>CM052446.1:53783085-53803985 GCA_028533085.1 Varecia variegata | reverse complement strand
TGGATAATGTTTTTAAAGGCTCACTGTGTGCCCTTACTTTCCTAGGTGACAAAATCAGGCTCCAATTTCATATGAAACCTCATGCTTGTCACTTTCTCACTGATATTTATACAGTTATTGAACCAACATAATATCCTTTGACACGGGACTTCCTGAGATTCCCTCTGGCCCAGGAGACATGTCTGAGCTGTAAGAATGACTGGTCTCTTGCACTCCTGCTTTTCCAATAATTACTCGAGTAAGTCTGAGACTCTACCAAGCAGCACAGAATTAATAAGATGGTATACTTTCTCTGTCACCTCCTCCGGTGAGCTAAGGGGTTGGGGACCAGAATGCAATCTCCTATAAGCCATCCTAGGACTCTAAACTATCAAGGCACAGATTCAAGTTCAACTGGGAAAAAAGGAAATGGGAAAGCTGCCATGCTTTCCAACTCTAGCCATACAACACCCCATTCTCTCCTCAAACAAAACATGCAGTTGAGGCACTGCGGAGGATAGGAGGTGGGGGTAGGGTATACAACCTTTTATCCTCGTATGGAACGAGTTAGATGACGTCCATTCCAAGTGAGTGTCTGTCCCTCCCTTTTAAACACAGTCCTAGCATCCAGCCTAAGAACCAAAACTGAGACATGAGTATACGGACAGGGCATTGAACATTTTGGAAGATGGTGATTATAAGGCAGGATAAATGTATTCATATCTTGCTAACATGACCAACAACAGAATGAGTAGAAAACTCCCAAGCTGGTGGGATGAGAGGATACTGAGTCTACCTGTTCTAGGGATCCAACTGGTTCATTTGCTCTCCGGAGTTTGAAACACACACCCATACACACACCCTTTACTACTGATGCAAGGGAGGTAAGCACAGTGCTCCGTGGGACGAGCATATGCCCCTTGTTTCCAGAGCCTGTAGTAGGTTTTCGTGGATGGAAGCAGCTGGTTATGCATATTTATATGTTGATCTGGCTGTGAAAAGCAAAGATGCTTTAAACTAGGAAGAAGATGACAGATGATGGCTGCCTCTGCCCCACCCTGTTTCTGGCCCTTGGGATGCACACTTGGTTGGCTGTTGTCAATGAGAGTGACAAGCAAAGCATCTCAATAAAAGGAGCCAGTGTGGGAGGTAACGCCAGTTGTGTCCTGTGAACAGGACATCTGCTTGCCTGGACACTGAAAAAGAATCACTGATTCTTCTCTCTAGCAGCCCAGATGAATTACCGCAGGTTCACAACTCTCCCCTCGCCCTTGCAAAGCAAGTTCTATTTCCGGAGCCAGCTTAGGTGCAATAATGTAAGTTTCCCTTCATCCCCAGTTGACTTTTAAACCAAGTGGAAAATCTCTGGACCCTAATGGTTGCAAGAAGTGAACAAATTGGCACCATAAAACAAAAATCTGTTAAAAACAAATGAGATAAGAATCAGGGAGGCAGATCCTGCTTTTTATGTTGTATTTTTCACTTTTGCTAATTATAATACATTTCCCCAGACAAACAGATCATTCCTGGCACTGAAGACACAACTGTGTTCTGATGAGGCCATCTCTACAAATTTTCCATTTTATGATGCCCAAAGAGTTAGTATTATCTTTTCTGAGAGATGAGCAACATCAGTGAGTTGAATAAATCTTCATGTTGAAGGGGGTTTTGCAGAGGATGCAAGTGCATCTCCACAAGACCATCTGAAACCAAGGATGTGGGAGACAGGCCTGCCTGGTTAGTGCCCATTGAATCCTTAGCAGCAGGAGTGTGGTGCTGGAGGTCGGGCATCTAGGTTGCCATCTTGGTTCTGTCATTAACAGAATACGTGATCTTGGGCAAGTTGCTTTCCCTCTCTGGGCTTCAGTGCAGCTAAGCACTCATATCCAAGGCATACTTTGCTGTCTGAAAAAAATCAATGGCTCATTGGTGATGACAAATGGCAACTAACACCTGGCCCCGCTGTCGGGAGACAACTGTAGGTGGTGAGGACTGGGGTATACCAGAGAGAATTCACCTCCGTGAAGATGCAGCCCTGCCTTCGCGCCAGCTGGGGTCTGCCACGTGAAGTGCAGGCTCTGTGTCCCCATCAGTTTTGAACTTCCGACAGAGGAGAGGAATCCTGTATTTATGGGAAATGCCTCCATTTTTAAATGTTAACAACTAATCAAAAATTAATACAGTGGCAATCAAACAGGACTCACCTGTCAGTCAGCAGAGTGGGGTCTGGGGGCTCCCCATTTGAGACCTCACACAAGCCCTGCTTTCCAGCACCAACAGTCTGCTGTTGCAGTGGACCTCTAAGTCCGAGCTTAAAATTACACCACCCATCTGTCCCTACTCTCCACACTAGAGAAACAATCACTTAATAAGTTTGGGGTGATTTTATTTAAAATAATAGCAACCCCAGATTAAATTATGCAGGTGATTTGGGGGCTAGATAATCCATTCAACAGCAGGGAGTACCGTGTGTTGTTGACGAGTGTGGCTTGTGAGGAAGACTGGGCATGGCATGGGGTGCAGCTCTGCCACTGGGTCCTGCTGAGCTCACCTCCTGGGGCCTCAGTTTCCTCATCTGCACGATAGGGTTAGTAGCATTGGACTCATGAAGCTACTGTGAGGATTAGTGAATGAGACATTGTGCACAGCACAGTGCTTGGCACAGAGTGGCCACTCGCTAAACATCGCCACTGCAGCAGCCACTGCTGTGCACACCCTCGGTCCCGTAAAACTCCATTCTGAAAGCAAAGTTTTCGAAGGTCTGCGTCTGCGGTCTGCAGCTCCTTAGTTATATAACCGCACATTCACGTACAGGGAATTCTAGGGCCAGGTTCTCTGGCTCTCACAACTCTGCAGCCCCCGAGGCTCTCAGTAGATGTTAGTCGGTGAAATGAACAAACCTGAGGACTCAGTGCGATGAGTCAGGGCAGGTATCTTTCCCAGCTCACTCTGCAGAAAGCCTGAAGCTTCAGATGAGCGGGCCAGCCGGCCAGGAGGCCATCCCTGCGCTAAGTGACCCCTCACACAGGTTGTCTCCTGGGATTCCTCAGAAACAAGTTCATTATGTTGGGACCTAATGCCCCTGTGTCCCCAGATCCTTTAATATGACTAATTTCTTAATTTGTATTAATAGTTTCAATTTTACAGTTTCTCAATTCATAGTTTCAGCCTAGCTAAAATGCTCATTCTGTTTTCTTTTTCATGACAAACTATATTCATTAATATTCTAAACCATTAAGAGCTTTCATTGTCAAAAAAGCATTCTTGTTATAACTCTCTTAGAGAAGGTGGGTCCACAGAACATCTATAACCTAAACCATTCAAAGAGAGCTTAAGGAAAGACAGTTATTTATTTCTCATGAAATTATTGGCAGAAGATCATTAACATCTCATTTAGCTACCCAACCACCACTAGAGTTTGAAGAGGAAATTTTGATGAAAATTACAAAAGAGACTCAACTTAGTACCCACAGTGATTCTTTTGAAATCTCACTTTTAACCCAATCCATTAACAATGAGATTGTTTTGCTCTAATGTAGGAGACAAAAAGTCTATCTTTGTTGGAAGGAAAAGAATTTTCAAAATCCTTGAAATCTTCTGAATCTCACACCAATAATTCCTTTAATATTTCTTTTAAGGACAAGAGTTCATTGCAATGACTGTAATTCAAGAATTATTAAAAGTATCAATCAATTCAACCATTCACTTAATTCATCAATAATATAAAAGAAAGGATTTGGGTCCATACTTATCTTGAGTATCTACACATAAGTCCTTTTCTTTGCACATGTATAGCTAGGTAGACACAGGTCCCACAGGACAAGCTCCATGATGGCAGGACTTATACTAGAATTTCACACATTGACTGGCACATAGTCGGTGCCTAATAAACACGTGTTGAATGAAGGAAGGGCTGGGCCCAATGACATGCTATTGCCATTCATTCCTTCATTCTATCACCACCTATTTATAAACGGCCTCTCTAAGCCAGGAACTTTGCTGGACTCTGGTGATGGAAATGTGCATAAAACCCAGTTCCTGCCCTAGGGGAGCTTTGTTAGGGAAAGGAAAACTGGAATGACATGAGAAGTTGCATGAAGGAGTAAGACTGGAGCCTGGAGGACAGAGGAAAGAGGGTTTGCAATAACCTCAGTTATCTGGAATCCAGAGGGTTAAATCCCTTCAACTCTGCAGTACAGTTGACTGTGATTCCAGGCATGGTCAGAGTGGTGGACAGCCTCAGGTAGAATTATTACTCTAGTACTATGGGCCTTAAGGTTTAGCAAGAATTTGTATGCTGGAGAGATACCGAAAGCTATCTGCTAGGACGAAGGAGATCGAGTGGACCCTAAGCACCCTGGGGGAAGCAGGCTGAGCCCATGGCTGTTGAAGCCTGCACCATGTGACTGTCCTACCCAGAGGGACAGAGAGAACCATCTCAGCCCACTAAAGGAGGCCAGACAGCCAAGTAGACTTGGTGGATACATCCCCAGAAATGTGAAATGAATTGAGAACGTACAGCTTATCAGAGGTGGAGGGGGAATTGCCCACAGTGGGACGTGCTTCTGAGGCACAGCCGGGTGGAGCTGGGTGGGCAGCACCCTGGTTCCTATCTGTGTGACCTAGAGCGAGGTCCTCAACATCTGAAATGCAGCCTTGCCATGTGTGAAACGGACAGGCCAAAAGCTGTCCAACAGAGCGGCAAGGCGGAGCATGATGGAACGTCCACGGTACGCCGGACAAAGTGCCTGGTACCATTAGGCCCTCGGGGAAGGTCTAATCTCATTGCCTCCCCTCTGCTTTTTCTGTTACACTCTTTCTCAAAACTGTGCTACCTGCCCCACGTCAATCTGAGAATGTGGAAGAGGAAACAGAGCAAATGTGCATCCACAGATAACAAGGGTGTGAGCTCCAGGGCACCAGGGTCTTATCTGTGTGTCTGATGCCATCAAGAACAGTGTCAGGCACATCACGGGTGCTCAATAAACACAAGGGAACGAACAAGCTAACGACATGAAGCAACAGTAGGATAACATGAACACGGGACCAGACGATGTGTACTCTTGGGGGCTTTGTGGACACAGTGATGGGTGTCCCTTTTCTGCCTAGCTAACTCCTACACACTCTTCAAGTCTCAGTCTAAATGTCACTTCCTCAGGGGACCTCCCTGGCCCCACCCGTAGGTATAATAGGCTTTTATTGCACTTTGCACCTGCTATTCACAGCACTGACCGACACTATTTTTATTCATGTGATTGTCCAGAATCTGTTTCTCTTTCACTAGATCCCAAGCTCCATGAGGACAAAGGCTGTATCCCTGTGCCTGTCCTTCCAAAATGCTCAACAAATGTACACACTGAATGAATGGAGGAAGACCTGATGCTTAGGAAAGGTTTCACAAAAGAAGAAAGCGGGGATATAGCTAATGGAGGGGGAGAAGGGTTGGAGTCGGGCTTGGAATTGTACTGGTGCCAAATAAGGTAAGAGATGGGGGTCACCTGGGGCCTGCACTGAATTCTTCTCTACCACATGCCACTCTCCCGACATCTACACAGTCTCTCTCTCCCCCACCGCTCACTCTCCCTCTCTCTCTCTCTCTCTCCCCCACCACTCACTCTCCCTCTCTCTCTCTCTCTCTATCTTTCCCAGGCTCCTCCTACAGGGATGGTCCCAGAATCCTCCTGGGGCCTTCAGAATAGGGGCCCCTCTGTTCTCCAGGGACAATGGCTACTTCTCAGAAATCTGGGCCAGACTCCAGGGAACACGGCGAGATGCCCTCAGAGCTCTGAGATAAGATGAAGTTACAACAGGGAAAGGAGTGTGAGATTCCAAGGGTCTGAGGAACGGGCAGGCGGGGCAGCGTTTCACTGAACTCCAGAAGGAGGGAACTGCCGAGTGGAGTGGGCACCAGGAGTGTTCCAGCAGAAGGACATGCGGTGACCGGGGCTGAGGACCTCCACCTGCCAGGGGCTGCGCGGGAAGCTTTCATGACCTGCCTGTCTCCGTCCCCAGGACAACACAACGACCCAGTCATCAGGCCATTTTATGGATTGGAAATGGAGGCTCAGAAAGTTTAAGTTTAATGCAGCCCCTCAGAATCTGTGATTCTCTTTTAATAGAGCTAAAATCACAGCTGTTCCTAGCATCAGTGCAGTTGCAGCACCCTAACTGCCTGTCTGCTTTCATACCCCTGTAGGCATGTGCCCATCACGGTCACCACTGAAGCGTCAGGACCCACCACGCTGCCTGGCAGTAGAAGGCATCCACCACGTGATGCCCGAAGGAATGTATTAGTAACGATAGCGACCATCTATTCATTCCACAAACATAACTGGATCCTATTAAGTACTCGGGCAATAGGCCAAGGTCCCCTGTTTTGACACCTGAGCGACCTGCACCAGAGGAGATTTCCATCTCAGGACGGAAGGGGCCGTGCAGCCTTGTTTGAGAACAGGCAACAGGAGCAGGGAAAGGAACCCAGAAGCTCATAATTACTCTGAAAGCAAATGTCAGAGGCAGGAAATGCAAACAGAAAAAAGCAGACTGCAAACTCCTTGTGTAACCTCACTTCATGTCTTCAAAGAGGATTTTGTTCTGAAAAAAAGAACCAACCCAGGCACGATGCGCAGGAAGAGCAGGGGAAGAGCAAGCGGTAGGGAGAGAACCGGTGGGGGAAGAAGGTGGCCGGCCAGTTGCAGACCCGCTGGGGGCAGCGATCCCGGGAACAGGCAGCTACAAGGAGGGGAAGCCTCTGCAGGGGAGGCTTAGGGACCTTTAAATGACAGAGGCCACTCTGGCTCCCTCACCCACCCCACACTGCTTGATGACAAACGCCCATGAGGAATCATACATGTTAGTCCTTGCCCTGGAGAAAGCTAAGAACAGTCACAAACATGGGAAGCAGTTTTGCATATCAGAGCATCCTCATCTACAGAAGGTCTAAATCCTTGGGACTCCCCAGGACAACTCTTCCTGTTTTTAGCCGTGATGCTATGCCACAAAGATCTAAAACATAAACACAAGAATGAGCCTTCAAAAGGGAGAAATCGCCTTTTTCCAAATGACCCATAGGGGAGCTGATAAGAACATGGGCAGGATTCAGATAAAAATAATATTTTAATGAAAAATGATTTTAGGTTACCTCCAAAGGACTCAGCAGAGCACAAATTCGATGGTGAGATTTGGATAGTAATGCCCATGTTTGACAGATCAACAGAAGGGCAGTGGCCACGGATTTGCCCAGTGTGCTCATCTGATTATGCGCTCCTTGGGGCTCACGGACTTCAGAAGCTGTTGGAGTCTTAATGACTGCTACAGCCTTGCCATCTTCTAAAAACCTGGCCTCAATTCCTCCTGCCTTTTATGAGATGTTATACCACTTGCCTTAGGATTTGTTCAGGGAAAGCAACCCTTGTAACTTGCCTCCAGCAGCTTTGATCTAGGACCTCAGCCTGCACAGGAAGGGAATGTAAACAGGTGTTGCATCGGGAAGATCTGCTACCCCCGAGGTGTCTGGCTCAACTGTGGACCAACAGGGACAGTCTGTGACGGGTGCTGGCCACACGGCCCTGTCAAATCTTCTCTTACGTACTGTACTGCATATGTGGAAAGGGGAAGCAAACTGACTTCGAGCTATTGTTCTGAGCTAGGCGGGGCCACTGTTCTGGTTACTGAAGAAAACTGCAGCACACGCCAGTCTCAGAACCCCCAAGTGACTAGGCAGCTGATGAGATGGCCTTCAGCTTCCCCCACGTTCTGTTTATTCTGATGACAAATTCCCCATCACCAACGTCTATCCATGCTCGTCTCACACACCCCAAGGAAACTGACTGTAAATAGGACAAGGAGCGTCATTTATTTGACATTTGCAAAGACTGTCTCCCCAGTTACTTACAACATCCGAATTAAAAAAGATGTATTTCACATTCATGTGAGAATTGTGGATTTTTCAAAGTCGGGAGAGCCATTTTAAATTTGGGAAAGCAAATATGTTGCATTTTCATCTCCCGTGACCTTTGCAGACACCGCTCAATGGTCAAAGGAACTCTTTATCAAGAAAGCCAGCTTTGGGCTCAGAATCTCCCTCAAAATAGTGTTCAAGTACTGACTTGCCCCAGGCAACAAACTGAAAACCACTTACTGGTTTCTTTTACATCATTTCATCCAAGACAGCACTGTCACAAATAGAGAACTCTTCAAGGTGTTCGAGATTTGGGCTCCAAATCAGGGTGGTATCCCCCTCAACGATCTCATCTACTCACCAAATGGGGATAACAACATCTGCCTCACCCAACTCTCATTTGTGAAAGGACTTTGTAAACAGAGTAAAAGCTGTTGTTATTAGTAGACCTGAGGAAACGGATAGCTGGAAACACTGAATGTAGAAGCTGGTCTCACACCCAGACGTGTCTAATTCTAAGCTCAAGTTTAGTCCATTTTCCAATACAAGAATACTTCATAAAATTCCAGCAGTGTGGCACACTATTACCATGTTGAATAATTAAATATTGTATGACATATAAAAACAATCTTTTAAACGTATCACTGTAGCGATACAAAGGGAAGAATTAATAAGAGCAAGGTTCCCCAAATGAAGGGAAGGCAAGAACCCAGGGCACAAGCAAACAGCAAAGCCACACTGGACCCCGAGTGTGTCTACGGAGACCCACAGACATTTGATGTCTCTGTGGGGCACAGCAGTGAAGAGACAAAATCTCAGGCCCATCCAAGGTGGAGAACATAACAGAAGACCCCTGAATAAATCTTGTACCCCACAGACTACACAACCTGCTTAGGAGTAGGAAAAGAAGCCTGCCCTTCAGAAGGAAACATCGGGGAAACTTATCTGTCTCCATCTTTGTTCTGTGTGGAGAGATTTTGTAACTACAAGCCAACTCTCACAGGTTTTTGCTGTCCAATTCAAGCTTCTCATATGGCCTCCAAAAAACCTTTTAAGCGGAGAATTAATTTTGAGTGGTCCTGGGGTAGGCAGAGCTCTCAGGCAAGTGGCAAAACCCCTCTCTGGAGGAATTCATCTTCAACTCAGACATCAGAATATTCACCAAAAATAAAGCTCTAGGAAAAATTAAAAGCCCAGAGTAAAAAACCCAAACACAAAAGATTTCAGGGCATCATGAGTGAGAATATATAAGAAAAACTGACTCATAACAATTTCATATATTATAGTCATAAGATATAGAAAATATTTGTAATATGATTGAAGAAATTATTGAGAAGCTTAAAAATAAAAACAGAAAGCAAGCATTATTAAAAATAATAGATTTTTAAAAGACCAAATAGAATTTCTAAATGAAATATAGACTAATTAAATTTAATAACTCAATAGATAGACTAAACAGCATGTGAGACAAAGCTGAATAGAGAATTAGTAAATTGGAAGATAGATGCAAATTTTGTCCAGAATTCAGTTAAAACAAAAAACAATATGGAAAATAGTGGAGGAAAGGTTAAGTGACCTGGATAATACGGTGAGAAAGTCTTACAAACTTGTCACTGGAGTTCTAAATTAGAGGAGAAAATAATAGAGAAAAAGGGGGAAGAAGCAATATTCAAATAGATAATGGCTGAGGATACCTCAGAATGTTGAAAAATACAAACCTGAGATTTATAAAGCTCAACAAATCCCAAACAAGATATGTAAAAGAAAATAAACACCTAGATATGTCTTAATAATAATAAAACTTTATGACACAAAAGCAAAAGCAAGATGTTAAAAGTATCCATAAGGGAAGAAAAGAATACCTACCAAGGAGCAGGAGAAAGACTTACAGCTGTCTTCAAAAATGCCAAAAAACTGAAGTGAGAAGACAGTGAAATACACCTTCAAAGTTCAGAGAGGGAGTAACTGTCAAACTAGACTTCTATATTGTACAAAACTATCTTCCAAGAATGAAGTCAAATAAAGAAAACTTAGGAAATTAAAAAACACAGAGCATTTTCCACAAAAAAAATCAAAAAGGAAATGTAAAGGATATATTTTAGGCAGAAGATGGGAAGCCTAAGAAATAAAACAGAATGGTAAATGAAGGCGTCTGTGGGTTAAACTGTGTACAGGTTGGTGGTTTTGCTGGGAGGAAGGAGGAAGAATCAGGCTAGAATTAAAACACCAACAAGACTACTCAGTAATTTAGAATGTCTTGATCAGAGCTAAAGCATTTAACGTTCTTACCTTGCTCAGAAGGAAGAAAAGGTATTAACTAGAGACTTTGTCAACTATGTGTGTTAAGCTAGAGGTTTGACAGAACTTTCACACAAAAAGAGGAAAATGATGAAATCAGATGTGAAAATAGTACAAGAAAGGAGAAAGAAGTATATAAAGAATTATGTAAATAAATTCTAATATATGGATGACAAGAAATATAACTGAAATTAGCTCTCCAGCTAAAAATTCAAAAATTACATACATAAAACATAGGGCACAAAAAGTCATAGGATAGATAAAGATAACACCAACCAATAAAAAGCTGGTGTCAATATTAATGTCAGATGGTTTTTATTGTAAAAAGCAGTATTTGAGATAAAGATGGTCATGACCTCATGTTAGAAGGTATAATAGGAAGTATGACAATTCTAAACTATGTTTATACATCAACAAATACAAATCAAAAATGAATGAAATTACAAATACCATAGAACTATAACATTTACTATAATAGTAGAACGTTTTAATACATCTTTGTAATCAATAAATTAAGAAAAAACAGAAAAATTAGATAGGATATATAAGATTTGAATAGCACAATTAACAAGCTTGGTCTCCCCAAAGTGAACCATAGATTCAATAAAATTCCAAGCAAAATCTCAATAAGGGTTTTCATGGAACTTGACCAGCCAGCTGATTCTTAAGGGCTGAGAATAGCTAGGACACTACTGATGATAAACAAGGTGAGAGATGTAGTAGATTACACTTCCCCACCCCCTTGGATCCCATGGTATTATTCAAGGTTTACGGTATTGCAGTAAACACAATGAAAGATACATTAGAACCATGAGAGATCACTTTTACTGCAATATGCTATTTACTGGAGACACAAACTGCTCATGTGAAGATGATTAGCATCACTCGATGTTTTAAGTGGATACTCAACACTTGAGCTCACTGCAATAGCAACAGGAGGTGGTCACAAAATTATTACAGTAGCAGAGTATGTTCTACAGTTCATTTTATACAGTTATGATTTAATACTGCATCTTTACATTTATTCACATTTCCTGCAAATGATGTCATATATGGTCTGTGTTTGTGTAAGTTTTGATAAATTTTAACTTTTTATAGATTTGCAATATTTTATGGTAACAAATGATAGAGACTAGTATCTACATATATTTTATGCATTCATGATATCCATAACTTTTTCTTAATTTTCTTGATATTTCTAGAGTATGTGGTTCCTCTGTGAGTTTTTTCAAATTGCCGCAAGTCTCCAAAAAAAATCCTCCAATATATTTATTGAAAAAAATTCATGTATAAGTGGACCCATATAGTTCAAACTCATGTTATTCAAGGGTCATCTGTACACTCATACACATACACACACGTATATATGTGACATCCAGCAGGATGTGCACTAAGATGCTAACGCTGGCACCCTCTGGGCAGTAGGAATATAAAGTTCTTTCTTTAAAAAAAAAAAAACAAACATGTTTGCTTCTTTGTATACTCTGACTTTCTACAGTGTGCATATACTCTTTCTTTAATAATAAAAGCATTATTAAAATAAATGAATAAATAAAGGAAAAACAGATAACAAATCGTGGAAGGCCAAAACAACAACATAAAGAAAATGATAAAGAAAAGCACAGAGAGGGATAAGATGTTTGTCACAAACAGAACCAAAGAACTCATATCCAGAATATTTTTTAAAAACCCTGATAATTAATGAGAAAAAATCAGACAACCTAATTAAAAAATGGGCAAAAGACATGAACAGGTATGTCATAGAAAGAGTAAAATCTAAGCTCCATTTTAAACTTATGAAAAGATGGTCCAGCTCATTAGTCATCAGGAAAAGGCACATCACAACCACCAAAAGCCACCACCACATCTTCCAGACTGGGAAAAACTAAATTCTGACCAAGTGTTGGCAAGACCGCGGGGCAAAGGGAACACTCATAACTTGCTGGTGAGACTGGAAAAACAGTTTTGTATTATTTGTTAAACTTGAAAGTAAGCAAATGACCCAGCTATTTTACTGCAAGGAATATATCTGAGAATTATATTTGGAATAAATGCACAGAAATTCACAACACTGTTTATAATAGCTCCAAAATGGAGATGACCCAAATGTCCATGAACATGAGAATGATTTTTTTAAATTGTGGTACAGACATGCCTTAGAATACCATATGGCAATGACAATGAATAAACTCCTCCTACGTACATCAATAAATAGAAGAATCTCAAAAAACAATGGTAAGCAAAAGTAGCAAGTCACAAAAAATATATTCTGTATGACTTCATTTATGTAAATTTCAAAAAACTAAGCAATATATATCACTTAGAAATGTATACACATGTGTGCATGTGTTTGTGTAAAACTATCTAGAAAAGCAAAGACATGATTTTTAAATTTCCAAGACAATGGCCATAGAGGGAGAGAAGGATCAGCCACCAGGGAGGGTTAAACAGGATTTCTAAGGGTACAGTTATATTCTATTTCTTAAACCAAGCGGTGGGCACATGAAAGTCTGTTTTCTATTATCATTTAATATTTATTAATATTCTTATTTAATAGTAACATTTTTAAACCATACAAATACATTTTCTATATGAGTTTGTACATATATTTCACTGTTAACTAATTATCCCTGTTAAACAACTGAAGTGTGCCAAGAAAATTTTGTGTCCAGGAGAAAATGCAGAATTAGAGTCAGTCACCTAATTATTTGCTCTACAACAGGGACTATGCAGCCATTCATTTGGTCATCAGGCAAGTGCACCATTTTGAAAAGGAACACGTTCAAGTCCCCCAACCCTACTTTTATTGTAAAAGCTTAATTGTTAAAGCTCCATGGTCACAGGGCATGCCCTGTGCATGCCGGGCAAAGTGTGCCAGCCAGAGCAACACACTAATGACCATAAAGTACTGAAGCTGGTTTTCAGGGACACTAACTATTATAATTATAGAGGCTTTAAATTGCATTTTTGAGACTACAGTGATTTGGTTAACCAGAAAACAGAAGCAATGCTCTTCAAGAAAAAACAACAAACGAAGCTTACCCAAACATCACCTCACTGTTCAAGCGCAATGAACTCCGACTAATACTTAATTACAAAAGGCATTTGGAGGCTCAGGGAAGAATAAGACATGGCATTCTCCCGAGGCACTTGATTGATTTCTCAGATTACAAAATTCAAGCCACTGAGAATTCTGAAAACATTGATTTAGCAAGAGAGACCCCAGGGAGCACTCAAGGCTTGTAATGAGAATAAATACAGAATAAATGAAACTTGCCAGGTTGCCTGTTACCGATCTTACACCAGAACATATTTCAAGCTTCAATGCTATTTTATTTTTCTAATGTAGCTATTTCTTAAGGGTGAAAAGACAGACCTCATCGCTTTTTCTCATGTTCATTACAACACACACCTGAGACTCTGGCCATTTGTAGTGACTGCATGATTTGCACAGGTTCAGAAAAATGCTAAGCCAGGACTGAGATTATTTATTTTCTTTAAAAATTATTAGCAACAAAATATGTCCCACAAAGATAAAAATAAAATAAAATACTTTGGTTACAAAGTTTTTAAGGAGGAAAACAGCTGCATGGATCATCAATTGGAGATTCCTTCACTGACTACAATATCCTGCCTTAAGTATAAGATAGTAGATATTGACACAAAGTAGCATCTAAGTGCCTGGGTTTGAATCCTAGCTTCATTCCTTACTAGCTGTGTGACCTTATTTAGGCAAGATACTTAACCCTCTGGTTCTCACCTGCAAATGAGATTAATAAGAATATCGACTTCGTAGGGTTTTCCTGAGTATTAAATAAAACAACACATGTAGAACATTTGGTACATGCCTAGCATACAGTAAGTGTTCAATAATCGTTACCTATATTGTGGGCCTATAGTCAATAGAAAGCCTCTACATTTACTTTAATACACTTAACAGAAGCCTGGACCTTTTCTGTACCCCTCTGTCATGAATGGCAAACTTAAATTTTACACTCATGTTCCCACCATTTGATCTCCTGCCCGTGAAATCTGAATACTCCCTGCATCCACAAACAGATGCCTAGGCCAGCAATAGTTTAAGTTAAACATAACAGTTCCACTCCCACTGTGATTTCTAGCATGAGAGAGAGGAAAACAAACATCAGAAAAATCAATGATGTCAGCCGCCTGTTAGCTTTAAGAGAGGACATCTCCAGGACTGGAAGAATTATTTCCCAGGGCACTGAGAGACCTTCGTGTGATCAGATATTACTTCCAGGAATCTCTGCAACACATGGAAACAAGAAAGGTACCAAAAGCCTGACAACAGGAAAATATCCTGATTTGTTTAAAGGAAAAAAAAAAAAAGATGTAAAGAAGAAATTAGAATTTTGTAAGTTAAAGTCCAAAACTTTTGATATCGTTCTCTGGCAATATTGACAGACTGGAGTGTGTGATCTTCTAAACAGACTGGGGACAGGACAGTCCTGCAAGCCACAAGCCACCAATCTGAGAAAACCACAGACCAGGGGAGTAGCCACACTTACAATTCAGTCCCCTGGTATACAGAACTGAGATAGGAAACCCCCAGGCCCAACTCATTAAAAAGTTACAAGACCTGAACCAAGATACCTGACAAAAACAGGGAAACAGGATGCAGTGAAGAAACTGGTTAAGACCAGTAAGAGCCAAGATGGTGACAAGAACGACTTCTGCTCGCCCTTGTAGATCACTAGACCCTGCTGATAATGTATTAGCTCACTAAAAGAAACTTCCATCAGGAAGTCACCTTATATGGTATGAAAAGAGGAGGAATCTCTGATTCCTGGAAATTTCTGCCCTTTTCCCCAGAAAAGCCATAAAAAATCCAAATATTTAGCATATAATCAAGAAATAGCCATAAATAGAGCAGCGATATACAGGTGCTACTCTGTCTATGGGGTAGCCTGCTTATTTTTTAATAAATGTTGCCTTCCAACTCAAGGCTAGCACTTGAATTCTTTCCTGCACGAAGCCTGAATGAACCCTGCTGGCCTTCAGGCCAGCCCCAGTTTTGGGATCTGCTTTCCAGCGTCAGAGCCAATTACTCTCCTGGGAGAATCCCTCCTTTGCCGTCTTTCCCTCCTTACCAGACCACAGTCCTTGAGAACAGATGCTGTCTCGTTCACCCTGGGATCCTCAACACTTAATTTAGTGCCTGACACCCAGGAGACAATCAGTAAATGTCTGTTGGGTGAATGAGTGAGACACCAAGCAACCTGCTCAAGGTCATGGCTGGTAAGTGACAGATGCAAGACTCAAAATTACACTTATTCATTCTTTCGTTCAAACAAACAGGCACTAAGCCAGGCAGACTCAAAGTTCTATGCTCTGTCTCTGCACCCAGTGTGTCTTAATTTAGTAAGGTCACATCTGAGAAGTTGGAGCCTGAGAAGCTTAACAGGCTGAGCAACAGAATTTTGGTAGCTGACTGAACAACTAAAAAGGTATTGATGCCAACTTGTTCAGGGACCTCTGGGCTCGTTTCTGTCCAAGAGTCTTTCCAGATGACTTGGGTCAAAAAGACTGAAAAGTGAGGTACCAAATAAAGTCCTTGTGATGCCGGTGAGAAGTCAAAGTCCTTTTTATCTAAGCAGTTGCACATCCCCAGTGCACAATGCAAGGAAAAAATGAAATGTGATTTCATGTTCACATTGAAACATGAACATGTTTCATGTTCATGAAATATGAAACATTCCCTTAGGGAACACTAAGGGAAAAAGTCGGCTGGGGCCAGCCCGCCCTTTGGAATTATTCAGATCAACCGTAGAAAAGAGACAAATTATTTTCAATCTAAGGATGAGAGTAAAAGTTGTGCTATGGAGCCAGATTTTCCCTTCTCTTCTCTAGTGGCAAAAATAAGTGCTTTGCTATTTGGGATCAGCTTGGTTTTAGTGTTTTTATTAAATAGTTTATTTTTCCCTTACTGGCATTTTTCCCACTCTCTTCCACCCTCATTCCCCAAATTTGCCACTCACTTTAACCTCACAGCCTCTGGGAGATTATCGGCATCTTCCAATCTTCTCTCCAAGGTAGGTTTGGGGTAGGCAAGACAGATGTATGCTGCCCACCCAAAGTGAGCAGCCTTGAACCTATGGGTAGGTGGGTGCTGGGATCCAAGGGGAATTTCCACGTCGTGGTCACAGCTCAGGCCACTGCACTGGTCCTCTCAGACCAGTCTCCCCACCTCTCTCTGATTCTCCAGGAGTCTCAGACACCCACAGGTGTCAGAAGATCCCAGGTACATGGAAACCCAGGTTACTATCAGGGCCAAACAATCTCACTGATGGCAAATAGTCCCTTAAGTGAATCCACTTAAAAAGGAGAGCAACATGTCGTATTAACTAGTGCAAGAAAGTTTTTTGAGATTTCAACTTGAAAAATTAAACTAAATTTCATAAGAATAAATTTATTTTACCTTATATTTAACATAATATGTGCTATAATTAAGCTGATTTTTAGAAGAATAAATCACGCTGTTTTTGAAATCATTTTGAAACTAGAAGTGTTCAACAGCACAACACTTTTTCCTCAAAATCACCAAGAGAATCATTTCTTTACAGAAATATTAGTATTTACCAATTTCCTCAATTATATTTCATAATCCTTTGATATGCAAATCAGTCTCACCTGAAGCAACTCTACTGGCTTCATCCTAATGAATTTGCCCCTCTTCAATTGCTCATTGGTCTAACTTGCCAGAGCCTCATCTGCCACTGGGTTCACCTGTCATTCCAGCAGTTCTGCAACTTCACTTTCATTGATTTCATCAAATCCCACATCTTTCTCAAAACATGCAGTTTTACCTTCTCATCAACTTGCAATGAGTTTGCATTGTACTGTTTGTTGTCCTAATCTGTTGGGGCTGCTATAACAGAATATCCTAGACTGTGTGGCTGATAAACAAGAGAAATGTATTTCTCACAGTTCTGGAGGCTGAGAAGTCCAAGATCAAAGAAGATTAGGTGTCTAGTGAGGCCTGTTCCTATTTCACAGATGGGGTTTTCTTGCTGTATCCTTGCATGGTGGAAGGAACAAGGCAGTTTTCTGAGGACTTTTTTATAAGGGCACTGATTGTATAATCTCCCAAAGGCCCCAGCTCCTAAAACCACCACATTGGTGATTAGGTTTCAACATAGGAATTTTTTGGGGAGGACACATTCAGACCATAACAACTGTCATATAAAAACACCCAATAATCAGTGAGAACTGAGCAAGGATGACAGGCTCCCACCACGACTTGGCAGAAATAGATCCCTGAAAGCAGGTTAATCTTAGAGGTAGTCAATTCATTGCTACATATTTTCATGCTGACTTTGGCTTTCCCATGCAATCTCATAACTGCAAAGAATCAGAAGAATCAAGTAATAACTCAAGTGACTAGACCCTAATGTCTGTGTCCCTCTCAAGCACAGTATGAGCACTGTCTACACTGCATCAATCAGCAGGAGAGAGTTGTAGCTGTAGAGTCTCAACGTCATTCATTGCAGCCATCCAAAACCTTTTCTTGCACCAACTCCACCAGCTCCAGTCTTGTCATTCAGCTCCTTGAAGACATGGAAATCAGCATAGCTGTCATGGCTTTCCAGTCCCTGATGCAAGCCCACAGCTTTGAGGAAACGAGGCTCAGGGGTAAAAGTTGGTTTGTGTTCTGCAGTGCCAAAGTAGGTCAAGATTCCATAAAATTCAGTTACCCAAAAAAAAAAAAAAAAAAAAAAAAAATGCAGCAGCCAACCCACTTGTCAAGTCAGTTAAAATGGTCCATCTGGTCCCCAAGCCAGACTGCCTCCCTGGGAATGAGCACAAAAGCATGGGGATGTGGGACACAGGGTCTGTGTACAATGAATTTCAATAAAGTTCCTGAGACTTCCCAAGACACTCTTTTTTGATGGCCACCAGTGATAGAATGAGGATGGATAATGTCAAATAGTCTTGGAATCAAATCAGATTCCAACCTTCTACCCAGAGGAGGGATGATGATATATAGCCTTGGTTTTGGCTTCAGTGTTTCAGGCATTAAAGAAGCCACGATTCAGTGAAAGGTCATCTAACTATAGGTGGCCAAATACCCGAGTTTAGAGAAAGCGGCCTTATTCCCTACGATAATGCAAGTGTCAATGAATAAGAATCTGGCATGCCAGGATTTAGAAAAAATTGTGGACTTCACAAAACACACATACACATACAAACACACACATTTACTCAACACCATCACCATTATCACCACCACCTGGGGCTATTAATAGGGCTGTGAATTTCATTATGAAGCCATCAGTTCAACAAATATTCATTCAGTTCCTGCCATGTGCCTAGCCAGGTATCATGCTCAGTTCTGGGGGACAAATGAGACAGGCTTGGTTTTAGGCCTTATGGAAGGAATGTAGACACAGAAATAATCACAAACTGTAAAAAGTGTTAGGAAAGGAACAAATGGGCTTTTGGAACAGAGAATGGTTGCTGGGAGCAGAGGAGACACCACTTTACATAAATTTGAAAGGAGAAAGGAGCTGGCTGTGCAAAGAGCACTAGAAAGAGCGCCCAAGGCAGGTGTCAGCAATGCCGGCCCCCGAACAGGAGGAGCCTGCTGCAACCCAGGAACTGGGAGAAGGTCGCTGCGCTGGACTGGAGCGTGGCTTGAGACGGGGCTAGGATCAGGCCAGTGCTAGATCTTTACAGAGCTTTTTGGAACATGGTAAGCCATGTGAGTTTTATCCTGTGAATCTGATTTTTATCCCAAGAGTTTTAAAAAGTAGCAGAAAATAGACTGGTTGCTGTGTGCATGGCTCGGAGGTGAGCAAAAGTGGAAGCAGAAGACGGGGTAAGAGCCCGTGGGCCTGAATCACGACATCAGTGGACAACAAATGACCTCAGGTTACCCTGCTGTTTTAGAAGGTCATTTCAAATACCACTTAAATGTCATCATGGTTCACAGACTGCTTGTTTTTCAAGGTAAAATAAATACTATGTGAAAGCCTTCATTAATTATCCAGCTGTTCTTAGATATTTTTGAGATTCCTTAATATGTAGACAGTATGTTCTGAGTGTCCAAAAGTTTTTGCTTTGATCTAGTTTTGTCATTGGTATAAAACTTACATCCAGTGAAACGTATAGATTTTAAGTCTCAAAAAACATCTTGGCCTGCAGCTTTCTTTCTGCAAAGGTTTTTAATTACAAATTAGATTTTCACTTCAACTTATATTCATTTTGGTGAGCAGTAGTTTGCAAGGAATTGAATCATTTCACTTATGTTGTTGAATCTGTTGGCATGAAATTGTTCACAATATTCTTTTATTGTCCTTTTCATATGTATTTAGGATCTTTAGAAATAGCTCTGCTTTCTTTGCTGATATTGGTAATTTGTATGTCTTCTCTTTATCTTCCCTTGATCAGTCTTGACAGTTTATCAATTTTATTAATATAAGAAAATAAGAACAAGTCCAGTACCAATTTTTCTCACTGTCTAGAACCAGAAGTCCCTTATCTTTACCTAAAGGTTTTGAAATTTCAAACGACTGTCATCTAAATTAATCCCCCAAATCCAACACCAACCATCTTGGTCCACGTGTACTCATTATCCATTATCCTTAACAAACGCAATAGCATGTGACAAAAACAAACTGAGAACTGAGCATATTTTGAAAGTTCAATGACTTCCTAAAAATATTACAAAACACTATTATATCCATTTCGAAGATTAGAAAGCCAAAGTTTAGAGAAATTAAGCATTACTAAAGTCGCAAAAGCTGTTTTGGATTCACACTCGTGTCTTTCTGTCCCAGTGCCTGTGACCTTTCCACTCAACCGTAAAGTTTCCACGAGCAAACAACTGAGGGTCCTATCTCCAGCATCCGAGCAGCCCACCTCTGAAAGTATCGTGCCTCATGAAACTGGGGTAATACAGATGGGAAAAGGAATACATGATAAGAAAAGATGTCTCTCAATCTTTCACTTGGGTCAAGAACGTTCACATCGAACCTAATAAAATACTCTTGTTGATGGAAAGTACAGAAAGCAACACTCTGATAAATGTAGCTCTAGATGAATGTTGCTCTTTGACTTACTGATAATCAATCACTCTCCTACTGGGTTTCTCCTCCAAGTTGCCAATTATTTATCTTTTTAAACACACACACAATTTTCAACTTTCGCTTCAAAAGTGTGATCAATGAAGATGGGAAATGTCACTTGCAAGCTTATAACATGCTATGTTGGATCAAAATCATGCTACTTCTCTTTGTTTAATAATAGTCCCCATAGAGTTATGCTCTGCCCTCTAATTTCTAAAGATTTCTTTGAAAGTCACTTATTTCTTCTCAGTCAAGAAATATTAGGGCTTAACTAAACATTTATTTCAGGACGTGTTCTTATCGAGTGCCTTATTTTAGAAAATGAAGAAAAATAACTCTCATTTCCATTATCTATGCTCATCATTCCTAATGATTAAAAAAGGACTACTATTTCAGGGACATCTATTTTAGGAAAACTAACATGCCAGTGTCCCTGAACTCTAGTAGAACACTGGACATACATGTTAGCCCTATACTTTATGAACGTCTATTATTCATTGCACCTGTTATTTGATGCATGTAATTATTCAATGCGAGAACAATCATAGAACCGTGTTTTTAGTTCTTCTTTACATTCAAATTCACAGTGAGCAACAGTTTCTCATGTGTACTCATTGTCCTCACAACCATTCTGC
>CM052446.1:53760080-53782585 GCA_028533085.1 Varecia variegata | reverse complement strand
GTGGAAGTTCAGCAATGTGGCCTGTCCACTGGTCACTCAACCTTCACCATGTGCCAAGTGCTGGCCTGGGCCCAGGGGCGTGGGGAGATGAGCAAAGAGCTCTGCTCCATGGGGGCTTGTAGCCTGGAGGAGAGGACGGGTCACACTCAACCTCCACTGTGTGGCTGGCATGGAGGGAAGGGTGAGGGCGGGGAGGAAGTGTTCTGTCTGTCTGTGTGTGTGTGTGTGGGGGGGTTCCTGCAAGGGCTGTGGGAGCCGGGCCTGGAATGAGAGCCTTGACCAGGGCTCTGTGCTGGGGACAGCAGGGACGTAGGAAGGGCTTAGCAGTAGGAATGGGCGGTTTGCTTCGGGAGGGTTGAGAGAATGTGGAAACAGCCACTAAATCTTTACTTTACTTTGACTCAAGTCTAGGCATGGACAATGACACATCCCTCCAGGGGCTCTATCAAAATCTCAGGGAGTCCACTATTAAAAAAAAAAAACCTAAAATCAGAAAATAACAAGTATTGGCAAGGCTGTTAGATGTGCACCGTTGGTGGGAATGAAAAGTGCCACTGCTACTGTGGAAACCAGCATGGTGGTTCCTCAAAAACTTACAGATAGGATTACTATATAACCCAGAAATTCCACTCCTGGGTAGATGCCCAAAAAAACCCAGAAATCAGAGACTTGGGGAGGGATCTGGGCACCCATGTTCATAGCAGCATCATTCACAACAGCCAAAATGTGGACGCGTCCATTGATGGAGGGACACATAAACAAACTGCAGTGTACAAGTATATACATGCGTGTGTTTATGTGTGTGTATGTGTGTGTGTGTGAGAATATTATTCAGCCTTAAAAAGGGAGGAAATTCTGCCCCAGACTACAACATGGATAAGCCCTTCACTTCACAATGTGCTAAGTGAAATAAATCAGTCACGAAAAGACAAATACTGTACAATTCCACAACCATGAGGGCCAGGAGTAGTGGAAATCACAGAGACAGAAAGAGGGGTGCTGGCAGCGGCTGGGGGAGGAGAATGGGGACTTACTGCTTAATGGGCACGGAGTGTCAGCTTTGCGAGATGGAAGGCGTTCTGGAGGCGGGTGGTGGTGACGGCTGCACAATGTAAATGTTCTTAACGCCACTGAACTGTACACTTAAAAATAGTTAAGGCTGTAAATTTTATGTTACGTATATTTTACTACACCCAAAAAAGCCTCAGGGGGTAGATGTATTTGGGAAAGTTTCCCCATGGGTACCCCATGGACGGGCTACAGAGATTGGTCAGGGCCAAATGACAGGCTGAGTGTGGTCTTTATCTGATCAGGCATCTTCCAGGCTGGACGTGGCGTCCAGAGGCTGGCAATCCTCACAACTTCACGTGGGCCCCGTGGGCCTGGCAGGCTCCGGCTGTCCCCAGCACAGGGACCAGCAGGAGGCCATAGGCTGGACACACCAGTGGAGTACCCTGAGACAGGCAGCTGTGAGGTGTCAGGGTCACCTGGGCTCTACCCCACCTCTACTTCAGCCATCTACTAGCAAGGTCCTCTCTGGACAATGCCAGCTGGAAGATGAAAGATCTAAATGTGCTCATGCTAAAGATACTGACTCTAGTTCCCTGGGTGTCCTTGAGACCTCCTGGCCGTGGGCCCCTGTGACGTTACTCACTTAGCTACGGCAGGCAGGTCTCGGGTGCGGGTGGGTCCTGGTGGCTCCTCCCCACCCAAGTGGCCCAGCCCTGCTGCCCACACCCACATCTGCCCACTGCCCTGGCAATGGGTGTCAGGCCACAGAGAGGTACCATATCTGTCATCATCTCTCTCCACCATGCACCGGACCCCCAGGAGCATCTCTTAAGAATAAATCGAACAAACTGCCTCTAGGAGAAGAAAAACCCCAACCAAGTACATGTTTGCAAATGCACAGAAGAATGTTTGAAGACTTGGGAAGATGAAGTCATCTTCTGCCAATAATCAGGGGTCTAATTGTTCCAAATTCCAAGAACATAGCATCGTCGACAGTCGCTCTGCAGTGGGCTTTGAGTTTGTTACCCCAGGAAAAGCTTTTACCACTTCATTACTCAGCAGCGCTTGCGGAATTGAGAGTCCTAGCTGGGTGCAAGGAAAGGACAGGACACACTTTCACAGAGTCACTTTTGCTGCCATTCATACAGTTCCCCATGTTGGAAAAAAGCCCTCCAATAGCTCCTTTCCGGGGGGAGGCAGCCAGCCCCTCTGCGATGAGCTCGCAAGGTGGAGCCCGAGCTCTTCCGAATCCCATCTCTCATCAGCAGCCTGGGGGAGGCCCCGTAAACAGCGGCTCCCAGGTTGCCTCTAACTTTTCAGGACAAGCATCTGAGCTGTACCCAGAGGCTTCCTTTATGCATCTCTAACAATTGCTTCCATAAATTATATTATTCACTTAGAGAACTGACCACGAGTTCTGCTCTTCGACTTTAGCCACCACCCAATGAACACTACGATGGAGGAACTAGCAGGAAATGACTTTCAGTCCCCGCTGTCCAAGGGCGGGTGATGACTCCGGCCGTTTGTGTCTGAGCCACGCTGGCTGACACACTGGCTGACCTCACCCTGCTGTCCCTGCCTCTGCGGCCTTCGTAGGCATGATGCTACCACGGACCAGCACTCCTGGAAATGAACTCCAGCGGTTCCTCACTTCCTAGCCCGAGGCCGGCGGGCAGGAGGCCACGCTGTGCTCATCAGACACGGCCACCTCCAGAGGCCTGACTCAAGGAGGGGCTCTTTGAAGCAACCGCTGGCTTTTAAGAGTGACCTAAATGGCACTCTGTATTCTTAAATGCACAGCAGGCCATGATTGGAGAAACGTTTTTCAACTCATTTTTGCTTTGAAAAATTTCAAGACACTGAGTTTCCAAAGCGAATGGATCTGTACTTAGAATCAAATTAATACCGTAGGAGGAGGCATGAGAACCACTCCAAAAGGAACACGCTGGCTGCACGTGTGCAACACTCTCACAGCAAAACATTCCACGAAGGACATTATCAGGGATGCAATGAACATGCAAACACCTTTCAACAGGGAGATAAACAGTACTGAGGGATGTTCAGCCCACGCTAATGCTGCGTTAGAAACGATCGCCTTCCAGGAGACACCTGTCAGGACAGTCTCTCGCTCCCCCCTCACTGCCACTGGGGACCGAGACCAGACACTTCTAATCTTTTCCGGAATCAGAGTTCAATGAGGAATGGCACCAAATTATCCCATTTAATTTTCCCTCACACCCTGAAAGGTAGGGATTGGAATTCCTGTTTTACAAATAAGTAAACTGAAGCACAAAACCATGCAAGATTGCATGATTGCTATGTCACAGGTCAAACTCGGGTCTGTCTGATTCTGAAAATAATTCTCTGTCATAATCAATATAAAAACTAAGAAATAAATAATTTATCTGTGTAGAAAAACCTAATGATTATAGAAATGAAGGTATCATTTTTGGCCCTAAGCTAGGTATTAGAAAGGCATTCTTTTGACATTCAATAATACGTGGTTATGAACATACAAAGAAAAAAAACAGGAATGCTCGCGGTACTTAGACCAGAAATCCAAAAGTCTTAAAATGATCTGCGTGCTCTGGCCCTTTCTCCATCACCAGGTCAACTCGTGTCCCTCTCCTGCACACGCTCCATGAGGGGCAAGCACGCTGGAGGCTCTTCCACGCAGAAATGCTCTCGCCTCCTCCTGGCCAGGTGTCCCCTCACTTCTCCTTCAGAAGTTAATTGTCCTAGATTTCTCTATGTCAGGGGGATCGTTTAATTATTATGCATCATATCGTTTTCCTACTAGTACAAATCAGGATTGTAATTAAATGGCCATTTATGTAATTGTTTAATGTCCATTGTCATCCATCAAGGCTGCCAAGAATGGTTGTTCAGGGTGTTCACTGCCCAAACAAGGCTGCCCAGCAGAGGGGGAAGGCCTGCTCTCTGCTTACTTTGCCCTGTACCTTGGGTTGCACTGGCTGGGACAAAGGAATGCCTTTTCCTAACTGGCATAAGGTACTATATGGGCTCACCGTGGTCCCGCCCCATAAACTCCACTAGGACAGAGGTTGTGTCTGTCTGATCCACCACTGTCTAACCAAAACACAAACCTAGCCCATAGTAGGTATCCAATAAACATGTGTGGGATAAATGAGTGGATGCCTAAATGAGAGAATGAATACTTTTAAAAGAATACGGGGAGTTTTACCAAAGATACTGTGACAAAGGCCAAATCGTGACACATGTGCCAACATTACCGCACTTGTTCCAGCAGCTAAAACCTTAATCACAGGAAGAAACAAGCTCCTGGTTCACAGGATGAGCCGTGGGGAGAAACAGATAGTTGCTCATTGGGCAACAAATGCTAGGCATTTTTCTTCTTGTTTAGAAGGGAATAATTCTGAAATAATTAGAATCTTGTTTTGCTTGTAAGGTGTGGTAAATAATACTCAGGACAAACTATTTGAAGATCTGACCAAAAGACTGTATCAGTAAAGGGCAAAAACAGGAGCCAATCACCTTGGGATCCGGGGAGGGAGACTCAGCCGGTGCCTCTCGAAAGTATCAAGCGTCTCCCCAGCACCTGCTAGGAGATCAACTTACAGAAGGAAAGCGAGGGTCAGTGCTCCCTGCCTCCCTCCCTTCTTCCTTCCAAAACTGTAGAGCTGCTCGTGACCCAGAAAACTGAGGGAGATAGAACTATGAGATAAAAGACCTGTGCCTGAAATTGAATCCATTTATTGGGTGGAAATAAGCACAAAGAGGCTCCCAAAGAACTTTGAACTTCTGAAAATGTCTGCTTATTAAAAAAAAAATTAAAAAACAAAATAAAAAACACAACTTAAAGAGTGTCAAGGCTCTGGAGTAAAGAAGCTTGTTTATCTCCACCCACCCCGACCCCAGGTCCCCAGTCCTCCCGTCCCACCCCAAGCTTCCAGGTAAAAAGGGCCCGAAGTCACAGGTGCTCATCTTGGCCTTTCAAGCCACTAGCTGGGAATCCACAGCTCTGCTGGAGGCGGCAGAGATGCAATCTGGCATTCACAAGGCACCTACTGTGTGCCTGGCATAGTGCAAGGAGGCAGAGAGGCAATCTGACATTCACAAGGCACCGACTGTGTGCCTAGCATAGTGCTCATATCCTTTATCCCTTTCAATTTTCACAAGGACTTCTTTGGTGGGCCTTTTTAGAGTCCCCTTTTAAAGCTGACGAAATCAAGGTGGAAAGAGACCACAGAATTTCGTAACGCAAAGTGACTTGTAACCATATCACAACCACTCCAGCCCCTAAGAGCAGAAGAGAAGGCTGAGTAGTTCAGAGGTTCACCGACAGATTACACCGCTAGTTAGCAGAAGAGCTGACCATTGTCCTAACAGCTTGGGTTTCTCTCTTACTCCAAACAAAGCATGATGCAGGGCGTTCTGAGAACTCGGTGTCAACAGTGGATCTGGGGTCCTGAACACACATTTACGGTGTAAATGCGGCTTTAGTTAAGTCTTTATTCAATTCAGCCAACAAATCAATTTGTTCAATAAATACCTGGAGCACCTATGGCTCGCTGAGCCAAGCACTGGGAACAGACACATCAGTGTGGAGACAGTCAAGGTCCCTGCCCTCCAGGAGCTGAAGGTTAATGGTGAAAGCTGACCACAAACGTAAACGGTGAGGATGATTACAGACTCCACTAAGTGCTACGACAAGAATAATGAGAAGCGTACTTGGGGTGTTCAGGATGGTTTCTTTCATAAGGCCACACTGAGGCAGAAACTCAAGGAGTAGGCAGGAGTTAGCCATGGGAATGTCTTAATTTGGGTTCCTTCGAGATGAGACCCTGGGATGGATTCACGTGCCAGTAGTTTATTAGAAAGACGATCCCAGGAAACCCCAGTGGGGAAGTGAGACGGGGATGGGAAGGAAGCCAACAGAGTGTGATATCAAGCAAGTCGCCACTGTGAGTAGTGCGGGCTCGATTCCACCAGGGAATTCTGGGAGCCAGTGTAAAATGCACACCTCAGACTTGGGGTGTTGGGGTATTTATACACCACCCCCCACCAATCGTTGCATAGGGCTGCTCGAGAGGACAGGTTGAGCGTCTATTCCCTGCACATCCAGTTCTGCACAAGCACAGGTGAAGGGGGTTCTGGTGGCCAGCAGAGCCCTCAGACAGGAAGATGCAGGTGCTAACAGCTGGAAATCACACTGGCATGCAGGGACAGAGGAAGGGCTGGAGGAATGAATACGGGTGGAGTTCTGACAGCACAGGGGAAGTAAGGGAGAAGGGCAAGTGCAAAGTCCAAGGAAGGAAAGAATACGAGTATCTCCTGTCGAGGTTGCTGTCAAGATCTGGGCTCCAACGTCAAGGGTTCTGAAATCAGATGATCTGGGTATAAATGCCAGCTCCGTTACATGCTGGCTATGTAACACTGGGACAAATGACTGTCCTCTCTAAGCCTCAGTTTCCTCATATGGACAAAAGGACTAATAATTGCACTGACCTCACACATATGTTATGAGGATTAAATGGGATTAAACGTTAAAGCCCTTAACACAATGCCTGACACATTTCACATGACCAGTACATGACAGCCACTTGCATTATCATGAAAAGGACAGGGTGGCTGGAACGTAGGGAACAAGGAGGACAGGACCAGGACACGAGGTTGAAGATGCACCAGAGCCAGATTGTGCAAGGGCCTGAAGACGACGTCAAAGAGCCTGAGTTACCTTTTGGGTGCCCTGGAAGCCACAGAAGAGTTTAAGCTGAGGAGTGACCTGATGTGATCATTCTAGAACATCATTCTCCAAACGCATGAAATGCCTTTTCTACTTCTATATCTCAAGTACTAAATCCGCTGCTGGCAGAGAAGCAGGGTGCTATTTAGTGCTAATTAACAGACTGCACAGGCTGATGGCTGGAAGGAAGCATTGGTCTGAATTATCCAAAGATGGCACGGACTTGGCTACGGAATGATCATTTCATCTTCCTTCAGCAGACTTAACGCCCTCTGTGTTGGCTCCGGCTAACACTCAAATGAGTTTGCATTTCCCAAGTAGATGCCAACGCAGGCGGGAGAAGCAGCCCCGGCCCCGCTGGGAGACATAAGGAGGCCAGGCTGGAACGAAACGCTTGCTGCACAGGACCCTCCTGGGAATAACTTACGGACGCATATGAGTTCTGTCCAAAAGGGGAAAGAAAACATACTGGTTCTAAGGAAATACATACCAGATATGAATCTGAAAAAACACAAATTGAGGGCTGGGTGGTTCCAAACCCAAAAGATAATGCTTCCATGGCAGGGCCCCGTCGAGGATGGATACTCACTCACCTCAGGATTGGGACAATTTCCAGAGAAGGACATTGTGGAACAGTGTTCACTCATGATGTCTATCTTTTTAACTTTTTCCCCTTTATTCGGGTATAACTGACAAATAGAAATTGTATATATTTGAAGTATGCAATATGATGTTTCGATATCTGTATATATTGTGAAATGATTGCCACGATCAAGCTAATTAACATATCCATCTCTTCACATAGTTACCTTTTTTGGAGGGATGGTGAGAATTCCTAAGACCCACTCTCTTAGCAAATTTCAGCTATACATTGCTATTAACTATAGTCACCCAGGTGAACATTAGGTCTCCAAAACTTATTCATCTTATAACTGTAGGTTTGTATCCTTTGACCAACATTTCCCCATTGCCACCACCCCACACCCCCTGGCAACCACCATTCCAGTCTCTGCTTCTGTGAATTCAACATTTTAAGATTTCACATATAAGGAGATTACACAGTATTTGTCTTTGTGTCTGGCTTATTTCACTTAGCATAATGTCCTCCAGTTCATCTATGTTGTCACAAATGGTAGAATTTCCTTCTTTTTTGAGGCTGAATAACATTCCATTGTGCCTATATCTATATATCTATCTACCACATTTTCTTTATTCATTCATCCACCAACAGACACTTAGGTTGTTTCCACATCGTGGCTATGGTGAAAAATGCTGTGATGAATATGGGGGTGCAGATATCCCTGTGACATACTGATTTCAATTCCTATGGATATCTACCCAGAAGTGAGATGGCTGGATAGCATGGTGTTAATAGTTCTATTTCTAATTTCTTTAGGAACCACCACACAGTTTTCCATAACAGCTGTAGCAATTTACATTCCCACTAACAGTGTGCAAGGGTTCCCTTTTCTCCATGCCCTCAGTGACACTTGTCATCCCTCCCCTACCTGATAACAGCCATCCTAACAGGTGTGAAGTGATACCTCACTGTAGTTTTAATTTGCATTTCCCTCATGATTAGTGACGTTGAGCAACTGTTCTTATATCTGATGGCTATTTGTATATCTTCTTTAGGAAAATACCTATTCAGGTCCTTTGCTATTTCTAAATTGTGTTATTTGGTTTTTTTTTTTTTTTTTGCTATTTAGTCATCTGAGTTCTTTATATATTTTGGATGTTAGCCTCTTATCAGATATATGGTTTGCAAATTTTTTCACCATCTTTCACCATGGGTTGCCTTTTCATTTTATCATTTCCTTTATTGTGCAGAAACTTTTTAGCTTTTTATAATCCCACTTGTTTATTTTTGCTTTTGTTGCCTGTGCTTTTGGTGTCATATCCAAAAAAAATCATTGCCAAGACCAATTCTGACATAGAGAGCTTTTGCCCCTATGTTTTCTTCTAGGAGTTTTACAATTTCAGGTCTTAAATATTTAATCCATTTTGAATTGATGTTTATGGTATAAAGAAATGATATAATTTCATATTTTTCCATGTGGATATCCAGTTTTCCCAAAACTAGTTATTGAAGAAACTGTACTTTTCCTGTTGTGTGTTCTTGGCACCTTTGTCAAAAAATTAGTTGACCCCACATGCATAAGTTTATTTCTGGGCTTTCTGTTCTGTTCCATTGGTCTATATGTCTGTTTTTATGCTAGTACCATATTGTTTTTATAATATATAATGGCTTTGCAATGTAATTTGAAGTCATGAAGTGTGATGCCCCTACCTTTATTCTTCTTGTTCAAGATTGTGTTAGCTATCTGGGGTCTTTTGTGTTTCCATACAAAATTTAAGATCTTTCTTTCTATTTCTGTTAAAAATGCCACTGGAATTTTGGTAAGAATTACACGGAATCTCTAGATGGCTTTGGGGCATAGAAATATTTTAACAATACTGATTCTTCAAATTCCTGAATGTGAGACATCTTTACATTTATTTGTATTTTTAATTTCTTTCATCAATGTTTTATCCATGTGCATTTCCCAAAAGATGCCCATTACAGAGGACATGTGGTAATTTTCAATTTCTATTTTTGGAACACATCTAACAACATGAATGATCTCTGGCCTCAAATCTGGAAGACTGTGTTATAAGCCAATGGTTTGAAACAGTGATAAAAGGAAACCACACAAAATAGCTGCCTATGCAATTCCTTTTACAATTCAAGTCCATTCAATCACCAAAGGCCAAGAATAAGAACTCTATTATAAAAATGTTTCACAATTGATGAGCCCAGGGGCTTTGTATCCACATGAAGTCACATTGTGAAATAGGAAGAGATAAAATGAGCAGAGGACATTTAATATTAATAAGAAGGTCAAAATATTATGAAGACATAACAATTATAAATGTGGATGTACCTATCTATAGTGCTGCAAAATATAGGAAGCAAAACCCAGCAGAACTAAAAAAAAAAGCAGATAAATCTATAATCATAGTATAAAACTATCAAGTATTTCTCAGTAACTGATAAAACAATGAGATCAAAAAAAGAGCAAGAATCAAGAATATCTGGTTCCAAAATGGCAACATAGAAGCAAGGTAGCTTCATTCCCCTCCCCGCTAGAAAACCAAAAACAAATATACATTGCTGAGACTATCACCAGAAATATCCTAAACTCAAATATGAGAATGAGACAGTTCTCAGAGATGAAGTGAAAAAACTCCGAGCAGATCATAAGAGAATTAGACTTCCATATCTGTGACATCCCTCCACCCAATCTGCCTGACACCAAGTATATGGAAAATTTCCCACTGACTCTCAGTTTCTACACCAGAAAAATTGAGATCGAGGTTGACAACCAGCTTCCCTACCATCTCTGGTTCCCTGGCAGGGGACCTGTCCCTGCCTCCACTCACAAGAAGCATTATGAGTACCTAAAGAGAAACATACCCCTGAGGACATCCAGAGATAAAAGGAGGGAAGTGGGACCAGCATCCTCAGCCCTAGAAATTCTTCTCTGTAACTCAGCCAAAAGAGATGCCAAATCAGAGTGGCTGTTCAGCACCATGAAGATGTAGAAGGTGTGTTCCACAGGTCCCCAGGACACAACACCTAGCCAGCTTTCCCACACTGCCAGGATATCCCCTTTGGAATCTCCCCCATTTGATGGGCAGCACTCTGATCATTTACTAGAGCTGAGGCAAACCTGGGGTTAAGGCACCATCTAGTGCCAAAAAGGAGGCAAAAACCTAGCTGGAAAAAAAAAAGAAAAGAAAAGAAAAAGAAATCCAACAGGTAAATTACAAAGAATTTATAAGCAAACATATCCCATAAAAGCCAAAATAACCCAGACAGAGAAGATTAGAATACATAAATAATACTTCAATGCAAAGATATAGATGTACATCCATAGGAAACAACAGCAAACAGGGAACCATGTTCTCCCCAAGCAAACAAAACAAGGATTCCAGAACTGATCCTAATAAGATGGTGATATGTGAGTTCTCTGACCAAGAAATCAAAATAGCAGTTTTGAGGAAAATCAGTGATCTCCAAGATAACACAGAAAAGCAATTCAGAAATTTATCAGAGAAATTTAACAAAGATGTTGCAATAACAAAAAAATATCCAACAGAAATCTTGGGACTGAGGAACATATTGACTGAATGGAAAAAGTCATTAGAGGCTCTCAACAGCAGAATGAATCAGAGAAAAGAATCAGTAAGCTTGAAGACAGGCTATCTGAAAATACACAGTCAGAGGAGAAAAAAAGACAAAAGAATGAAAAGAAATAAAGATCACCTACAAAATATAGAAAATTACCTCAAAAGACCAAGGCTAAGAATTATTGATGTTCGAGAGGGAGTTCAACAAGACCAAGGGATAGAAAGTTTATTCAAAGAAATAACAGAATACTTCCCCAAACCTGGAAAAGATATAAATATCTCGATACAGGAAGGTCAGAGAACACCAAAGAGATCTGACCCAAATAAAACTATCCCAAAGCACATAATAATCAAACTTTCAAAGGTCAAGGAAAAAGAAAGGATCCTAAAAGCAGCAAAAGCAGCAAATAACATATTAAAAAAACTCCAATTCTTCTGGAAACAGACTTCTCAACTGCAACCATATAGGGCAGGAGGGAGTGAGATGACATTTTCAAAGTGCTGAAAATAAAAAAAAAAACAAAAAAAAACCTGCCTTCCAAGAAACTGTATCCAGCAAACCTATCCTTCAAATATGAAGGAGAGATAAAGTCTCTCCCAGACAAACAAAAGCTAAGAGAATTCACCATGACCAGACCCACCTTACAAAAAATCCTAAAGTTCTTCAGTCTGAAAGAAAAAGCACTAATATGCAAAAAAAAAAAAAAAAAAAAATTGAAGTTATAAAACCCACTGGTAAAATTAAGTACAACCACAATCTCAGAATATCTCAATACTGTAATTGTGGTCTCTAATCCACTCATAACTCTGGTATGAAGCCTAAAAGACAAATCTATCAAAAACAGTAATAGCTACAGCAACCTGCTAAGAGATAGGCAATACAAAAATATGCAAATTGAAACAAAAGTCATAATGTTTAAAGGATAGAGTTAAAATACAATTTTTTTAGTTTTGTCTTTGTTTCTATTTTTCCCTTTGTGATCTAAGATAAATCATCTCTTTAAAATAACTTGTTATGTTTTTTGTAAGCCTCATGATAATCAAATGAAAAATCTATACTAGATACACTAAAAATAAAAAGCAAGAAATTAAAACATACTGCTAGAGAAATCACTTAACCACAAAGGAAGGCAATAAAAAAGGAAGAAAGGAAGAGCAGAGTTATAAAGCAATGAGAAAATAAGCAACAAAATGGAAGTACTAAGTCCTTACTTATCAATAATAATGCGTAATGTAAATAGACTAAATTCTCTAATTATTAATAAAAGACATAGAGTGGCTGAATGAATAAAGAAACAAAACCTAACTATATGCTGCCTACAAGGAAACCACTTCACCTATAATAACACACATAGACTGAAAGTGAATGGGTGGAAAAAGGTATTCTACTCAACTGGAAACCAAAATAGAGCAGGAGTAGCTATACCTATATTAGATAAAATAGAATACAAGTCAAAGGCTGTAAAAAAAGACAAAGAAGGTCACTATATAATGATAAAGGCATCAATTTAGCAAGAAGATATGACAGTTATAAATATCTATGCACCCAAAACCAGAATACCCAAGAATATAAAGCAAACATTAATAAATCTAAACAGAGAGATAGACTGCAATACAATAATAATGGGAGAGTTCAACACCCCAGTCTCAGTAATGTATGGATCATTCAGACAGAAAATCAACAAAGAAACATGGAAGTTAAACTGCACATTAGAGCAAATAGGCCTAACTGACATTTATAGAACATTTAACCCAACTGCTGCAGAATATGCATTCTTTTCATCAGCACATGGAACATTCTTCAGAATAGACCATATTTTCGGCCACAAAACAAGTGTCAACCACTTAAAAAAAGTAAAAATCATATTAAGTATCTTCTTTGACCACAATGGAATAAAACTAGAAATCAATAAGTAGAGGAACTTCAGAACTATACAGACACATGGAAATTAAACAACATGCTCCTGAATGACCAATGGGGCAATGGAAAAATTAAGAAGAAAATTAAAACATTTCTTGAAACACATGAAAATGGAAATACGACATACACAAAACCTATGGGAAACAGCAAACGCTGTACTAAGAGGGAAGTTTATAGCAATAAACACCTACATCAGAAAAGTAGAAAGACTTCAAACAACCTAATGGTGCCCCTCAAGGAAATAGAAAAGCAAGAACAAACCAAATCCAAACTTAGTAGGAAGCAAGAAATAATAAAGGTCAGTGCAAAGATAAATGCAATTGAGACTTAAACAATACAGAAAAATCAATGAAACAAAAGGTTGGTTTTTTTTGAAAAGATAAAATATCCCTGATAAACATAGATGTAAAAATCTTCAACAAAATACCAGCAAACTGAATTCAACACCACAATAAAAAGATCATTCACTATGATCAAGTGGGATTCATCCCAGGGATGCAAGGATGATTCAACATATGCAAATCAATAAACATGATACATCACATTAATAGAACCAAGAACAAAACCATACAATAATTTCAGTGGATGATCAAAAAGCATTCAGCATTATTCAATACCGCTTTAAGATAAAAACTTTCAACAAACAGGATGAATGGATAAAGAAAATGTAGCATATGTACCCAAGGAATATCATTCAGCCAGAAAAAATAAAATCCTGTCATTTGCAGCAACATGGATGGAACTAGAGGTCATTAAGTGAAATAAACCAAGCACAGAACAATAAATATCACATGTTCTCATTCATATATGGTAGCTAAAAAAGTAAATGGAGAGAGACAGCTAATGGATTCAGGTTTTCTATTATGGGGAACAAAAATGTTCTAAAATTAGATTGCAGTGATTGTGTAGACACTGTGAATATACAGTAAACCATATACTAAAAACATATACAATAAAACACTTTAAATGGCTGAATTATATCATATGCGAAATGTATTTCAATAAAGCTGTTACCTAATGTAGCTGTTGAGCTACCATAATGCTATAGTAATCAATATCAGATGGTTTGGGTACAAAGATATGAACACAGATTATTGAACAGTATACAGAATTCAAAAATAGATGCAAACTTATACAATCTATTAACTTTTGCAAAGGCACCAAAGCAATTTCACGGTGAAAGGAAAGTCTTTTCAACAAATGGATATCAATATGGAAATGTATGAACTTCAAGTTCTATCTCACACCATGAACAAAAATTAGAAAACAGTCTAGATATAAAAACCAAAACCATAAAGTTTTAAAGAAAACATATAAAGATATCTTTGCAACTTGAAGATGGGAAAAGGTTTCTTAGGACACAGAGAGCAATAATCATAAAAGAAAAAAAGAGTAAATTAGATTTAATCAAAATTTAAAATGCTCATCAAAATACACCATTTAAAAAAAGATAGGCAAGCCACCAATGGGAGAAAACAGTCACAAAATAATTATCTGACAGAAGGTTTGCAAACATAATATGGGAAAACTGCACCAATTAATCATAAATAGACAAAAAAAATTACCGGGCAAAGGACTTGAACAGACAATATGCAAATAGGAAGATACATGAACAGCCAATATGCAAATGACAAGGTACAGAACATCATTAGTCCTCAGGGAAATGCAAATTAAGACTATAAGAAAATACCACTACACACCCATTAAAATCAATAAAAAAGACTGATGACACCAAATGTTAATGAAGATATGGAGTGCTGCAATTTTCATACATTGCCTGTGGGAATGCAAACTGATACAAGTGTTTAGTAAAAAGGTTTGACGGTTTCTTCTAATGTTAAACACATACCTAACTTTTAACCCAGCAACACCACTCATTGATGTTTAGCCAAGATAAATGACAATGTACGTCCTCTGAAAGAACTGCACACAAATGTGTTCATAGCAGCTTTATTCACAATTGAAAAAACTGGAAACAACCCACATGTTTAGCCAGCGTAGAACGGATAAACAATCTGCATGATACTCATTACACTGAGGCATATTTCAGCAGTAAGAAGGAAAAATCACCCATACGCATAACAACATGGATGGATCTCAAGACACCACACTGAGCGAAAGCTGCCAGACACAAAAGAGCATGTACAATGTGACACAATTTATAGAAAGTTCTAGAATAGGCAAAACTATCTAAAGTTAAAAAAAAAAGAAATATAAAAAGAAAAAACAAATCCCTGAACAGTAGCTGCCTCGTGGGGATGAAGACTGGCTGGAAATGGACCTGAGGCAGCTTTCTGTGCTATGGAACGTCCCGCACTGGGACAGGAATATGAGTTGCACAGTATGGGCATTTTTGCAGAACTGAACGGCGAGGGTTTGTGCATTTCAATGTAAATTTTACCTTAAAATGCTAAAGTAATTTAAAAAATCATCACCACCATTGGATGGTGGTGAGAAATGTGTAGACAACAACAGGATACGGGAAGGGAAGAATGCTGTATCTGGGGGAATCGGGATTCACTAGCTCTTGTTTTCTTTTATATGTTTGAAATTTTTATGATAAAAAGTTGGAAGGAAGGAAGGAAGAGAGGGAGGGGCACTGGGCTTTAATTACAACCTTTAATCTGACTCTGATCTATTTTTCTTAGAAATCAAATAGTAAGCCAATTCTTTGAGGAAGAATATTTTCAATTAATTAAACAGTATCCCTTTCTAAAAATATTCTATTTATTCAGACCAGCAACTTGGGAGAGTGGATAAATTTAACACGAGGGATCAATTTCTTCCATATATTTGCCTAATTACCCTAGAACAGGCTTTCTCAGCCTGGACACTATTGACATTTGGCACTGGATGATTCTTTGTCACGGGGGGACTGTCCTGTGTCCTGGCACCCCTGGCCTCTGTGTACCAGATGCCAGTAGCATTATCTCCCCTCCACACAGACACACACACTTGTGACAACCAATAATATCCCCAGACAATTGCTAAATGTCCCCTGGGAGGCAAAACTGCCCAGTTGAGAATCACTGCCCTGGAACATGCATTCTCACATCACCCCTAAGGGGATCAACACTGGTTCTTGCGAGACGAAAAAAATCTTAGATATTACAAACATTTGGAAAAAACCATTGCTAGGGAAAAAATTATGAGGGGCTTTTGCCAAGTTTGCTGATGTCTCTTCAGATGATTGTGAATCTAGAAGCTTTTATTTTCAAGTGCATAAACAGATATACAATATATCTGTGGCATTAAAATTTCATAGTGGGAATTAGGAAAAAAAAAGTCTTAAAAGGCTCCATGGAGGCTGGTGATTAAAAAAAAAAAAAAACAGGCTGAGAAACACCCCCCTATAAAGACATCAGATTCAGCTTTAAGCAATCACCCCCTGCAGGGGCTTGGGATGCCCAAAGCAAGCCTTCCAGCATTCAGAGGAGTCTTCGTGTGGATGAGGAAGGTTTGATAAAGTAAGTACAGTTGCTTCTCAGAATCTCTGCAACTGCCTTGGAAGCTTGGAGTGTAGTATTATAAAAATTTAGGGGAAAAACTATGAGGCCCTCTTGCCAAGTTCGCTGATGTCTCGTGACAGGACAGCAAACCTGAAAGCTTTCATTTTTTTAAGCTGTAAGAAAAACCACACAAGTTGGGCTGACCTCAGACAAATGAGGTCACTAATTTGTCCTGGTGGAACCAATGACCTAAGCAGCCCATGCCATTTTATACAATTCTTAAAAGAAGAAGTGGCATTTTTCAAGCCTCCCATGTACCAGCAAAACCCCTTGATAGCAATTTCATTTCATTAAACGATGCAAAACAAACAAACCTTGCAATTTCCTCTGCTCCCCTGTTTCCTCTTTCTTTATGCAAAAGTCTGCCTGAACACTCTAAGAACCAGCTGGTTTATAATATTGAATATTCATGCTTGGTGGAGTTAAACCTGGCATAGATGAGATCTTGTGATAATTTCTCAATTCATAGTTAAAACCTACTTAGATTCCTTCCGCAAAAGCAAACTACCAGGAACTCGCCTGCAAAGACCCTTTAGTGTGTGTACTCCATTCTCAAGACCTCTGCCATCAATAGTAATAACACTGAGGCTAAACGAGAACCTTTCTAACAAATGGTTCCTCTACCACGAAGGCATTGAGCATTATGGTATTTCTGACCTTAAAATGGCAGGGGCAAGAACGATCAACAGTGTGATGGCTAACTTTGGTTCGGCTGGTCAACTTGGCTAGTCTATGGTGGCCAGTTGTTTGGTCAAACACAAGTCTAGATGCTGCTGTGAAAGTATTTTTAGAAGTGATGCAGATTTATAATCAGTTGACTTGAAGTAAGCAGATTACCCTCCATAATGTGAGTGGGCCTCAGCCCAACAGCTTAAGAGTAGAGACTGAGGCTTCTCAAATCAGAAGGAATTCTACCTCAGGACTGCAGCATATAAATCCTGCCTGAGTTTCCAGACTGCTGGTCTGCCCTGCATATTTCAGGCTCAAGACTGTAACATTAACTCTTACCTGAAGTTCTAGCCTGCCCTACAGATTCCAGATTAGCCAGCCGCCACAATCTCGTGAGCCGATGGAAGCAAGGGAGGGAGGGAGGAGGCAGGAGATGCCCTACAGGTTCTCCAGAGAACCCTAATACAAACCGGAACACAAATTCCATCTAGAAGCACCTGCACGCCAGACCGCACTCTACGAAGATGGAAAGCAGGTGGCAGTGGAGATACGGACTCGCAGAGCCGAAGACCGACGGATCCATCTACCGCAGAAAGAGGTGCTGGTGAGAAGCAGCCGTTCACCAGGCAGAGCCCTGCAAAGCTTTGGAATTAGAGCCCCAGGTGCTGCAGAAGGTGCTGTGAGATGTGAGGCTGGAAACAGAGAAGTAGGTGGAAAGGCCCCATAAACAGACTCGAAACTCTCCAGGTCCCCATCCTATCCTGCAAAACCAGAAAACCACCCCCCTGACTCTTGAGGACAGACGCTTTAACCATCTGAGGCTCTGGGCTTGGGGAAAAACAGGCAAGTAGAGGGCATGGCTGAACAGGCAGACTGAAAATATGGAGATTAAGTGAACTGCTGAGAAGTGACCTGTGAGGGCCTCCGTCCTTCTGCTTAGCTCCCGGAAGGCCAAGTTCACGTACACCAGGCAGGAGCGTAAACAGCCTCTTCTAGGGAATCCAACAGCTTCCAAGCAAAGGCCAGACTCTAACTAACACTCAAGGTCAGCCAGTACCCAGCCCGTTCCAATCACCCTTCAGTGAAGCCCGATTAACGAGCCCTGCCCAGTTAGCTTTGTAATTCAACCTTAAATAAGAACAAACGGTCAAAAATACCAGATTTTCAAGGAAAGCTGGATACAAAAACACACAAAGAAAGAGAAGGCAGGGAGCTGATGAAACCTGCAAACAAAGAGAGGTAAGAGAGATTGTATCCATGAAAAAAAAAAATAAAAGAACAATTAAAAAAATTCTTTTTAAAATCAAGAAAGAGCTCAGCTCTGGAAAATTAAAAATATAAAAAATCGTAATGAAAATTTTGTAGAAAGGTTAGTAGATAAAATTTTTGAAATCTCCCTGCAAGATGAACAAAAGACAAAGGGATGACAATTGGAAAGAAAAGGTTTTTTTTTAAAAGATAAGATCAGTCCAAGAGACTGAACATTTGCCGAATATGGTTCCAGAGAGAGGAAGCGGGGAATACAGAGGTGGAGGAACATGAAGTTCCAGATCAAAAGGACCCTTGAAGTGCCCAGAATAATAAATACAATAAAAGGAATCCCTGCAAAGTGCATCACTGTGAAACTGTAGATGACCAGAGACAGAGAAGCGACCCTAAGAGCTTCCAGAGAAAGAAAAAAACAAAACAGAGAAAAGGAACACCCTCAGACGTCTCCCAAGCACGCTGCAAGCTGCAACCCTACGTGGAAATGATTTCAACCTAGAATTCTGCACACAGCTAAAGAAAAGAATTCAGATATTTGCAAACATAAAAATCTCAAAACATGTAACTCATATGCACCCTTTCTTAGGAAACTATAATTGAAAGTGCTTTTCCTCCCTGGAGGCTTTCTCCGTTGCCCTGATCGGAATTCTCAGCTCCTGAATCCCAGAGGCCGTCAGCGTTTGCCCTCACCCTGGAAGAGGACGTGGGCCACGTCTGATCATTCTTGTACCCTCCCCAAGGGCTGAGACCAGTACCGAGGAAACGGAAAAGGCTCAAGAAGTGTCTGCTGCATCTTCCTCAGCCAGATATACCTTCTAGGCCTTCTCTGCTGTGTAAAAAACATATCCCACAAGCAACAACTGCCCCTTTTCATACTGTAATACAGTTGTGTAAAAATGAAACATCCATGTGGACAATTTGAGTGCATCGGTCTTGCTTTAGCAAACCTTTTTAACATTATTTGTTTAGAGCCTGGGCAACTATAGTGTTGGTGCACTTTCACTATAAAGGACCAGATAATAAATATTTTCAGTTTTGTGGGCCACAGGTTTCTTTTGCAACTGCAGCCACAGACAACACGGAAGTGAACGGGCATCTCTGTGTTCACTAAAACCCTCTCTACTTACAAAAACCAGCAGGCCTGACTCTGGCCACATGCTGTCATCTGCTACACCTGGACGACAGTGTTGCCTCATGCCCACCATTTTTACGGGAAAGAAGTTACTTAATCGCTTGACTCGGCACTAATAATGTGATTTTTATGCTCTTCTCTCTTAAATTATCCTCTCTCTGGAAGTGAAATCAAGACCCAATGAAAAATCAAGCTTGTGCTATGAGGGACCATTCCCTTTTCAGAATCCCCCTGGTTTAAGTGCCCTGGCAGGGTACATCACCTTTCTCTACTTCAAATCTTAAGCTTCCTTTAGATCTGATGAAACCACTTGCCCTTGGAAATTGTGGTCTCTGCTCTCCCAGTCGAGGGTGGTTTAGGCTGCCTTCCAGGGCATGTCCCATAAGGATGCTGCCACGGGGACCTGCTGTTTGCTGATAGTGTCCACCTGAGCACTTCTGACAAGTGTTGTTTGGCTGCTTATAGTAGATTAAGAACAAGGTCCTTTGTTTCCAAAAGAAATCAATGTTTGTTCTTAAGTTCAAAGAACAGCAACTGTTCTACAGGGCGATATCAGGACGACATTCCAGGAGACATTCCAGTTGCCAATTACCTGCAAACAGAGCAGAAGCAAAACCCACATCCACCCAGCAAGGGAACTAGGCTTAGGAGATCCCTTGGTCCAGAACTCCTCCACCCAAGTCAAGCCCATGAAATTTATGTTTTTTAAGGAAGAAAAGAGTGTCTGCATCAAAATGAGAGTTCACTGAGGTCACCCACTTTGAGGAGCAGGGTCAAACCAACCACTAGGCTTCCTTTCAGCTACGAAGAAACCCGGAAACCAGCGCTGATGGTTTTTCTAAGTGGATATAGCAGCTCCCTTCAAGCCAATCACTGACCTGTCATTAAAATGTCATTTAAAAAAGGGAAAGAGAACAGAGGAAAATACCACTATCAAAGCCTAGAGGCTGGGGAGGAGTCTGTGTCTGCCAAGTAATAAAAATGTGTAACATTTTAAGTAGCCTCTTAAGCAAAGAATGTAATAGCTTCTGCCAAAAAGCTTGTCTAGCACAGATCAGACACCAGCCCTGTGAGAAAATGCTTCTTGGTGATTGGAAGGGAGGATGTGCGTCTAAAATAAACATTTTTGTGGGGCCTGGCCTCTAATCTCTGAGGTCCAGCAGTCTGCCAACTTGAGGTACTCACATGAGAACTATTTCTTTCCCAAGTCCAAATGCAAAAGTAGATACTAAATTGTGCTATAGTCCTCAACCAGGACTAAGGTTTTCCTACAGGGTTTCACTTCTCAGTGCTTTTAATTCTTGAAGACCCTTAAAACTGAGCACTAAGTTTTTGGGAGGACAGAACATGGAGGGAGGGAGAAACGGAAGGAAGAATGGAAGGAAGGCAGGGAGGGAGGGAAAAACAAACTAACAGACAGAACTTGAGTGACCCTACAAGGAGACATGAAGAGCAGATGGGAGCTGACCCCAGGTGAATACTATTCCAGGTCCCTCTGAACAATGCCAGCAAGGGACTCCCTGACAATAAGAAGACAATAACTTGATACAGCAAAAATTTCTCCAGCTGGTACCTACAACTCCTCTAAAACAAACGCTCATTTAAAATGTGACTTCAAAGAGAAAAATCAGATTAGGGAAGGAAGCAATTCCAAATGGATGTTCTGCCTTAAATGGCAGGAATGAGTGAGGCCTCGATGAACCTTGAGACTTTCTTTTAAAAGGACGTCTGTCATTGGGTTCAGGGCCCACCCTAAATCCAGGATGATCTCATCTTAAGATCTTAATTATATCTGCAGAGATCCTTTTTATTTCCTTTTTTGGCATGTAAAACAGTGTTCATTATTTTTTAATAAAAATATACATGCGTATATGTATGTGAAATGATTACTACAGTCAAGCAAGTTAACATATCCATCTTCTCACACAGTTACCTTTTTAATTTTAATTTTTTGTTTGTTTGTTTGGTGAGAGTACCTGGAATCCATTACCTTAACAAATTTCCAGTATACAATGAGTATTATTAACCAAGACCCTTTTTCTAAATAATATCACATTCACTGGTTCCAGGGACCAGGACTTGAACATATCTTTCTTGGGGCCACTACTCAACCCACCACAGTCTCCAACAATCTAGAGGAGAAAATTGTTTATGTAAATTAACACGGACTGTGAACACTTCATAGTATTTATTAAAAGACCCAAGACACTATCGTGGTGTCCTTGGACAAGTCACTAAGCCTTTCTGAGCCTCAGCGCCCTTATATATAAAACAGGGACAAACTCCGCCCTGGCAGTTGTTGTGTGGGCTGACAGCGATTCATGTAGAGGGCCTGCACCCCAACATCTTGTTGACAGGCCCTAATCTCCCATGGCTCTGAGGAAAATATCCGAAAACCACTCCACAGGAAAGAGCATTCAGTTATTTCTTGATCCAGCCATTTTTAGGGTGTGTCTTAAGTATGGAGGGAAAAAAAGAAAAGATTAAGATAACAGGCTTGCCCAAGTTAGATAATGATCAGACCTGTGGGAAATTATGAGCTTGGCATCATGAGAAGATCGTGTCCTATTCCAATGGGCACCTGTGGCCACAGTTCTCCAATTACCCAAGAATACCAAGAATACCAACCTAAACACCACCAGTCTGTCACTACCCGCTCACTCCCCAGGGCATGAACCCCATCTTAATTACCTTTGCATCCCCAACACGCAGCACAGCACCTGGCGCCTAAGGCACTGAATAAATGTTGATGGAATGAATGAAGACATCAGCCAGGGCATTCTGGAAACTTCAGCTTTGGCAATAAACAGTAACATGGTAACTGCTCCTTACTGCAAGTCACGATGCTAGCTAAGTGCTCTCCGTATACTGACTGATTAAATTAGATAATGTCCCTAACCATTTTGGCATGGCTGGTGCCCCAGAAATGTGAGCGCTCATCGTTATGTATTTTAATCCTCATTCCAACTGAGAATGGAGATGTTCTTCTTCCCATGACACAGCAGGGACTCCGGCAGAGAGAGGTGAAGTCACAGAGCTAATACCTGGCAGAGCCAGGATCTGTCAAACCTCAAAGACCTGTGTCCTTTTCCACCA
>CM052446.1:53716224-53759580 GCA_028533085.1 Varecia variegata | reverse complement strand
GGACGGGCCAGGGGAGGAGATGAAGATGGACAGAGAAACCTGGAGGTGGGGTGGTAGCTTCTACCTCCACACAGGTGCGAGACGGAGGACAGAGATGGGCAGGCAAAATTTTCCCTGCTATTGTTTTCCTTTCTGCTAATGTTTCCATGGCGAAAAAAAGTTTGAAAATCCTGAGATGAACCCATGTAGGAAGACAGTGAGTGGCCGTGCTTATTAAATGGGACCAGAGAGAAAACAATGAATCCCAGCCAAACACTGCTGCAGGATGCAGGGAACACAGAGAACCCTCTCTGGGCTTGAGTTTTGCTCCCTTGGTATGAGGACAGTGCTGCTGAATGCATGTACCTAGGTTAGAGTAACGAAGGCTAACATGTGCTGAGACCTGACTATGGATCATGGTCTGGTCTAGGCACCTCACGCAAATCAACTCATTCAATCCTCACAGCAGCCCTAGGTGAAACAGGCTCCTTACTTACTGGACAGGAAACTAAAGCACAGAGAGGTTAAGCAACCTGCTGTAAGTCACACAGTTAATAAGTGGTCAAGTGAGGATTTGTACCTAGACTGTTTAAATTAACCACACTTTTAACCACAATGTTGGGCCAGTTCTCACCTTAGAAAGTAAGCATTACATAAACATGCTATATGCCTGTTCTCTGAGTTGGAGGGAAAAGGTAAGGACGCTGGTTTCCAGGACATGGATAAGTCATAGAAATGTTAGTGACAGCTGTCATGGCTTAAGCACCTATTGTGTATTAAGGACTATCTAATCCCTAATCTTTCTCTACGCTTCTAATTACTCTGTTGGGGGAAATACCATCCCCATGGTATTTCAGATAACAAATCTGAATTTCATCCCCATCTGTATTACAGATAACAAAACTGAAGCTCAGAGAGAGAAGTGAACACACAAAGGTACACAGTTAGTGGAACTGGGCTGCCATGCTCCTGGGTTGGAGCCCTGACAGATGGGGAAACTGAGGCTGGTATAGATTTATGTATTGAACATTTTTTAAATGGCTAATTGTACTACACAGCGCCCACATAGTGAGATGCTGTGTATATCATTAAGCAGGATCTGGTACACGGCTGGTTTTGCATGCTGCTTACTCCACAGGCTGGGAAGCCGGAGGTCTGTAAAGAATATGTATGGAATAGACTCTGAGTAAGGAAAGCTGGGTTCAAGCCCCAGCTGTGACATTATCCACTCTGTGTCCTCGAGCAAGTCACTTAACCTCTTCACCTTTGAGTCTCAGTTTCCTCATCTACACTATAGACATAATAATAATATTATCCACAGTAAAGTATTGTTGCTAGGATTTAAATTCACTAATGGTTATTGAATGCTCCACACTAAGTGAGGTGTCTTAAGCCTGTTACCCCATTTGATGCTCTCAGCACCCTGGGAGGGATGTGTCCTTAAAGCCCACATTTTATAGATATGGAAAGCAAGGTCCCAAGAGGGGAGGTGACCTTCCAAATCTGCACAGCTAGTAAGTGGCCAGGCTGTGAACTGATGTGAGGTGGCCCACTCCGGAGCCCACACCAACTGCCCACCAAACAGCATGCAACAGAGAGCCAGCGTCCAGCAAATGCTGGGTGTTGGCCAGTATTTCATCATTTTATGGAAAAGACTGTTAACAAAAGGCCCAAACTATACCAATAAAGGGGCATCAGGATCCTGTAACCAGACATACGGGATTAAAGCATTTTCAGTTCAAGCCCACCTGTGCCCTTAGATGTGATGAGTGAGCACCTTTGAGTGCAGGAAGGAAGCTGGGACAGGAAAGAGGCTAATTCTCCCAGGCACCCTGATCATACCCTAATTGACCAACTAGGGCCCTACCTTATGCCTCCACCAATGCCACCAACACAGCAGGGACTGTCAACCCCCAGCCACTGCTGCACCAGCAAGTGGGTCATCCCTGGTGCTGATGCGAGGCACTGAGCTGCCTGGCACATGTCTGGGAGATGACAAAATGTGGAGCAGCGTATCCGAAGGGGGAAGGGCGTGAGGACGCCAAGGACTGTTAACAACCAGAAGGGATCGAGGCCAGAGCAGCCCTGACGTCAGGACGTTAGCCAGAGAAGAACCTGTCGCTGGGGTTCATTCACATCAGACAAAACAATGGGCCCAAAGTGCCTTAATTTCCAGCGTCTGACAGAGAGGTGTGCTGCGACGTGATTGCAAAGACAACTTCGGGACAGGCAGGCACCTGGAAAAGGCCTTGCCGTGGGTAAACAATTACATCCCATCACAAAGAAAAGAGCTGTCTAGGACTTAAAAAGAGCCAAAAAATTAAACTGTCTGTCAAGAGCCAGCTTTGTCTCCTTCCTTCCTCCACCCCTGTAAAAATGACTTTATTTCTGTCTTCCTTACGAGCATCCTAGTCCAGAATAGAAAATGTGGCTGTCAGATCTCTCTCTCTCTCTCTCTCTCTCTCTGAGAATAGACCTTCTGCACATACCATGGCTGAAGCAAAAGGAGACAAGGGAAAGGGTAGGTCTCGGGTGGATTGCCTTTAAAAGCCAAGGAAAGAATTTGTGGAACACCTGTCCCTTCTTCAGCTCCCTACCTGAGTCTTACTCCTTCAAAGGCTCCCAGTGATGCTGAACTGCCCAGTCTGTGTTCGTGTCTGTGCCCCGGCCAGACTAGAGACCTCACCTTCTTCAGTGCTGGCCCCACCACCTGGCACCATGCTTTGCCACGGCAGGTGCTTCCCAGCTGTTGCATTAGGTAATAATTAACCAAGCAGAAGCTGTCCTCTGGCTCTATCCCTGCCTCCTTCTGCCCCTTCACCCCAGAGATACGCCAGACGAACTCCTATTCACTGGGTCTACACAGCCCTTGCTCTCCGTGTCCGTCCCTTTACACACCTCTTCACCTAGTGGAGTTCCCCAGGATGCATCCCGGCAGCACGGCTCCCGGGGAGGGTCTGCATTTATCGCCAGTGTTCTGATCCTGGCCCCGCCACTGACATTAGTTTCATTTTCTCCACTGAAATGATGAGGTTAACAAAAGTGCTGACCTCAAAGTTTTCTGAGAAGGATTAACTGAGACGTTGCTTATAAAGTGTCACAGTCCCTGTACCAAAGAAATGTTGGCTGTTGTTGTAGTTCATGATGATGATGATGATGGTGATGATAATGAAGCTCCCTGAAGTTGATCTGAGCCTCTCCTCTGGCCCCTCCCAGTCCAATTCTGTATTAGAGCACCATCTCCCCCAGGATCCTGCAGGGTCCCTGAGGGTAAAGCCCAAGTCTGATTTGACTTCCCATGATCTACAGCCCTTACCCACGCAGGCTCCCTGGAAATGTCCCCTGAATGTACAAGGTGACAACTATGATAGCTGACAACAAAAAGCGTACTAAAAAAGCAACAACCAATACTGACTGAGTCGTCCTACACCAAAAACGAGGTTTTCAAAGATGCTCTGATAAGCCCCACACGCTCAGCAAGGAGCCATGACCTCTTCTGAATAAGGAAGCAGCTTCCATAAAAGCAGCTGACTGCCTGGGAATATCCAGGAAATGTTAAGTCAAGATTCAGTGCACTTGAGAAGAATTCTCAGCCAGTCTTTCTGATCAACAGGAACTCTTGGACTCAAACAGTCCCAATCACACCTGACTTTCATGTTCACAGACATAGTCACTTGAGCTTATGGTGTCACAGAGAAAATGCAAGTTAGGCTGCTTGCTGGTGACATCATTACCATTTACTCTGCACTTACCTCAATCCCCTAACCATTATTCTGTTAATTTTCTTGTTACATTTGACCAGTTGGTTCCTGTAACACGCCCACACACACAGGACTCTAGAGCACTAATTAACCAATAAAGAAACATCTGGATCAATATCAGCTGCCTTCAAAAAACACCTTGGCTAGGAAGTTAGTTCACCTTTAGATTAAAACATTACAACCCAAAATAAAAGAGACCCCAGGATTTCACTTTCACATTAAATAATGAAATTTGAGCTTTCAAAGGAGATCAAGGCATTTTAAATATCAGAGAAAATACAAGTTCTAGGGAACACTCTTCTACTAACATCTGGAGGTTTTAAAGGATCAAAAGCAGACAAATGACATATTAAACTCTTAGCAGAACAAATCTAATTTATGTGATGACAAAGTATTTTTCATCTTTGTGTTGCAGGTATTATAAATGCATCTATTGCCTTTCTTGTGTTGTTATGGAATGGCTCTAAATCTTGTGACCAAATGAATGAAATTCATCAAATACTATTAGTGAAATAAGAGGCTGAACTTATTTCATTAGGAGATCAGAGGGTATGAATCAGTATGTATGGCTGAATATGCTTCTGTTCTCAGGGAAGCACAGCACTGAATAACTCCCCCACTGCCTTATCCCTGCCTCTGCCGACATGCAAATTGCTCCACCCTATTTGTGTCTGCAGCCGGCATTTGTATCTAGACTTCAAAACAATCCATTGTTCATAAATCTAGGACACAGCCACCAATTTCTCGCAACATTCCATACGAACACTCATCTCCAAATTGTGTTTTACAGCACATGAACTATAAAATCTCGTGAAAAGTGGGGGTAAGGGATAAATAGAAGCTCCCCCTGCATTAAAGCTATTAAAGCCATTGAGTAAACTCATTAGGCACATACTGATTTCTTTATTTATAGGATTTATAGAAGATTTGAGTTACAGCAGAAATGGAAAAAGTCTGATTTTAATTCTCAGATGCTAGTAATCCCTGACTCATAACCACCCTAATTTTTTAATTCCCCTGAGATTTACAAAAATCTAGTTTATTTTCCAGCAGATAAGTAATTATTAAAAAGCAATTGTAACAATACTTTTTAATACTCATGTGGTATCACGGGCATTTCAAAGAGTTTGCAGACACAAAGATCTTTCTAATCACCACTAATTAACAAAATTTCATCTATAACATCAGAGAGATTTTTTTCAAAATGCAAAAATGTTCCTTGTGTGCTCTATGAAAGCTCTGGAACAGTTCCCAGAGAGGCATGAGACACAATGGTGGGTCAACAGGAATGACCTTCCAGCTACGCTATGAGGCTGCCCATCCTAAAGTTACATTATTGTTCCATAACAAAGGGAAGCTTAAATATTTCCTCTGCTCCAGAAAGGTCTGATGGCAATTCTCCAGTTCTCCAGGGGTTAATTAGCATCAGCAAGGAGTCCCAGACACTCTGCCCACAACTGGCAGGACAGCCTCTTGGCTGAGAGCTGAGCTCCAGCGCTGGCTGCTTGGATCTGGCACTGCTGGTCACTAGCTGTGTGGCTTCGGGCAAATTCCCTCGTTCCTCTTAGAGGAATGCAGTTCTGCACCTGCAAACTGTGGACAATAATGACGTCTTCCTCACTGGGATGCTGGGTGGAACTAAATAAGACAGTCTCCCCCTAAGCTCTCAGCAATGTGCCTGGCACAGAGGAAGTGCAGTGTGCAAGGCGGCAATTGCCATGTGGCAGGGGGAAAAGGTAAAAATAATCCCAATATCTCCACCAACTATTTGGGTGCTTGCCCATTTATTCTAGAAGGAGAGAGATACAAGACATTCTCCGGAGGTTGAACCACAGGGTGGTCTTATCAGTGGTCAACTGACCAGCTAAAACCACAAAAGTGGTTAACCGACCTATCTGTGGGGCCTCAGTTTGGCAAAATCAAGGCTTATCCTAAAAAGAGAAGAGGATGACAATTCTTGTCACTGGCTTCTAGTCTTCTTTACTGTAAATATTTGGAAACAATCCAGCATAGTCCAGATAAGCAAGTCCCTTCTTCCAGAGTGCTGGGCAATTACCACTCCTCACACGACCAAGCAGCTCCCGCCACGACACGGAATTGAATTTTGATTCGATGGCCCCTCACCTTCTCCTCGCAGGCTGCCACCATCGTTACAGGGGTTAGAAAAGCAAAGACGAGAACCCATTTGGTTCCGACTTGGGAGGGCAATCAAGTCAGCCATGAAATCACGGTACTTACAAACATGAGGCGGGTGGGTATGTTGTCTGATTGCACCAAAGGATTTTTATACAGCCAGATCTCTTCCGGCTGGATGACTCTCTGGAATGGATCCAAAAACTCTGTAAAACTGAAACAAAACAAAGAAAAGTGCATGAGGGCTGAGCTTCCTGCTGCTTCTGCTCCTGGCAGTTCCCAAGGAGGCCTGCTCCAGCACCCCCCGGAACCCCCTAGGGGGAGAATCCGGCCTTCTGGGGAAGGGTGAACTAGACTGGGCTGATGGTTCCTGGCCAGTTCAAACTGGGGAAGGCAGGAAGAATTACTGAGACTTTGTAGACTCTTCTGTCACCACCTGCCAGTAAGAACCAATTCTGCGCACAAAGGAATAGCTGTGAGGGTGACACACGGGCGCTAAGGACTGGGGGTTCCAAAGTAAACTGGACGCTGAAGTGCAGAGTAGTGGCCCAGAGGGGGACAAGGCCAGGCCGGCAGCACAGTCTTCGAGAACAAAACAGGCTTGAGTTGGAACAAAAGTGAGGAAGCAACTTGGCTCCACTGGGGCAAGTCCAGTTCTGCTCCTGTATGTCCCCCAGCGGGCACCAGGCCACCGCCACCACTTGGGGGCAGAGTGAAAATGAAGAGCTCCCGAGAGAGAAGGTTTGGACAACAGAGAGAAATGCAGGTGTGAACTAAAATAAAATCTTCAGGCTCGCCCCCCGCACCGGCTGACTGAATGGAGCCCGTCCTGGCCAAGGGGATACCCTAAAACTAAATTGTCTGCCACAAGGAGGGAGGTCAGACATGCCTCATCATGCCCCTCTCCCTTCTTGGGGACATCCTTTGTAACCCATTAACAGGCCTAAGGCTATGCAAGACACACCTGCAGGTCCCCAATTACACAACAAATATGTCTCTGATTAACAGAGCTCCTTATCTTAAAACTTTCCAAGCCTTTAGACAAAGCTTCATGTCTTTAACTAATTACAAGTCAAACAATCTTTAAACCCATCAATAACCCGTAAGCCCCCCACTTTGAGATGGCCCACCTTTTCAGGCCAAACCAATGTACGTCTCCCACGTATTGATTTATGACGTTACCTATAACCCCCGTCTCCCTGAAATGTATAAAACCAAACTGTAACCCAGCCACAGCGAGTCCACTCGCTCAAGGCTTCTTGGGCGTGGCTCTGGGTCACTCACGGTCCTCAAATTGAGCTCAGAATAAATCTCTTTAAAATTATTTTACAGAGTTTGGCTTCTTTTCCACGGACACAGGGAAGAGGGAAGAAGGAAGGGGCAAGGGCACAGAGGTGTGTTCTGGGGCTACAGACGTGACTGCTTTAAGCATTCCACCTCCTCATGGCTTCAGCCTCTTGGACCCGTTTACACCCTGAGAACCGCTGTGATGTCCTCACTGGCTGGGCGAGGAGAGGCATTGCCCCAAGACAAACACTGGGGGCGCAGGGGACAGAGACAGCGTGAGTTTGCTCTTTCAGATGTTGGCCATCAGGCCACTGCCCAGCCTTCCAGCCAGCCTCTACCTGAGAAACTGGGTTCAGCACGGTTCAGATGCAGCTGGAGAGAGCAAAAGGGGCCAGGTCATCTGGGCTTCGAGTGCCAGGCTCACGAAATTTTGAGTTTGAGCCACTGAGAGGTCTGGCAGAGAGGTGTGGGGTGGGAATTCCAGCTCCAATGGTGGCCCAGGCGGTGGTGGGGACAGGACTCAGGGCAGAGCAGAGAAGGAGAGCAGGGAGGGGCTGGGGTGACAGCGGTGGTCCTGGCGAGAGATGCCCGCAGAGTGGAGAAGAGAAGGCGCTTGAAGAACACGCAGGCAGGCAGGCAGGTGGGCAGGGGTGGCCACAGCCCAGCCCAAGGCTTCTGGCTGGGCTCCCGGGAAATGGGTCCCTTGAACCAAGATGAGGAGCGCAGGGGTGGGGCAGGGGAGGGAGAGCTCAGCTTTCTCCTCTAGGAAACTATCCAGGGTGGCCAACAGTCCCAGTTTGCTTTCCCAGTTTTAGCACTGAAAGTCCTGTATCCCAGGAAACCCCTCAGTCTTGGGCAAACCAAGACAGTGGTCACCCTAAAGCTGTCCCAGTCCCCAGACAGAATCAGGGGTCTCACATCCTTGGTTTCTATCCCAGACATGGGACATTATATGACTATGATCTGTTTGTACCTTCAGCCCTGCTGTGAGGGTGGGGAGGGCAGAGGCCACTCCAGGGCTGTCACCTCAGAGCCCAGTAGGACGACTGGGCCACGTGGGAGCTCAGAGACTACAAAATTCAACGTCTATTTGGGGCTTTGACCAGATACCACAGAAAATATTCGCAATTTGATCATCCTCACACTCTATTGTATATCTAAGGAGACCTAAAATCCATCTGTGTTTTGTGTCCCTCCCTTCCTCCTTCCCTCCCCACTTCTCTCCCCACCTCCTTCAATGGTGAGATTTCAAGCCCTAAAATTCTGTGTATTTATGTACTTCAAAGATGTGCTGCCCATGCCTGTTCTGCTCAGCACTGTGCCCCCAGAGACTCTGCCAGGCACATGGGCGTCAATGGGTCACTATTTGCTGATGGCTGAATGGACCCGGCAGAGCCAGCACCACAGAACCCAGCCAACTCTTCACCAAGCCCAAACCCGGGACGCTGATATTGCAGAATCTCATGTAAATTCCCTGAGATCCCTTCATTGGTTTGCAAGTAACTTCTGCTAACCACCCTCCAAGCCTGCTCTGAAGCCAGGCACAGAGGAGCACCCTGTGTGGGCATCAGGACACGTGGCTCTGCCTCAGCTCTCCTGGGCACAAATGCCCTGAGCTGCGGAACAAGCTGCTTCTCCTCACGGGGCCGCCATGTCCTCACGGCAACATGGGAGGGTGGATAAGTCAGAGGCTTCAAATGGAGATGGGTCAGAACCTTCTGGAGAGCACCCCACCCCAGGCCCACAGACTCCATATGGACAGAGCCTGGAAAGGTGGATCTTAAACCCTCCCCCAGGTGGCCCTGGTGGGCCCTGAGTCCCCAGCACTGAAGTAAATGATCTCTAAGGGTCCCACACCTTGTCTCCAAGGAGAGGAGACCCTGATTTAACTCTCCTCATTAAAACTCTCCCACCCACGGCAGGCCAGGCTCTGGGGTCAGACCCAGTAGCGTTCATATCCCAGCTCTGGTTGGGTGGCTCTTAGTGAGTCCCTTAACATTTCTGAGCCTCAGTTTCCTCATCTGTAAAATGGGTACATCTTACAGAGTTGGAATGAAAATTAAATAAAATATACATACCATGCCTAACAGAACATGAGCAGAAGCTAGTGTTTTATTATTATTATCTTATCAGCCTGTCCCTGCATGTTTTTACTAGACAGTTTTCAGGATTTTGTTTCTTTGATTTTGTAACAACCTACTCCCTGCTCTCAAGTGTTTTTCAAACATTTTAAATGACATGAAATAAAATGAATTTTGTTTGAAAGATGTTTTTAAGAATATGTAACCTACTTATGATAACTAACGCTTCCAGAATATTCCAATTACTATAGATCCATAACAAATTACCCCAAAACGTGTTATTTTGCTCATGCTTTTGTGAAACTGAGAGTTTGGCGAGGCAGGCCGCTTAGACTCTCTCCCGTGGGCACAGTCAATGGCTGTCAACGGACACCAGCTGTCGGCTGGAAGCTCAGCTGGAGCGGCCACCTGGATACCTGTACACACCTCTCTGCACTGCAGTCTTAGCGTAGTCAGAATTATTCATGGCTACTGGCTTTGCCTAGAGTGGGGTGTCCCAAGAGAACCAGGCAGAAGCTGAGTGGCTTTTTCCCACCTAGCCTCGGAAGTCACGTAGTGTCATTTTATGAGTTAGGATGAGTCTAAGGTCGGCCCAGATTCAATGGAGGGGAACTGACTCCACTTCTTGATTGGCTGTGGCTGGGTCTTGCTATAGAAAAGCAGGTGAATGAGGGGTATGGCTGCAGCCACCTCTGAAATACATTCTGCCACCTACAGGGTTCGTTAACCCTGTGGTGGTCACACAGCCAGCCCCCACTCTGAGAAACCCCGGAAGCTTCCGTCCCATTTCTCCCCTCACAGCTGGTCACAGGGCCGGGAACTGGGCACCCCGTTGAGCGCCTTCTTTCCTTACTTTGTCTGTCTATCAGCTTTTATGACCCTCCTGGCAAGTTTTCTAAAGCCTGGTGCACCCAGCCTTTTGTTCAGTCCTCACCCCACCCTGAATAACTATAGCCAGAACACATCCAACAAGTAAATTATACTCTCTGGGGACAGCAGCATCAAGAAAGACAGATGTCCCTTCTCCAGCCATGCTGCAGCCACCGGCGTCTGCCTCAGAGAAGCAGCCACCAGAAAGCCAGGGTCTTAAGAAAGCAAGCAGGAGTCCTAGGAATTGAGCCAGAGCCCAAAGCACTCTGGCACATTCTACATACACACCCTGGACCGGGCCACAGCAAGACCCCAGAGCACACCACTGAGCAGAGATGGGGGCTCTAGGGCAGAAGAGAATCACACTCAGGGGGAAACAGTGAAGACAGAATTCGGCTTAAAGGGCCACTGAAATGCCATTTTAATTAAAATACACCAGCCAGAGAGCACCTGTTCTGAAACAGGGCCCAATGGCGTGTCTTTGAGGTTTTCTTCCCTGTAACTTTATCTAAGTCCCCTGGCACCAGTCAGTGGGACAAGTGGGCTAGAGTGGTTTGCTCAAGTGCAAACTCTGGAGCTCAGTAACACTGCCCTCTTAGGGGTCTTATGAGGACTGAGTGGGCTGGTGGGTGTGAAGCACTGACAGTGTGCCTGGCACACAGTGCATCTTTGGGTGGTGCCCACCATGGTCTGTTGCTCGAGGTCTCTCCTAAGTCCTTGGCAGAAATCAGCACCGCCCTGACCTGAAGCCCCTGACCACAGAGGGCTAAGTCTGGGTTCTCCTAGAACAGGCAGGCAGGTGTGTGAGACAGAACAGCCACAAAGCCACAAAGCCAAGGCCTAGGGACAGCCCATGATCAGGGGCCCAGGACAGGGCTGCAGACACATGGATATGACCTAAGACTCTGGGATGCATCTTCCTGCAGCAGCCACCTGCTCAGCACTGAGCTCTGGAGAAGGCAGGAGCTCCCCTCTCCCCTGAGGAAAGGACAGACCTGTAGTTTTTAGGCAGATAAGGGGCCCCATGTTTGCCCCAAAAGTTTTTGCTCATGGTGGACATCACTAGGTGTTTTCATGGCCACCTGTGCTGCAAACTCTGAACTCCTCAATGCAAAGTCAAATGGAGACGCAGGTCTGTGCACCTGGGCTTGACAGCTGGGGACCCCAAGCTGACGGCTGTGGCCCCAGCAGCAGCCACTGCCTGAGTCAAGGACTAGCGATGGCTGCCTGTCTGGCACAACTGGGCTCTACGGTTGACATCGAGCAGCTCACTTAAAATTCTCCTAAGAAGAGGATAGGGAATAACCGGGCCATCATGATTGCTGCAAAAACTCAGTGGCCCCAGGCAGAATGCAAGGGCCATGGCAGAACACCAGCTCCAAAGGGCGGAGGCACTGTCATCTGCCTGTGATCAGAGCCGTATCCCCGGCACTTAGAACAGTGCCTGCCTGGCATGTCGGAGGTGCTCAAAAAGTATTTGTTGAATCAATGACTGAACAAATCAATCCATGTCAGCTGTCTCAATAAAGACCCAATCCCCTGCCACACGAATCTTCAGTCAGAGCCTGGCAGCTGGCAGCTTGCACGGAATGCAGCCTGCTGCTGGGTTTGGTTTGAGCTGCTCCCAAGGTTATAAAAAAAATGTAACTCATGGCCAATATTTAAAAACCAGGAGTTCTTACATCAAAATCTGAATTTCTGGATGCGTTGAAGAATTAGGTCTGACAACCTTAGGTCTGCATTCCTCCATGACAGCAATCGGTGCAGGGAACTAAAGCAGGCGCCACTGTGCACAAGGCAGATGCCTGCTCCACGATCCTCCCCATCCAGACTGCCACACCTATTTGGGTTTGTGACCCACTCCCATCCCAGCTGTGTAGTGTGACACTTATACTCCCCTCTCATGGCTGCTCAGACTGGTTGCTAGTTGGTCTGGGAGTGAGGGGTATTTAATAGTCCCCAGGAGCCCTTGGACCCACTCTATGAAGCCAGACCCCGTGGACAAGTGCGCCTGTCTGTTCTCAGGGAACCTGGCCTGGACTGGGTTCTCATTTGCTGAGTGGCTCCTTAAGACTATTCAGTCCACAGCAGTCGTGTGTCTAACTGATGCCGTCCACCACCACCATCACCACCGGTCTCCAACGGAAGATCAATTTGCAGACCTTGCTCTGTTCCTTATCTGTCCTAAGTGATGAACAACACCAGCCCCGCAGCACTCACTGAGAACCAGGTTTGAAACATCACAGACTGCCTGAACTTCTCCTTATTCATGCAGTAAAGAGATGCCGTCTTCAGAGACATCTAGAGCGAGGAACCCCTTCTATATGCCGGGGGCTGAATTAGGCACTTAACATACATTACCTCATTCAGACTTTACCATGACCCTGCAAAGTTATTTTGCATATTAAAAAACTGAGCTTAAAGGTCAAGTAATACTGGTGAAAGGGAGCTAATTAAGCTGTGAAATAACTGAACTGTTGCTTCTCTACCTTACATGATTTCCCAAAGTCATTTCACTTATTTTACAAATGGCATCAATGTGTCTTGAAATCAGTACCTCGTGCAACTGGCAACATTACCAATCAGAATGATGCCACTGAGAAAGACCAACAGGCGCCTAAGTCGCTACATGCCAAATCAGCGGAAGAGCTGCCTTCCCACCTGGACATGCAACTGCTTTGTTTAAAAGCATAACAATAAAGCTCCTTGGCTCTCTCTGAAATATACAATATCAGAAGCAGAAGAGTTACTCTGGCCATTCTCAACCTGTTGGCAGACCTGCTAGACTTACAAGAGAGACCTCCCCAGAATCTGCAGTCAAGATTGGAAGGTCTTAACTGGCTTTTGAGATTTTGCACAGTACTGCAAATATGGGTAACCAAGTTGGGGAAAGAGTATAATCAAGCTGATTTATCCACTATTATCTCCCCCTATTTGCTTCTTTGTTAACCCATTCTATAATTACTTGCATGGAAATTTTTTATGCAACGGAGACAGTGAAGGAGAAGGCTGCAGACCCCTTCTGAATCCTACAGTGAGCTAGGGCTCAGCTCTGTCCGTGAGCCCAGGCTCCCTGCAGGAGGCAGGCTGGGTAGGCTGACCGTGAGCTGGGTATGGTAAGTCAGGGGCAAATGCCCTGTGGCCTCCGCTCCAGGGCTAACAAGTTCCTCACACCAAGTGCTTACTTAGAAACTCACTATTACCAGTCTTCCCCAGGGGAAGACTCGTTCCCTGTCTGGTCAAGGAGTGGACACTGCTGAACACTTCCAGGTACCTTCCAAAGGAAGTCGAAAAACAACAGCACAAATTCCAACTGTCGACGTTCGTTACAGGCTCTGACACTAGAAACCCACTCTCCTCCCTGTATCAGTAGTAATTTAAAGCAACACTATTATTTATAACAGCCAGCACTTATGTGCCCCGCACTGTTCTGGGCACTTTAAGTGCATTCTATGTATTTTCAACCTCACAACCACTATGAATTATGTACTAGTATTAAGCCCATTTTACAGATGGCCAAAGTGAGGCTCCTAGAGGCCACACAGCATTAGCGCAGCCAGATGTCAGAGCCACATCTGAGTGACTCCAGAGCCTACATTCACACCGACCCACTGGTACCGCCTTCTCAAGGGGAAGAGACTCAGGGGGCAGCCACAGGGGGCCCGTGTCTCACATCAAAAGCTGGTCTTTCAAAGGAGCATCTGAGAAGCTTTCCAAAAGAAATGGAAAGAAAGTCACTCACAGATGGGACCTGGGGGGCTGTCCTGATTCAAGGCTTTCGGCAGCTCCAGTGAGACTGACAGTGGGTGTGAGAAATCCACAGAAGCAGCTCCTGGTCTCAACTCTACCACATCCCACACTGCACATCCTTGAGGATGGCATCTGTGCCTCCAAACCTTGAGAGGTGATTGGGCCATGAGGGCTCCGCACCCATGAAAGGATTGATGCCATTACCTTGGGAGTAGTGTCTTTAAAAAAGGACAAGTTCACCCCCTTTCCCGCTCTCACCTTCCCTTGCTTGCCCTTTCACCTTCCGCCATGGGATACACAGTAGGAAGCCCTGGCCAGCTGCCGGCACCCTGATCTTGGACTTCCCAGCCTCCGGAATCATGAGCCAACAGATTTCTGTTCACTGCAAATTTCCCAGTCTCAGGTATCTTGTTAAAGGAAGACAAAACTGGCTAAGACAGCCATACACTGACCATTTGTGGCAATTATTTGCAGTGATACATTGGAGGTGGAAGGGAAGATAAGAGCAGATCCTGTATACTCTCTTTCTGTCATCATCATTGTTACTTACAGAACATGCACAGGAGAAAAATAGGAAGTCCCCAAACTATTAACAATGGTAATATCGGCTCAGCCAACAGCACGTCACATTAGTTTCCTGGGTAGCACTCACTACCACACAGACACTTGCTCATTGCTGACCACCAGATCCAGAGCTCCATGCCTGCAGACCCCTCCTCTGTCTCTCTCCCCCTCTGTCTTTGTGCGTTTTGCACTGATACAAAGGAATACATGAGGCTGGGTAATTTATAACGAAAAAAGTTTATTTGGATCATGGTGCTGATGGCTGGAAAGTTTAAGATTGGGCATCTGCCTTAGTCATGACAGAAGGCGGAGGTGCACCAGCGTGTGCAGAGATCACGTGGCGAGAGGGGAGGCGGCAGGGGGGTGTCAGAGTCTTTTCAACAACCAATTCTTGTGAGAACTAGGAGAGCAAGAACTCACTCACTGCCTCCCAGGGAGGGCATTAAGCTACTCCCAACGGGTCTGCCCCCGTGGCCCAAGCACCTCTCATTAGGCCCCACCTTCAACACTGGGGATCAAATTTCAACATGAGGTTTGGAGGGGATAAATGTCCAAACCATAGCACCCCTCCATCCCAGGGCCCCATCCCTGGAGGGGTGCCAGGCCCATAGTGGTGACCACAGTGGACACCACCCACAGACTCACTGTGTGCCAGGCACGTTGTGAGTGCTTCACACCCATCAGCCCACTCAGTCCTCACAAGACCCCCAAGAGGGCAGCGCTACTGAGCTCCACAGTTTGCACTTAAGCAAACCACTCCAGCCCACCTCTCCCAAAGCCCCCCCAGGGCTCTCAAAAGGGTCCCTTGGCACTGTCACCTGCCTCTACCAACAAGGCCAAAACTGACTCTGTGTCCTGTCCCCACATAATTTCTAATCTATTCTAATTCTGACCTAGATAAAGACTCTTCCCAGAAACCTTCCACACAGATGAGCATGAAATCTGCAGAAACCCACCCCACACTGCTGGGCCGTGGGCACCAGTCGAGAGGGGTGAAAAAGCAGGGCTACGTCCCCCAGGCTGGGTGGAGCACAGAGAACCAGGAGCATGATTCAGGTGAGAAGGGGGGCGTGGGGGTCTCCACCAGCACAGCACAATGGAAGGCGCAATGGAAGCCCTGTGGATCTGGGTTAGAATCCTGGCTCTGCCACTTGCAGCTGCAATCCTGGGTGTGTCACCTTCCCACCCTGAGTCTCAGTTGGGACCGTGGTCTCTGCTTCCAAGGGTGGAACAGTGAGAAGTAGAGGAGATGCACCTGCCAGCTGGACCAGGCCCTGGAATCTACTGTCCAACCATCCATGTTGCTCCTGTCCTCATCATGCTCACTCCATTCCAGCCACACTCGCCTCCCCGAGGTTCCTTGAACATACCAAGCCTGCCCCATGTCAGGTTTTTGTCCTTGCTGTTCCCTCTACCTGGAATGCTCTTCCCCAGACACCTGCATGGCTCACTCCTCACTTCCTCCAGGTCTCTGTTCAAATAGCATCTCATCAACCAGGACTCAGGTACAGAAAGCACGTGGCACCCAGGGAGAGCCTGGGAAGGGTTAGCTGTTGATGTTGTGGTTGTTATTATCCTTGTCTTTCAACTACCCCACTTCCAATGTAAAAATCCTCTCCACAATTGGACATCTGGCAGTTAACGTGTCACTCCTACCAAGAAAGCAGTCCAGGTGTGGTTGGAGCTACAGTCATTTTAAAGCCCTTCTGTTCAACAAACAGAGTCATCCCTTCTCCCCAGTATTCCCTGTGCTGCCCTGGCTCCCTCAGAAAAGTCCACACCCTCCTTCCTTGTCAACCTTTACATGGCACAGTCCTCACCATGTCTTCTCGTGTCCCAGAAGCATCCACAGTTCCATCATGTACAGACAACGTCTTCAAAACTGTCACTCTCTGGTAGCCTACAGGGGCTCAAGATCCTATGGTGTGGAGTCCAGACCCCACCCCATATTCCAGGAATGGACATGTCATCAGCCAGGGCACCCACAGGGCATCTTTTCTGTGCCAGTCACTGTGTCACTGCTCAGGGCATAGAGTCTCACAGGCAGACACAGTCCCACAGTCCTTGCCTACCAGGAGTTCTCAATGCAAAGAGGAAGGCGGACAGACACTGGCCACACAGTGTGGTGAGCGCCCTAATGGGGCAGAAGGGGCACTGCCTGAGCAGTCTGAAGGACAGCAAAGCGCACTCAGCTTTGTGGGCTCAGGGAAAGCTCCCCAGAGAACATAGAGCCCAACAGGAGCCTGGAAATCATGTGAGCTGGGGGAGGGTGTGGGAGAGGGACAGGGCTGTCCCAGCAGGAAGGGAAGACTCGAGAGGGCAGGCGCAGTGCAGGGGGCAGCTGGGCACCCTTTAGGCCTGGATGTCCCACTGCTGTTAACAGCAGAGAAGGACAGTTCATTTGAAAACTTAGCATCTGGGAAACCCACAACTGCCTTCAAGCCCGGCCTCTCCCTGTGCTGGTGGCTGCTGCCTGCCGTGCTGCAGCGAATAATCCTGTTAGGGCTTACCTTGTTAGTCTCAGACCCATCATTCCTGTCGAGATTTTTATGAATCTTGATTCTATTATCCTACATATTAGCCTTCCATCCTGGTTTTGTGTCATTCGCAAATTTGATAAGCCTGCCTTCTATGTCTTTATCCAAGTTGCTGATAAAAACCTTGGACAGAGGAGGTCAGATTCAGCGTCCCGAGGCACAGCCCTGGACAGCCTCCCCCAGCCGTGCCCCACGCGCACAGCCACTGCCGGGACTCGCTGGACACGCTCCTTGTTCAACCACTAACTATCGGATTAGTCAGAAAAATCTTCTGCCACTGTATTCAAGGGGGGACAACACACTCCCCAACAAGAACTGTAATACCACGTGCACCAAGAACTCAACTATCAAAACCAGCCCTTTGTAAGAACCAGCCAGCAATCAAAAAAGCCTCTGGCATGCATAGTACTCAAGCACTCAAACACTGGAGCTGTTCAGAACTAAAGTTAAACCTAAATAAGAGTGATCTTATTTTACATACAATTTTAATAAGGTGGCTATCTCTTTTCAAGGCATTGGCAGATTAGCAGCTGCAAATCGGAAGTGGAAACTAACTTGCTTTAGACAGCATACTAGCCAGGCGTAGAGGTGAACTCCTGTAGTCCCAGCTACTTAGGACACTGAGGAGGGAAGATTCTTTGAGCACAGGAGTTCAGATCCAGCCAGGGCAACATAGTGAGATCCCATCTCAAAAAATAATAATAATAGACAGCATAGTGTCTAGCCTTTCAAGAATAGAGAAAACATTTTAAACTATCAGAAACAAATCACAATAATTACAATCTCCAGTTAGTATATGGGAAAGTGGCCTCACACCTCATTAGAACTACCTGAGGGCCATCTGTCACCATTTCACCACCAGCTATAGGCCAAATTTTGTTTGGTAGCCTTTGTTTTAGAATGAAGGTAACAACATTAAAAAAAAAAGAATGATAATATGAGTGTCATTAATGGTGTGGGTAAATATTTATTCACTCAGCAAACGCCTCGTGCCCATTGAGTCAGGTGGAAAGGCACCGCAGGACGGCAGTGACCACAATAGGTAAGGTCCCTGAACTCACAGAGCATAGAGCCTGCTGAGCAGCGGTAGACAATAAACAGGAACCCCGATAAATCATGGACAGCATCATTTCAGATTATAATAGATGCCATGAGAAAAATGAAATAGGGTAATGTGACAACATGACAGAGTGGGACATTGAACAGAAGGTTTCTCCAGCCAGGGACGTGTGAGCAGGACTGGTGAGGACAGCCAGCCAGATCAGGCACTGCTAGGAGGAATGCAAATTGGCACAACCTTCCTCGAGGCAATTTGGCAAAAAGGGGTGAGGGGAAATGAAACCTTTTACCCAGAAATTCTTCCTCTAAGAATTAAGCCTAAGAGCATAATCAGAGATGTGCATCATGATGGACGAACCAGGATGTTCGTCACAGTGTTATTTACATCCACTAAAAACTGGAGACAGCCTACCGAGGTCTAGCACCAGCGGGCTGTCTTAAATTATCTGCCTTCATTTAATAGATTGTGTTGCAGCTTTTTAAAAAACAAGCTGGGGAAGAATATTTATTGGCATGGAAAAATGTTGAGGACATAATACCAAGGGGAAAAGGCAGGCTACATACAGGACTTGATTTCAAACGAGGCATACCTTTTGTGTAGAAAAAGTATTATGTATTACGGCGGGGGAGGTGGGTGGTACGTGTGACACTAAAAGACCACAAACCAAATGTTAACTGTGGTTTTCTCTGTGTAAATAATTTCATTTCATCTTCTTTCCTTTTTTCACTCTGTATTATATGTTTCCTATATCAAGCCTATATTTGTTTCATAATTTTAAATCGCTTATTCAAATAAAATAACTAGCAAAAATAACTCATTTAAATGCTGTGGTTCCCAGCTACTCAGGAGGCTGCAGTGGGAGGATCGCTTGAGCCCAGGAGTTCAAGACCACTCTGGGCAACACAGTGAGATCCCATCTCTAAAAAAAGCAACCAAACAAACAAAAAGCTGTAGTTGTGGGTTGTGGTTGTAGAACAGGTAAGCTTCAGCTATGGGGAGAAAGCAGTCACACTACACACCCCCCTCCCTGGAAAAAGGTGCTAAGTGAGTCTCTGAGCGTGGAATCTGTGCCTGAGAAAAAGGGCCAGACTCCACCGGGGACCACTTACAAGGTGGTGGGACAGTCAGCTCTGAGCATTGGTCACAACGAAGGATGAAGACTCAGCAAACCACGGTGTGTGTCTGGACGTTTAACCAAGCGCACACATACCCACACATAACACTGTCACCCTCACCACCCCCCCTGCTTGCTCCTGGCCTGCACAGCCTCCAAGTGGCAAAACACAATGGGGAAGGCCAGGGACTGCCCATCTCGGGAGCTGACACGGGGCAAACCCACAGGACATCTTGACACAACTCCTGACCTTTTTGCTGTTGTGTTTCTTTCTTGGGAAGAAAAATGGCCTCCTTGAGTGACCTATGCCCTCCTCAACTTGTGCTCTGAGATGCTCAGTATGTCAGAAGGACAAGGTTGGCCCATGTCTTCCTGTGACCTTGTCCTTCTGTTTGCAAGCCCAGGAGATTCCAGTAGGGAGAGCACCTTTCTCCAGGAGGCAACAGTAGGATGTGAAATCCCCTCACCACAGTACATGCATTGTCTCAGTTAACATTTCCTGAGCAACTACTGTGTGCCAGGTATATGTTGGGGGCAGGAGAGAGGAGGAACACAAGAGCCAGGCCCTCCCTTCAAGGGGCTCCGAGTTGAGTGGGGCAAATGCTTTCCTAACCCAAGGCCACACAGAAAAATGACACTTGGACTTATTTCTATCTGACATTGATTCGTACTTAGGACCTGACTCTGTTCAGTGTGAAATTGGACCCCGCTCAGCCCAGAGCGAGAGCTGCTCTCTGCTTTCCCGTTCGGGAGCCCAGGGCACCTGATTCCAGCTCAACGGGCAGGAAAGCAGGGAGTGACGTTCAAAGCACTTTGCTCAGAAACAACAACAAAAAAACACCTGACAATGAAAACACTTCTTCTGGAGCACAACCTTCACAAAGTTCTTTTCTCCTTTTATTTTTTTCAAACTTGAAATAATTAAATTTAATCCAAAAATTATTTGACATACCTTTAGATTCTCTGAGAAGGAAAAAGAAAACCCTCAGGCAGTAATTCTAAATGCTGACACAGCAGTAAGGAGATTTTCTTTTTGAAACACTGTTCTCTTGGATTAATTCAAAGCAGGCAGCTCACATTCTTGGGAGAAAAATGAAAACCATGATTCACTCTTCAGGCATAAAGTACACACATAATTAATCAAGTTTCATCCAAGACTCTTGATGCTTTTTATGTTGGCTATTCTAAAGCAGACACTATTTTCCAACAATGTCTACTGACATCCAGGGAGAGGTTCCATTTGTTAAGGAAAGAAACCATGATTATGGTGAACTAAGACAGATAATTCTTATAAACAAGTGGCTCTAGCAGGCAAGACAAGGTCAGAGTGACGAAAACACCATCCGGAGAAGGGCACAGAAAGACATTTTGCTCTGAATATAGGGGCAAGAAGAAGGGTAAAGAAATTTTGAGCCAAGCACCCATGTAGACAATGACAATGGCTTATATTTGTGGTGTGCACCCTGTATGTTGGCCACCACCGTGCCAACAGTTAAGCCCTGACAACCCCATCCAGTAGGTAATATTTTTACCCCTCCTCTGCAGATTAGTTAACTGAGGGAGGAGAGGTTAAAGTAACCCAAGGAGAGAGGGAGGCGGCACTGGATCCCAGACATCCTGGCTCCAGGTCCTGGGATCTTCACCACTAGACTCTATCGCATCTGAATATGGGTTTGTTATGACCAAGATCCATGCCACGCACAGAGGGCAGGAGGCCAGTGCATGGGAAGCTCAGGACAAAGCATCCTCCCACCCAACTGCAGTGACAGAGCAATGGGAACAAAGAGGTTCCAGAGTCAGAGAGGCCTGGACTCCAATGCCACCCGTGCCATCTATTGGCAATGACCACGGGCCAATGACTCCCTTCCCTGAGCATCAGTTTCCCTGTCTGCAAAGTGAGAAAAATGACAGCATCTACATCATGGTGGTGGTGTAAGGTTTAGATGAACTAATTACACATACAGCATAAGAACTTCACCTGGAAATGAGTCAGCACCGAAAAAGCAGCAGCAGCAGCAGCAGCTGTTATTACTCCTGGGAAAGAGTTCCAAGGCAGGCCCAGCAAAGTCTACATGGAGGAGGGCACAGTATCCCCAGCAAAGCTTGTCCCTGACGTCCTCCACTCCCTTTTAGCTTCCAGTTCTGAGTCCTGCCATTTTCCCACCCAAGTTCCTGGCTGCACTGTAGCCCCAATCTCCAAGGGCCCTGCTGTACATTGGCGACGTGTACTGGAGTGGTGAGGCAGGTGCACACCATCACTCATCTCCATGTTCCCTGAGCCTGGCATGGTGCCTGGCACAATGGGACCCTGGTAATGCATATCTGGATTTCAAGCATTATCTTAAGTGAGGGGAGTGAACTCTCTGCCCCCCACCCAGGTCATCGCAGGACAAGAAACTGGACCAAGGAAGGTGATGTGTCACCGTCTGCAGATAATTCACCCAAAGCACAGCTATTCCCAGTGTGATGTGTGGTGCCTGCTGGTTTTCAAGCTGGTCTTTGTAGGACAAACACCTCCCAAAACACCCACCCCTGAACTTCAGGTTCAATCCCTTTTCCTGACACTTAGAACAAAGTCCACGGGAAACCTCAGGCCAGGGAGACCACGAGGAGAGGACAGCACCCAAAGGCTGGCTCGCTCATCACCTCGCGTTGTTCTCTGGGCTGTGAACACGTCTCTCGTGCGTCCCACAGAAGTGTGACAAACACACTGAAGCGAATGCTCAGGACTTCTGCTACAGCGAGAGTTTCTCTTAATAAAAGCAGCTCTCCCAAGTATCTTCCCCACAAAGGCTTTCTACAAGCACAGCTGCAGTCAAATGACCAAGGTAGGACGGGAAAAGGACAAGCCCAACTGCGGAAGCCCTGCATTACCAACCAGGAAGAAGGAAGCCCGCGCTACGGCAGCCCTGTGGGGCCAAAAGTCAGGACGCTGAGGTGCGCAATAGGGCGGCGCTGAGAAAGCCTCTCTGTTAAAAAAAAAAAAAGAAAGAAAATTTTTTTTTTAAAAAAAGGAGAGAGATGGATGAGACAATCCTTAACGACTCCCAGGTCAGGCGTTGGGTAGAATATCACTCACTCTGTGGGGCCATCTGGTGAAATGTCACAGCTCCGCTTGCTCCGTACGGGTCAAACCCCTTCCGGTCCATGATCTCACTGTGGCTGTCGGGTCATTTAATTATCAGAAAGCCCCAAGACCAGTCCTTCTCTCCCTTTCCTCACCTAAATCCGATGTAAATTGTTCCTACACATAAAACACTCAATTTAAAATTTTCACTCAAAGCACTGTCATCTCACTTATTAACAGAGTGGCACTGGGTGAGTTTTTTAACCTCTCTTTAAGCCTTGAATTTCTCATCCAAAACTATGAAAGAATTATAAAATTTCTACCTCATAGAGTTGTTTGAGTATTTAAGGAGTAAACTGCCTTAGCACACTGCCTGGCGTATAAAAGGTAATCAATAAATATTAGTTATTACTATCCTTCTCCTCTTCCTCCTCTACCTCCTCCTCTTCCTCCTCTCCTCCTCATCATCATTGTGATGATGATGCAACCCCAGTTTGCTACTTTTAGCAAACAGCAAAAAGATCTTTTGTGTCAGGAAAATTCAAAGCATCTCTGTTTCATATGGTTTTCATAAATAAAGTATTAATATTTAAAAGTCCAATTTAATATGTACTTATTACATGACTAAAGATCATTTCATTGATCCACAAGACTAAATTAAATACAGGAACCAAGTATTTCAGGTCCAAAAGACTGAATTAAATATAGGAACAAGCTATTAAAAAATATAAATAAATGTGGGACTTCTGAATAACTCTGCATCAGTATTACACACATAATTCAGGGCTGACATGTTCAGACAAGACATCAGAGAAAAGTGAATTCTGAGTTTTAGAAAATAGGTAGGCATTTTGGAAAATAAGTAGGACTTTAGATAGATAAAGTGAAGCCATTTGAAGAGTAACTCAGAAACCCATAAAAATATTCATGGTGAAAGTAAAAGTCAATGGATTTTTTAAAAATATAACTTTGTATATGAAAAGTATAAACTCTATGTCAAAGACAAAAATTTTAAGTCTCTTTAAAGAGACATACAGTTCAAGAAGGCTGATTGAACCTACACATTTGTCTCTCTTCCCTCTCAAAACACCACTGAAAAGAATAAAAAACATAAACATAAATCCATATCCAGGCTGAGGAGCCTCAAAGAGTACCAATCAGCAAAGCAGAATAGGAAAAAAATTATGAAAAAGATAAAGCAGATAGTAATAAAACAATGGTACTACAACAAAGAAGAAACTTCCTTGTAAAGGATGTTGGCCACAGAAGGGGAACCCAAGTTCTGTGCCTAAATTTTCTTCAAATTATTTGACTAACTCAGAAATTGCAATGTGCAGAGCAAGACCCCAAGGACCCCGGTGGAAAGTAATGGCTGCAGTCTAAAGAGTCAAGCAGAGATTTCAGCAGCTCGCCAGTGCTAGATGGAGTTTAGAGTTGAAATTTCTCCAAGTTAGACCTTCTACTGAAACCTCAGAAGGGCTAAACCATAGGAGTAAAAACCACATCCCGGGATTAAGGGATACAACCTAGGATCAAAGGCAAAGCCAAAACAGACTTGCCCAAACATAGCCTGAAACCAAGGTTCCAAGGATTAACATGAACCAAAAGTAAATTAACTGCATGCAAGGATAAAACTCAACACTCTTAGGGGAAAATAACAACCTAGAATCTCCACAATGTATGATTCACAATGTCTAATATACAATAAAAAGTTACTAGACATGCAAAGGAAGCAAGAAAATGTGGCCTACAATCAACAGGAAAAAAAAATCAGAACCATAGATCATCTTGATGTTGGAATTAGTGGAAAAGGATTCTCTATTATAAATATGTGAAAAGATTATAGGGGAAGGTGAACACAATGGGTGAACTGATGGAAAACATCAACAGAGAAACTAAAACTTTTAAAAACAACAAAATGGGAATTATAGATCTGAAAAAAATGGATATCTGAAATAAAACATTTATTGCATGGACTTACAGCAGAATAGACACAGTAGAACAAAGAATTAGTGAATTTGAAGATAAGTCAGTAGAAATTATCTTAAACTGAGCCACAGAGAGGAAAAAGATTTAAAAAGTAAAATAGAAGAGAGTATCCCAGACTTATGGAACAACATCAACTGTCTAATATATTAATATGTGTGACCGAAGAACCAGAAGTAAAGGAATAAAAGAATGAGGCAGAAGAAATATTTTCAAATATAATGTCTTAAGAATATTTAATTGATGAAAGACATCAAATCATAGTTCCAAAAATCTCAATGAATACAAGCAGGAAAAATACAAAGGAGACAAACCTACACACATCACAGTCAAATTCCTGAAAACAAAACAAAGAGAAAGTCTTAAAGCAACCAAGGGTCAAAACGCAGTACATTCAGAAAAGCAATAATAATGGTAGCAGCTGACTTCTCATCAGAAACACGGAATCCACAAGAGAATACAATGATATCTTTAAAGGGCTGAATTAAAACTTTCAACCTAGAATTCCATATCAAACAAAAATATCTTTCAAAAATAAAGACAATTCCAAGAAAACAAAAGCCAGGAGAATTCATTTCAGGCAACCTGCACTACAAAAAATGCTAAAGGAAGTTTTTCAGGCTAAAGGGATATAATTCCAAAGGGAAAACTCAAATCTAAAAGTAGTAATAAAGAACATTGAGAATGTGGATAATTTTTTTTAAAAAAATGTTAATTTCTGTAAAAGCATATTGATTGTTTAAAGCAAAAATAATTTAAATGTTTTATGGGACTTGTATGTAAAAATAAACTTTATGACAATGTACCAAAGGTGTGAGGGGAGAAATGAAAGCATTCTGTACTAAGATTTTTACATTGTAAATTAAATGGTATAATACTGACTTAAGGGAGATGGTGATTAGTAAAAATTGCATATTATAATTGCTAGAGAAACTACGAAAAATTTTTAAAGAGGTATAGCTAATAATTCAATAAAGGAGATAAAATGGAATACTAAAAATTATTTGACTAATATAAAAGACAGAAAAAGAGGGATAAAGAACAGATAGGGCAAATAGAAAACAAATAACAAGATGACAGATTTAACCCAACCATATTAATAATTACATTAACTGTAAATGATTTAATTACTACAATTAAATGGCAGAGATTGGCCAGATGGATAAAATTAAAAGATACAACTATATGCCATTTACGGGAGACATACTTCAAACATAAAGACACAGATAAGTTGAAAGTAAAAGGACAGAAAAGATATTCTGTGCAGACGTTAATCTCAAAAAGATAATGCAGCAATATATTAATGTTAGATAAAGTAGACTTCAAGATAAGAAATATTAACACAAAGGAAATAGAAATTTCATAATGATAAAAGGTTCAATTCATCAGGAGGAGATAAAATTTAAGAACACAGACATAAAAATTATGACATCCAAGTTACTAAAAGGAAAAAAAAGGGGGTAATAAAGAAAACTTGAGCCAGTCAGCTAAAATCAAGAAACAAGGGAGGGTAGAACATAAAAACAAAACACCAAAAATAGAAAACATAGAATAACTTGGCAGCAATAAGACAAAAATATTAGTTATCTCAAAAGAAAATACTCAGGCTTTAATTACCCTAGTTTGACAGAGATAGTGACAGAGATAGCATATCTTCAAATTAAAAAGGGCAAATTTAAAAGAGTAAAATTATAGAGAATTTGACTTAGCACAGCTAGCTTGCTTTAATATATTTAGAACTTTGTAACCACCAAACAGAAACTATTCATTATGTTCAAGCTATGTAAATTTACAAAAAAATGACTATGTATGTGGCCACATAGAAAATCATAACCAATTATAAAACTCAGAAATCACACAAACCACAGTCTCTGATATCAATACAATAAAACCGTTTTAGCACTATCATTATCCATATTAAAGACTAGGAACTGAAGAACAAAGAGATAAATCAACCTACTCAAGTTTACACAGCCAGGAAATGGCAGATTAATGTTTTAAACCAGGGGTCCCCAACCTTTTTGGCACCAGGGACCAGTTTCATGGATGACAATTTTTCCATGGACTGGTGGAGGTGGGGCAGGGGGGACGGTGAGCAATGGGGAGCAGCTGTAAATACAGATGAAGCTTCCACTCACTAGCCTGTCACTCACCTCCTGCTGTGCTGCCTGGTTCCTAACAGGACACAGACCAGTACTGGTCCATGGCCCAGGGGTTGGGGACCACAGCCCAGGCATCCCGGCATTAGAGCCTGCAGTTTTAACCCCTGTGCTATACTCCTTCCACGGGCAGTGGGAGGGATTTCCCCTACAGATGTCTAAATATACTATAAAACTACAATAATTAAAATGTTGAGCCAATACCTGACAAATAGATTAGCAAAATAGAATTCAGTTGCAATCCCATAGACATATGGAAATTCATATTTGATAAATTTGTCTCTGAGAAAACAACAGTGTTTTTTATAATTGACAAACCATATGAGAGGGGAAAAAGGTTAAATCCCCTACCTCACCCCACAGGTAAAAAATAAATAACCAATACATTAGGAAATTAAAATTAAAGAACAAAAGTATAAAATACTAGACAATACCGAAGAACATTTCTGTTTTACATGGGAAAGGACTTTTTAAATAGAACTGAAACTCTGAAACCATAAAGAAAAAGACTGATAACTACAAAAAAGGAAAACTTATACACAATAATAGAAATCACAAAGAAACTTAAAAGTCAGCCATAGACATGGAGAAAATATTTGCAATACATGAAAGAAAAGGTTAATATTTATAAAATATAAAGCACTCCTATACATCAGTAAGATCAATTCAGAGATCCAACAGAAGCATAGATAAAGAAAAAAAATAGATATCCACTGAAGAAATACAAATTGCCAATACATATGTGAGAAGACGCTCAACTTTAAACACAGAGAAATGAAAAGTAAAGCAAATATTACATTCCTTGCCATGGCAAAAATAAAAATCATTAACACCCAGCACTGGCAAGAATATGGAAAAACAGACATCTTCACACACTGTCAGTGAAATGTATGTATAGCCCTTTGAGTGGGCAAGTTGGCAATGTCCATCCAAATTTAAAACACATTTGGTATCTGACCCAGAAAATTCATTTGCAGAAGTTTGTCATGCAGTAATATTTGAGCAGGTGAGCTACAATGTAGGCAAAATTACAATGTTATTTTTCATAGCAAAAATGCAAACACCATAAAATTCCATGAATACATTAATACAATGGAACATCACACAGCTAATAAAAAAATTAAGTAGATCTGTATAGATAGAAATATCTCAAAGATACTAAGTTTTAAAAAAATTGAACTATATATAAAATGTGGTTCTAGTGGTTTTTTGTTAATTATATATAAATGTATATTTAAAAGTTTAACTTTGAAAAGGGCAGAGAGAGATAAAGAGGTTCAAGGAGGCTTACACTTTTTGTATTGTTTTAATTTTTACAAGTATTTTATAGTCTTTAATTTTTTTTTTTTTTTTTTTTTAGAGGCAGAGTCTCCCTCTGTCACCCAGTGTGGAGTACAGTGGCCCAATCATAGCTCACTGCAGCCTTGAATTCCTGGGCTTAAGAGATCCTCCTGCCTCAGCTTCCTGAATAGCTAGGACTACAGGCGTGTGCCATCATGCCTGGCTAATTTTTTTATTTTTATTTTTATTTTTTGTAGAGATGGAGTCTCGTTATGTTGGTCAGCCTGCTCTCTAACTCCTGGCCTCAAGCAATCCTCCTGCCTCAGCCTCCCAAAGTATTGGGATTACAGGCATGATCCATTGCACCTGGCCCCAAAATATTTTTTAAGTGAAGGGAAATATATTCATTCCCATCACATTCACGTTGGTGTAATCCTTTCTAATATTTGCCTAAGTCAGACCTACTTCAAATAGTTGAAATTCTGAGATATATTTTTATATACTTCTTTTTTTGTGTGTGTAACTATGACATTATAAAATTTCACCATGTTTCTCCATGATTTTTAAAAATGATTCTTTTAATAGCTATATAATATTCTGCATGTCCATAATTTATCAACCTATCTTCAAATATTGAGTTTTAATTTATAATTTATATTTTTGTTTGACAAATATATTTGCTTTGTAGGGAACACAGAAATGAAAATCTATATACATGAGGATTTTTGTATTTCTTACATTAGTGCCTTATATATTTTTTCCAAGAATTCTAAGTTAAAGGGCAGAATAATGTTATGGCTCTTTATGCACTGCAATATCATCCTTCAAAATGGTTGCACCACTTTACAATTCCACCTGCAGCATCTGGTCACATCTGTTTCAATATAAACTTGCATATTCTGGGTGGTAATCTTTACTTTCTGATTTTTCTTATATATTTTAGTTGATGTAAAATGCAGAAAGATTGATTTTTAAAACATTTCCACTTTAAATATTTCTAAAAATGATCACAAAAGAATCATCTAGTGTCTCATCCAGGGATGTTTCATAAGCTTCTCTTTTTTTTCCCGTACGTAACAGGAAACAACTATATTGATTTTTCTGATTATGTATGAAAGTAATAAATGTTGACTGTAAAAATAAATTTAGACAATAAACAGTATAAAAATGCAAATATTACCTAATACCATCAGCTTGAAATAACCACTATTGAGATTTGATTGTGTATCTTTACAGACATTTTTCTTACAGATATAGGCATAAGTTGATTATATTACATCGCCATATTAAAAGTGCATCATGCATACTTTTGTAACCTGCTTTTAACACTTAATAACAGCTTACAGATGTCTTCCCAAATCAACAGCTACCTATATAACTAATTTTAACAGTTGCACATTCTTTCATGATAGCACGTGAAAAAACTTGTGCTAATCCATACTCAATGTTATTGTGTTGATTTCAGATGCATATCTTGCATTTCTGTAGAAATCACAGACTTAAAGATGTGTTAATTTTTGGATTTTCGTTAGTTCCCTGTTCATATCCACTGCTCATTTTTTTATTGACGAGCGCTTCTCTTTTCTTACTTATTGGTAAGAGCCCTTTGAATTAACTCTTAACTCTATAAATCAAGACAACAATATCACCTCCTGAGGGCTTGCCATGATTAAATCATTCAATGTGTGACAAGTGCCTAGTACGAAGGTGGCACCATAACAGGTGTTAAAGCTTTCCTTCTCAGTAGGTAAGTAGGTGTCTCCTTTCCTGCTCCACCTCCTCCCACCCTATAACTGAGGTGGTGCTACAGTCAATTAAAAGACACCTATACATATATACATATTGGCAATTTCCTTTCTCAATGACTTCCTGGATGGGTATTCAGAATGCCTCCTCCAAACTTTCTAAATCCTAGTTGAAGGTTCAGCTCTCTCCTGTGGTCCTGAGAACTGCACTCTTATTACCACTATTACATTGTGGCATTAGGCATCTTTTAATTGACTTGTGTCTCGGCCTCAGTCCAAGGAAGGAAGAGGGAGGTGGAGGAAGGAAGAGCCTACTTAACACCTCCTCTGTGTCAGCTCTGCATGAGGCACCTGCCACACATCACATCACTTCATCTGTACAACCTCCCTAGGAGGTGAGATAATGTCCCCATTGTACAGATGAGGAAGTGAGGGTGCATCTTTATAATCAGCAGAGTGAGGGTTTAATTCCCTGACCATCATGCCACGCTGCCCACCCTCCTGCAGAACGGCACCCAGGCTTCTTTCTGTCATTTGCCAGGCCCATAGCATGCTTTATACAGCAGATGGAGATGAAAGCAACAGACAGACTAGATATCGCTTTTAGGGTCACAGCTGGACAAAGAGAAGCCAAATTATTTTGTATAAACCTCAGATGCATAATTCTGAAGTTCCACTTTTACGTACATGCCCAAAAGAAATTACAAATATGCTCACCAGAAAACAACAGCACCATTAAGCTTAATAGCCCCAAATAATAAATAACCCAGATATCCATAAACAGTAAAATCAATAAATAATGGTGCAGTCATAGACTGGAATGGTCTACAGCAATGAGAATGAGCAAACTGTAATGACCCACAACACCATGGGTGAATTTCAAAAGTAGGTTGAGCAAAAGAAGTCACACAAAAAACCACACACCGTATGATTCCATTTACACGGAGAGAGTTCGAAAATGCTGCAGTCAGGGTGGTGTCGTGGAAGGGGGCTTGGCAGGTGGGGGGTCTTTTGGACAGCTGTACCATTATGAATAGCACACTTTTCTTTGTGTATGTTATTTTTAGGTTGAACTAAATGACATTTTTGGTTTTGTAGGTCAAAACAGTCAAATATCAGCAATTTCAAATGGTTCAAGCTAATACTTCAATAAAACACATTTTTAAAAACCCTCTGGTAAAGGAGAAAGAAACATCTAGCACTGACTGGCAGACTGCTGCTACCTTTCTGGAAACCAACCTAAACCCTTGCTCCTACAGCTTCTGACACTTTTTTTTTTTCCCCTTTTGTCTTTAGTAGATACAGAATAACAACCAGTCCCCTCGCTTCTGTGGGACAATTTTTCACAGTAACACACTGAAAGACTGTGATTAAGCCGTCCTTGGGTTCCGCAGCCCCAGCCGCTCTCAGCTCCCTGCACCTGTCCCTGGGCACTTCAAATCTTCCTCTTCACACCCGAGTGGCTTCTAGCTGGACGAGGAGGACCCACTGGCCCGCCGTCTTGTCTGAGGAGCTTCCTCACCGTAACAGCGTTTCTAATTCATCCACACCGAACAGCAAGATGGTATTTTTTAAGGAAGCAATATTACTAAGATAATTTTTCTATTTACAAACACTATCAGAGAATAATAGAGTTAGTAAGCTTTTATGAGCCTTGCGTGGGTCATAAAAGGCATAATCTTTATAACTAATTGAGATAACTTTATCCACCAGTTATGAAACTAATGCTCTCCTTTTGTAGTGGCAGAAGCATTTATCTCCCTGTGGGAAAACATCATCAATTCTCAGAATTCTGGGTAGAGCCAACTCATTTTACAGAGGCACATAATATTTCACACAGAAGGATGCTCCATTTATTAGGTGACAAGACAGAAGCCTTCCCAGGGAGGGGAGAAGCAGCGCCCGGGCACAGCTCCCACGGATGGGGGCGAGAGGGTATCTGGTGAACAGAGCTCCCCGGACATGGCTTCTAACAGAACTCTGGGGGGATAAAACACACTCTGCAGAAAACAGTGGGCACACAGCATTCTCCTTATCAGTATGTTATCTAATGCAGCTGTGCTGATAGCGCATTTGATTCAATGTCCTAGAATCACCCGTGTAAAGGACCAGCAATTTAAGTCACCACTGAGATACTACAGGGCTGAGACAAGCCCCACCCATCAGACAGCAAGCCGCCCACGCTGCCCTGGGGGTCCAGCTTGCTGCGTGGACTCATGGCAAGCTACCTGCCTCACTTTGGGGGGCCAAAAGAAATCATCTGAAATACACTTCAAGGAATTTATTCTTTTCTAGAAATTCTGTAGTTTACATTTGTAATAAGAATATCATTGCTATCTATGATGTTTCTCTTTAGTGTACATTATGGATTCATTTTAAGAAAAGGATAATAATATTACCATTTGCTGGGCACCTGCGACAAGCTGAACACTGTCCTGTTTAATACTCACGAGCCTTACATCCACGGGTACTGTCGATATTACCACCGAACAGACGGGGAAACAAAAACTTAAAATGGATAAATACTTTGCCAAAAAGCTCATACAGCTAATAACTGGCAAAACCAGGATTTAAGCCCCAGCAAAACCTGATGCCAAAGGCCATGACTGTAACCATTATGCTGCACTGTCATTCCTCAACACTACATGTATGTAACAGGGATGAACAAGAGTGGGGAGAAGACTCCTCACTTTTGTCATACAGACTGTAGCCAGTTAAAGCACCTCAGTGAATACCATCCAATGCAGTAAGTACTATCTCCCTTTCCCACTTGAAGAAACCAAGGTTTAGAGATTTTTAAGCAACTTGCTAGTTCGTGGCAGAGCCCGCAAACCCACAACCACAGACCTGTCTGGCACGAAGGCCTGTGGTCTCTCATTACAACCCCTTTGCCTCAAAAAACTCATTTGACACTTGCTTCTAGAGAGTGACCAAAACGATTCCAGATGTACTAGTTAGATAGAACAGACTTATGCTAAAGGCGCCCAAAATCTCAGTTAACACAAAACGTCCCCTCCCTCCCACAAAGTGCACCCCAGCAGCAAGACCCCCCAGGGCCACGGTCCTGCTGTCTCCCCCTGCAGAGCCGCCCTCTCCACACAGCTCCACTCTTGAGACTAAGATTTATGCTGCCTTAACCCAGCAGTGACATCTGTCTTTCTGCCCACGTTCCCCTGGCCAGAGCTATCGCGTGGCCCCCTCTGATCCCAAGGCAGGGGTTTGGGTGAGTGGTCTCCTAGATGGCCAAAGGAGAGAGGACCCAGAGGAGACCCTCAAATCACTGGAGCTGCACATCAGTAGTGCCCCAGGGGACAGAAGGAGCTCCCGTTCAATAGGCAGATTCTGGGGGCTCCGTTCTCTACTCAATTCAGTTAGGTCTGAACTGCACCCAGGTACTTCCGACGCAGGTGGGCCGACCACACCTAAGCCGCTCTGCTCCGGATTGATGCAGAATGCTCACAGGTCTATAGGAAAGATCATCAGGAATGGAGTGAGGAGACATCCACCACGCTCGTGCCAAGGCCAGGCTGGGGACGTGGGGAGGGTGAAGAAGATACAGACACAGTCCCGGACCCCAGGGAGCAGCATTCAGTCCCCACCAGGCACACAGATGACTGCCCACAACTCGAGGCGAAATCGAACACGCTCCAGAGAGCCGTGAAGCGCAGCAGCCTGGCTGAGCTGTATCCTGTCACTCACCAAAGTCAGCAGGGCCCACGTGCCCAGTGGAACGGTCCCTTGCCACCACTGGGTACGTATCTGAGCATGATACGTTTTGTCTCAAACCTCCAGGGCTCCCGGTTATTACCTCTGAGGGAACATCCACACTTCTCGGCAGGGTACTGGGCCCATCCACGTTCTCACCCCAGCTCGCTTCCTGTCACCCCACACCCACCCACCCTGAAACCCACACTGTCTGAGGCCACAGCTGGAGACCCGATCCCCATGCAAAATGTGCCTCCATGCCTCTGCTCTGCAGGAATGTCCTTGGGCCCAGGTCCTGTACCCCTGGCACTCAATGCCCAAGACTCAGGTGAGACGTCAGCTCTGGGCAGCCTTCCCCGGCACGCAGCTCCTCTTCACTCTGCACTCTGCTCAAACAACCACAGCTGTCCCGGCCTGGAGTCCTACGCTGGACTCGCGGGGGTAATAAATCTGGATCTGTTACTGTCAATATTTCAAAAGTCTACCTGACATCCAGTGCCCTCAAGCAAACCACCTGGACCAGCTAAAGCACCAAGTTTCCTCGTGGCTTGCTGGAATTATGCCAGCTAAAGTTTACCAGTGACTACTGCAAGTGCATGCACCTAGAAGGCGGCAAATAAGGATCTGTCAACTTGATGAATGACAAGAGAAATGTCTGGAAGCAAAACTTTCAAAACCAGTGGCTGCATAAGGAGAAAATAACAAACTGTGGCTCACTGTGTGATTCCTCTGCTGGACTGCGAGCTCCTGGGGGCCACCTGGCCTTCCTTCTTCTCTTGTCTCCAGAGCCTGGCACAGGCCTCCTGCATTGGAAGAGCTCCAAGAGGGATGCTAGATTGATCAGAGGTGATGCAAACACCATGACCTGGGCGCCCTGGCATCCTGAACAGACTCACAGTTTCTGGGGGGACCCTGCAGACAGGGAGCCACCAGGAGCCACAGGCAGAAAGGGAGAGAAGGGAAGATGGAGAGAAGGAAAGAGGGACAGAGGACCCCAAGGAACCCAGGCAGACAAGTGAAACAGGCAGGCCACCTTTCCCCCAGTCCAGCATATCAGATGGTCACCTTCTGTCCAGGGTCCTTTCTGCAGTGTTGTAAATATAGAGCATTCCAGTGAACTGTCCTGGGGGACGCTGGCCAACTGCGGTAATAGAAAGTAGTTTGTGTCCCTAGTTCTTTCCTACCACCATTTATGTTCTTACCAGCAGTACACTCACCGCGTCATACCCTCTCCACCTGCACCATGCCCAAATCCCCCTAGGGAGTGTGAACCACCACTGCCATCCCTCCACCTTTGAGGTATCATTCTAAGATTTGATTTTAGAGCTAGAGTGACTGCTATTCCCATATGTTACTCCAGGCATTGTGCACTTGCTCTCCTGAAGAGCACAGGTCACAGAAGGTGACTACTTGCAGGATGTGGTCACTTTCGTGCCAGTCTGGAAGCCTGGTGCCGGACACATTCTATCTCAGTGACTGGATGGGTCTGGGACATGAGGTCAGCTGCCTCTTGGAATATGGGTTATACCTCCTGCTAGCTGAGTGTCTGCAGGCAAGTTACTCAACCTTGCTAAACTTTGGTTTCTTTATTTGTAAAGGGAGGATAATGAACAGAATCCACCTCAAGTGAGATGAGGCGTAAAAGAGAAATCACATGGAATGCCTTTTGCAAGTAGTAAGCCCTGGACTGACCAACACTGGCTGCTAATTTTTCTAAAGCAAGGTGATTAGAGTCCAAACTATGCAGTTGGAGCATCTAGATTTAGGTCTCAGAGGTATCCTTACTTAGCTCTGTTACTTAGGAAGTTCCTTAATTTGACTGTATTTCGGTTTTCATCCATGACAAAGAAATATCAATATACCCCTTCATCTGGTTACATGGCATATGCAATAGTCTTCCCTAGTGCCTGACACATGGCAAACGGTGGCTACAGCACTGGCCATAGCAGCAAAGGCGAGCACTGTGCTGGAGGTAGCACACCACTGGTCTGCAAAGCGTTTAACCAGCCGCCTCATTTCCACACCGGGCACTTGCTGAGCAAGGTCCGGCACTGGCTTTGGCACCTGTAGAAACTCTCACAGAATCTCTCTTGGAGTCCTGGGTGGCAGCAGGACAGAGGGAGCCCACAGGTGCTTCTGCTCCTCCCTGCTCTGCCCACAGTCCATGAGTAGGAATAATAGGACCTCGAGGCCCACACGTTTCACAGTATCAAATGCAGCCTCAAAGCTACACGTTGTACTTTTGTTTTTCCTAAACATTGGGTTCCTATAACCAGTTTATATTCTGTTAGGTTAAACTTTTTGTGCCAGTCCTGATTTGCATTACTCTTTACTCATTTCTACCTAATGATTTGAGGTTCTTAGACATGATTGAGTATCTTTGGGGGTTGCCTGGAGATCATCTTTCCAGCATCCTGAATGCATAAATCCTCAGCACCAGAGCTGATCTACAAACAGAAAACTGGTTCTTTAGGAGTCAGCAAGGGAAAGCTTACATTCCCTACTACCATGGGGGCCAAAATGCATTTCGTTAGCTCTAACTTGGAATCTCCAAGGAGTACGTGGGCCATGGTCGGCAGGATCCCTGCTGTTGCACAGAGTAAATGTGGTCAGGGAACAGGCACATCTACAGGTGATGTTTCTCCAGAGGCAGAAGTTTGCAGAGAAGACACCCCCCTCAAAGAAATATTCCCTCATCCTGAGATAGAGGGTAGAAATAACAAGCAGAACTAGATGATGAATTATGTCAGCTAAATTGGACACTAACTGGAGCAGGGAAATTGGATTCAGCTGACCCAGAGGGACTTTCTAAACCCACCTGTGCTGCTGACACCACCATCTTCAGGAGCAGAAGTGGGTACAACCCACTGAATCTTGCCATCACTCCAGTGCTGGCAAAAGAAAGAATTAAGCTTCCCCCAAAAGTCAGCCTCTGTCAAGATGCCAAAAGCCCATCTCAGAAAACAAAGGGTTGTCTGTATGTCTCCCTGCTCCTAGCCATCCTTCCAGAAGTCGTATATGCCTGATGTTAACGGCATCTGAACATTCAAGAAATCCACCCCCAGAAAGGCTTGCATCAATACCAGAGCTGGTCTTTGCAGGTAAAAGAGCCACAAGTTGGAGACACTGTTAACATTCACAAGGGATGATAAGAAACCCAAGAATAATCCAAAAATGCCATCAATGCCCATGTGTCTCTCTAGGGGAGATGACAGCAGATCCCCTAGTAAGTATTACAAGAGAGAATTTACAGGAAAGAATGTCAACTGCCTGCCTGGTTTTTATATAACATCTTTAGAAAAAGCAAGAAGCATGTAAATGATGATTAGCAAGTTTTCAAATTCACTGCACAGACCATTGTATCCTTGTAAACATCTCATAAATGTGTGGGAGGATATTTGAAGGGAAACCCGAACACAATATAAATATTTTACATATTATTGGACTCTTTTTTTTTTAAATCTGAGAATTCCCAGGGACAATCAAACCAGGTAGCCTAAGAGCCTATCTCACTTTATTTCAGCATTTTTCACACGTTCACCCAACAAATGTTAAATTCTACTGTGTATGGAACATTATTTTATCATTTCTATCACATAATAATTTAATGGGGCTTCAGCCTATCTGCCAGTTGGATCAGATGTCCCCATCCGATCACACAGCAATCGCTAGTTTTAATGTACATTCCAAAGGTAGAAAAACAGAGTAAAAGGAGGGAACAGTGCTTGTTTTTCCAAACGCATCAAGACCCAACTGAAGTTCTCCTTCCTTCTTCCCAGTGAATAACACTAGTGTTCAGTGAGAAGGCGAGAGAGGGGGGCTTGCCTGCATCTGGGGGAGCTCCCGGCCTTTTCTGATGGTGTGAATAAATACTCTGGATGAATTTAATCCCTAGTAAAGAAAAACATGCAAGAAAGGGCATTTCTTTCCATGTGTATACCCTGGGCTGCACGGAACAGAAGTCATCTTTGAACACAGAACACCTGCCGCGGATGACTCCGGATTGAGGCAGGAGTCCAGAGCGAGCCTCCTGTTTGGCTCGGTAGAGCTTTTCCAAAAACAACAACAACCAAAAAAAAAAAAAAAAGAAAGAAAGAAAAAAAAAGAAAAACAGACGGATCCAGAAAGTTCATGCAACTTTAATATTTAAAATGTGGCAGAAAGGGAGAGAGAAGCTGACCCTGACCCACAAATGGAGAGACAACTGCAGGTGTGCGCGCCTAGGTGACAGGAGCTTAGAGAAGACTGTGGGGTGGGTCTGAGCTGGTGTTCTGGGCTCTGGGCCCTGATCTGAAATGGGGAGATGCGACAGCTCCCCCCGCCCTCCCGCTTCGGCCCCAGAGGCTGGTGAGCCGCGGTCCCTGAGGCACCCGGAGGAGGTTCAGACATCTCATCTCGGAAAGAACCTGCGCCAGCACCCCCTCCTCTTTACGAGATCGCTGTTCTCAAGCCCCAGCCGCTCAGAGCCACCCCGGGCATTTCACCGCTGCCCTGAGTGGCTCCTGCACCCGCTCCCGCAGCGGACACCGCCTAGGCACAGAGCTCCGGGGTGTACGGAGCCGACCCCAGGCGGCGGCCTCTGACTCCCCGAGCCGCCGCAGCAACAGTTTTCCAGCGGGAGAAGCGCCGCAAACGCCTCCCGGGAAGATGCTCAGCAGGGCCGTGGGCGCCAAAGCCAGGGACCCGGGAGGAGCCTGGCTGGGGCCACGGCGGGGAGCAACGGGAGATGGGGCCAGGAGCGAAGACTTCCAACGCGGGCCTAGAAAGATCACGCAGAAGGAGAAACTTCTCCTCGAGGGCGCGGGCCAGGGTGCGCGTCCCAGTGCAGGGGAGCAGCCCTGAATCCCCCGGGCAGGTGGTGCGGGCCCGCGCAGGGAGCCCGCGAGGGGCGAGGGGACGGGAATGGTGGCCGGCCCGCTCCCTGGTGCGGTGGGGGTGGCAGGAGCAGGTCTCAGCCCCGGCGCGCGCTAGGGTCGCTCGTGCCGAGGGTCCCACGAAAGGAAGGGGGAGGGTCTCTCTCGGTCCCGTGGGACACGGCGCGGGCGGCGGGCAGGGAGGGGACCTCGAATCCAGGCCCCAGCGGGACGCGGCGGCGCAAACAAAGTTGCGGCGCAGAGAGGCTCAGTCGGTGGGTCCCCGCGTCAGTGCGCCCGCCCGCGGCGCGCCACTACTTACACGAAGACCCCGAAGAGCAGGGCTCGCACCCCGATCTCGATGGCCAGCTCCCGCATGGTGCGGCCGGAGCAGCTCCCGCGGCGGCGGCGGCTGGTGCTGTCGGCGGCTCCCGCAGCTCGGCCGGCGCCGGCTCGCCAGACCCTGGGCGGCGAGGGAGGCGCGCTCCAGGCCGCGGGCGGGGGCGGAGGCGGGCTCCGGGCGGGGGCGGGAGGGCGCCAGGCAGGGCTCAGCCCGAACCTCCCGCCTCGGGTCCCCGGGCTCCCGGACGCCGCGCAGGACGCTCCAGGCACTTCGGGCCCGGCGTCCCCGCGCGGAGCGGAGGGCGCCTCGGGGACTCCCGGCTCCGTCTCGCCGGGCGCCGCCTCCGCGGCTGGGCCCGCGCCGCGCGCCGGCGGCCCGGGAGGGGAAGCCCGGGGAAGCCCCGCCGCCGCGGCCGCCGCCGCCGCCTCCTCCCCTGCGCGCGCCGCGGCTCCCCCGCCAGTGGGCGGCCCCTGGGCTCCGCGCCCGGCAGCGCGCTCGCTGGGCTCTGCCGGCGGCCGCCCTGCGTCTCCCGGCTCCGCTCCGGCTCCCGCTCTCCCGCCGCCGCTCGCCGGCCCACGCGCGCACGTGGACATGTAGTACACGAGCGCTGGGGGATTCTCCTGGGCAGGGCACCCTCGGTGTCTGCCGGGGAGCGCTCCTTCCCTCCCGTGTTCTGCCCTCCCTGCACCTTCCAACCTGAAATTCTTTCTTTTCTCTAGGAAGTTCCCCCCGAGATCATTCGCGGGCTTCGTTCGCTTTGCTCTCAGGAGATGCCAGCCAGGCTCCACAGCTCGGGCACAGACTGAGGGCAAAGGCGAGCCTGGCTCCCTGCCATGCCACCAGCGCCAGGTGGCCCCTGGGGACGGGATCCTTCCTCTCCCACCACTCCTTCCCCGCCCCCTGGCAGCTTTGGGCTGCTGCGCTGTGGAAGAGCAAAAAAAGCGCCTGGCTCAGTCCCTGCCAGCGGCGGCGGTCAGGGTCGCTCATCGCTGACACAGCACTCAGCCAGCTGCCAGCCAGGAGCAGGTAGAACCAGTAGCCTCATCCATGGGGTTCAGAGCCAAAAGCCCAACCCTCGCCGGTGGCCTGGGGGTCAGAACCTCACGCCAGAGCCTAGCAGCGGCTTGGATTTGCTTTCCCCAAACCTACCAGGATTATGAATACTCTTCTTAGAATTTGAACTTCTCTACACTATTTAAACCAAACAGACACTGAAAATGCAAAACTCACAATATTTTATAACCATTAGGTTGTTCCTGGGAAGCCCAGGCCTCTCCTGGGTTTTAGGAGAGACCCAGCCAAAATTCCATGAGCAGAGGAAACGGATTATAGGGTGGTTCCTGGGACTGAGGGGCTGTATCCCAGTCTTAGGTTAAAGACGGAATAGGCAGAAAGGAGCCTTAGGAGGAGGGCCTTGCCCTCAGCAAAATGCAAACAGGCCCTGCCTCCAAAGGAAACCCTGACAGATCCAAGATGCCTGAGCCAAGATATCTCAGAGTCTAGAAGCAGACAGGGGAGGAGCAATCCAGGCTCCTCCGTATAGACGGGGCTCCAACCTTGAGGCACCACAGGCAGGAACTGTATCCGCTTTGCTCATCACTGTGTACCCAGTGCCCAGCATGCTGAGTGCTTGGTTAGTATTTAGTGAATGAATGAATGAATATATATCTCATCAAGCCCATGGGGTATCAGGTGCAAGTGGAGTAGGAAGGACCTGGAGGGAGGAGGTATGATTCTGTCTCCTCCAGGTCTTGGGCTCAGCAGCTACCCTAGACACAGCTGGACCACCAGGGGTTGGCAAAGTGGTGTAGGAGAGCCCATAGGCAATGCAGTGAACTCCAGTGACCTGGATCTGAGATTCTCAGGTGGCCATACTGCAGCAGAGGATACTGACAACAGCGCCTGATACTGGGACATCCCTTACCTATAAGCTGAGTGCAGCCTGTGCAAAGCTGTGTGCTGTGCGCTGGGATTCATAATCCATCTCTGCCCTCAAGAAGATGAGAAGCCAGGAAAATACATGGGGGAACTATGCAAAGCAGTACCAGTAAGTCCCAAAGCAGTGCTTCAGAAAACTGCACCACTCAGAGGTCAGAAGTCGAGCTACATCTTTGTTCTGAAGTGTCCTGAGGACACAGCCTCACAGAGGGGAGTTGGCTTTTGTAAGGCAAAGAGGGAAAGCAGAAAGACAGGCGATTCTTGGCAAGGGCAAGAGTGTAGGTGCAAGGGGTCAGAAGATGGAAGGAGTTTGGAGGGCACGGTGGGTCAACCCCACTGGCAGAGCAGTTAGGTTGGTGGAGGGAACCTAGTTGCGGCAGTCCTGCCCACCAGGGTCTGTTACTGGGATTGCGAAATTAGAATTGTTTGTATTAGAGCTATCTAGAGTGGGAGTTTGAAAGGGAATGTGACTTCATTGCTGTAGTCATTCAGGAGTGACTTTGAAACACACAGAGCTAAAGAGCTGCCCAATTCAACCCATTCGATGCTTGAATTTATTCTATACTATCCCCTCCAAGTGATCATCCTATACAGGCTGCAAATCATGTCACCGTAAAGGCATTCACCGTTGAGGGAACATGTGCCCTTTCCTTACAGCTCTGTTGAAAGTGCATCCTTACAGGAAATTGCCACACACCATCCTGCAACTTCTATCCGTGCATTAGTCCTGTCCCACCAGCTACACAGAACTGATACAGTCAGCATTTCAGTGGTGGCAAACAACAGATGTCTCAATCTAAAATTTTTTTTTTTTTTTTTTGAGACAGAGTCTCACTCTGTTGCCCAGGCTAGAGTGCCGTGGCATCAGCCTAGCTCACAACAACCTCAAACTCCTGGGCTCAAGCAATCCTCCTGCCTCAGCCTCCTGAGTAGCTGGGACTACAGGCATGCGCCACCATGTCCGGCTAATTTTTCTCTATATATTTTTAGCTGTCCATATAATTTCTTTCTATTTTTAGTAGAGACAGGGTCTTGCTCTTGCTCAGGCTGGTCTCGAACTCCTGAGTTCAAACAATCTGCCCGCCTTGGCCTCCCAGAATGCTAGGATTACAGGTGTGAGCCACCGCGCCCGGCCCTAAAATTATTTAAGAAAAAAGAATTGCGAAGTCCAGTGGGGGGTGATCAGATTTCAGGCAGAACTAAATTCAGAATACAATATCCTCTCAGGCTCAAGTCTGGCCAAGAAAAACCTCTGCCTAAGTCCCAGCACTCCCAGCAAAAAGGTGTCATTGAATGTCGGTGTTGCTGCCAACCCTGAACCAGTCACTGGGACCAGGAAGTCGTGACGGATTGATTGTCTCAGGCCTGAGTCACATGCTTCATCCCCACCCAAAGCCCCTGACTGAGAATGGAGGAGAAGTGAGCCCACAAATACAGGCTGATAATTTGGAGCACAGAAAATGTTTGATGGGAACAGAAACAACCAAGGGCCATCTCCTTCCCTGTGCCACAACTATGCAAATTGAAGACAACTATGTTCTTGTCCAACTCCAAGATCTTTAACCAGTAAAACAGATTTATTCTGGGTGCTCCGTGATAAGGCTGCCAATTTTTGCCATTGTCACTGCAGACTTGCAGGACTGACTTTAAACAAAACTGTCAGCCCTGATGCTTGTCTTCAGCTGCCCAGTCTTGTCTTTCTCCAGTCCCTTCGGCAGCCCTGTCATCTGCCTTAATGATCTCCTTTTCCGTTTACGAAAGCCTACTGTCAAGGGAAGGCTCTAGCCTCATTCATTATATAAACCTGATCAGGATATTCAGTGGGCTCCCTCTCACAGAAGAATCTGTAATTTAAGTCAGGTCCCTGTTGAAGGGAAGACAGGCTCTGATCCCCCTGAATAAGGGCTGCAGATGGCATCTTCAGTGCCCCAAATCCCAAAAATCAGGCAGCCACCCCATGTGTTTGGAAGTTCCAGTTCCAGCAGCTGTCCAGCTATGAACGTTTGCCAGGTAGGCAGAGCCCTCCAGAAGTGTCGTGTTGCTGCACCAGCAGGTAAACGAGTTTACGGGGAAGGAAGCAGCAAAAGCAGGTTAGATAAAGTGACTCAGCCCGAGCACCTGGGTGCCAGGTTTGGCACACCCCAACGAGTCTTTTTACGATCCCCATGGGATGTGATGAGTTCTCTAATGAAGGAAGCATGGGTCGGAGCTTCTAGCAGCCTCAGAAATGCTCCAGCATAAGAAATGAAATAAACATGTCAATCCCTTGCCTAGACACGCTGAACACCATGGCTGTAACTATGACACTGGTCTTTGAAAACTCACTTCAGAATTTAGACCCTCATTGAGTGTAGCTTCCTTCAATGCTTATGTGGCCACACACAGTTTCAAAGCACCACTTTGGGGAAATCTCTCACATTTCGCACTGAGCTTATGGGCATGCCAAGAAAATCAACTTTGTTCCTCTATAGTTGTGCCTCTGTTGTTAGATTATTTTTTTAGCCCCCAAACACTGTCATCCAGCATGGACAGGACAGGATTGTCCATCCCAGATCCACCAGACTTTTGACTGTTTCCAAAAACCAAAGCTGCCTACAGAGAACACAAACTTACAACAATTTTTTATAATCTCATTTCCAAAAGCTACACTTTGTATCTGAGTGACACCTACCTAGCTGTTCTAGGAGAGTGTCCTGGCAGCAGGCAGCCAACACAGTGACCCTTGCCCACAGGGATCCACACATCTGGGCTTTCCACCACGGCTGCCTGCTAGCTGATGTGCCTAAAGATCAAGAGGGAGTTCTCTCCACTTCAACCTGGTCCATGAATATCTTCCACAATGGTCTCAGTAAGTATCTGTCTGCTTGACAGCTTGAGAGACACAGAACTCACTCACCACTCATTTCATTTCCAGAGAGATCTATTGTTGTTTGAGTAGAAACAGATTTGCCTGTAGCCATGGGTCCAAATTGCACTTTGGGGACCACACAGAATAAATTTAATGTCTATTCTTCTACAGTGTAGCCCTTTAATTATTCTACAACTACAAAAAGAGAGAGAGGTGGATTAATAGAACCAGAGAGAGTGAGAATGAGAGAAAGAGCTAGAGGGCAGAGAGACCAGGGGAGAGGAAGGGAGGGGGG
>CM052446.1:53705121-53716124 GCA_028533085.1 Varecia variegata | reverse complement strand
TGAGAATATGGCACTAGACCTGACACTGATGTGCTTTAAGCCAAATTCCACATAATAAAGGTAATTTTCCTACTTCCAAGTAAATTAACCCTTGCATATCTTTAGAGTAGGCATTATTCCATCCCAGGAGAAAATGTATATGAATTAATGAAGTCTTCAGGAAAAAAATGATACTCCATTTCTTAGAAAAGTTTCAGTTAGGAACTTTCTTTCCTAGCAGGACTTTTGTCTATCATTTTCAAATTCATCAGTGAAAAGGAATCACTTCCTTTACTTCATCCAAACAGAACTCTCTGGCAGTCACGAGCAGGATTCTCATTGCCATAGGTGCTGTGGCATAAACTAGAGTCCTGGAATATCAGGGCAAGAAAATTAAAATAAAGAAGTCTTTGTGCTTAGTGCACAGTTAGTTCTGTTTTTTGTTATTATTTTCTGGAAGTCCAGAGCCTTGTAAAGACCCCCCAGTGGGTCGGGTGGGACTGGAACCCGGGCTCCCTCACGCACAGTCATTTGCACGTGGGGTGGCAGCTCATCGTGGTTTTGATTAACATCTCCCTGCTGGCCAGTGAGGTTGAGCATCTTTTCATGTGTGTTTTGGCCATTCTTTCATCATTTTTGTGAAGTGCCTATTCATGTCTTTTACCTATTTTTAAAATTGAGTTGTTTATTATTATTGATTCGAAGGAATATATTCTGAATGCTAGCCTTTTGTAAGTTCTATGTATTACAAATTTCTTCTCTCCATCTGTGGCTTAACTTTTCATTTTCTTAGCAGTGTCTTTCAAAGAGCACATGTTTTTACTTTTGATGAAGTCCAGTTGATCAATTTCCTCTTTTATGGTTGTTCCTTTTGTGTCTCGTGAAATCTTTGCCTACTCCACATTTGTAGATTTTCTTCTGCATTTTCTTCTAGAAGCTTTTATAACATTAGCTTTCGTATTTAGGTCTATGTTATATCTCAACTTAATTTTTGCATGTGGCATGAAGTAGGGCTGAGATTCTTTTTGTCATAAAGATATCCAGGTATTCCAGTATTATTTGTAGAGAAGACTATGTTCACATTGAATTGTCTTGACACCTTGATGAAAACTGACAATTAGTATGGGTCCCCTCAATTCTTTATATTTTTTCCATTCATCTTTTCTGAGTCCTGCTCTGTGAGAGCCAATACCATGGGACTTATACAAAACACTCATAACAGTTTTATCCACAAAAACCAAATACTGGAAACAACTTCAATGCCTATTAACAAGAGAATGAGTAAAATAACAGCATGTTCATGCAATGGAATACTGCTCAATAATAAAAAGGAAAGAGTCACTGATATATATAAATACATGAATAAATCTCAAAAGTATTATTTTAAGCAGAAGAACCATACATAAAAGAAGGACAAACATATCTTTCCATTTATATGAGGTTCTAGAAAAGGCAAAACTGAGCTATGGTGATAGAAAACAAAATGGTGGTTACCTCTGGGTGGAGAAAAAAATGGAGCATAGGGAATTTTTGAGGTGTTGGAAATATTCTTTACTTAATTGAGATGTTGGTGGCATGGATGCATACATTTGTCAATATCCATCCAACTCTACACTTTAAGTCTGTGATGTTATTGTGTGTAAATTATATCTCCCTTTTTTAGAAAAGAGGAAGTACAAAAGGGAAAAAAATAGGTCACAGGATGTGGAGGGAAATTCTCAGTGAGTGCTCCCAAACAAACCATGCCAGCTCCTCAATTCATCCAAGCATTCTACCTGCCACAGGGTTAGATGCACTCTGAAAAAAAAAATGCTGTTTATTTCACAAAGACAACAAGGTTGCTTCCAGAAAATATTCAGAAGCTGCTCAAATGCTCCTTGCAAGGAGACACTCGGACAACACTGTAAGTTGTTTCCCCAGAAACATACACACTCTGAAAGAGAAGCTTATCCCAAAAGGGTGGTCAAAAATGTAGCATTCCTTGCTGCACCTGGTTAGAGGAATCAAGAGGCATAAGACAATCTACATCTCTTTTCCCATTGCACACGTGCTAAATGCTGAAAGTAATCAGACGCTTAGCATCTCTGAGTTGGAAAGAACTCTGGCACCATCCACCCCACCTCTCTCCAGACCAGAGTCCCTTCTCCGACATTCCTGCTGGATCCGAATCTGACCACTGACCTGATCTGACTGGTGAGGTCAATACTTCGCAGCCCATTCTTTTGGGACAACTCTTCATTTGTTTTCAGGTTCTTAGCCATCATTAACCGGCAATCTTCTTCCTAGTACCTTTCATGTGTTGGTCAATTTTTTACAGTCAGAAGAAGGAAAGGACAGCTCTACACAGCTGCCGCCTATCGGTTCTCCTTAGGGGCCAGGGAGGCAAGGCTGTTCCTTCAAGCCATCCTTTTTCCTCAACACCATTTCTTGCCTTTTATGTGCTGCAAAAATATTCACCAAAGATAAGAAAAATGGCCTCTTTTATGAAAGAGCAGCCTCCAGGTCTTCACTACTCTCCTGGGAGTGAAGTCACCTGCAGAGCCAAGGGATATTGGGAGAGTTAGGAAGGACTGCTTAACTGCAAAATGTCAACCCTTACTAAAGACTGTTCTTCCACCATTATAGCTCATTCATGTAGGGAATGCAGGGCTTTCCTGCTCAAAAGATCCCCTTTTAACATGCAGAATTTCCCACATAGAGTCCTGCATTCAGCTGTTTATCAACATTTTTTTTCATATGTCAATTTGCTGTTCACACCATACTCCATGCATTATCTTGTTTGACCCTCTCCAGGAGCTCATGTGGTAGAGAATGTATTATTTGTATTATTATTATTTCCACCTTTATTTTTGGGAGATAAATCTCAAGGATTTGCATGGTTTGCCCAGTTCCACCAGAGCTGGAACTGAAGGGCAAGTCTTCCTCCTATAACAGGTCCAGTGCTCTTTCCAGATGCCAGGGCACCCGGCCCTCACTGTTCAGGTGGAGATAGTGACTGACGGCAGAGCAGAAAGAGGACACAGGATCAGTGCCTAGGAAAGGTCAGAAGAGTGGGTGGGCCAGGGCATCAGGGGAGAGGAGGTGGGGCCATGAGCAGAAGGGGTGGCCAGGCATATCTGTCCTCAGAGAACCTTGCACACACCAGCTGTTCAGAGCATGCTTGCAGCTGCCACTACTTCTCCACGTCTTCCAGGCCAATGGATGAGCCAATTAGGATTCCTCTAGTAGCAATTGATAGAACACCCAACTCAAATTGCCCCCGAACAACAATGTCCAGGGGGCACTCTGGATCCCGCTTGATCTTGGGCTCAAACAATGTCACAGAGCCTCAGTTTCTTTGGTGATGTCACTCAATATCACTTCTCTGTTGTCTCCATAATCAGACTGATTCTCTCCTTGTGGGGCAAGTCTACAGTGGTAGCCCCAACTTAAAGCCACTCAGGTTCAAGTTCATCAGATACTGAAAAATAAAAAAGAAAGAAAAAAATATATGCATATGCGCAGATATATATTTTTTCCAACAGCTCCTATAAAAATGAGATTTTCTCTGATTAGACCAGCCTGGGTCCTATGGCCATTGTGACTGGGGGTTTGGGGTATAATTTTGCTGACTGGGTTAACTCTGGGTGAGAGATTCATTCCTCAAACCAGTGGTCCCCAACCTTTTTGGCACCAGGGACCAGTTTCATGGAAGACAATTTTTCCACAGACTGGGGGTTTCGGGATGATTCGAGCGCATTGCATTTATTGTGCAGTCAGACCTCTCTGCTAATGATCCTCTGTATTTGCAGCCGCTCCCCAGCACTAGCATCACCACCTCAGCTCCATGTCAGATCATCAGGCATTAGATTCTCATAAAGAGCAAGCAACCTAGATCCCTTGCATGTGCAGTTTACAGCAGGGTTCATGCTCCTACAAGAATCTAATGCTACCACCACTGATCTGCCAGGAAGTGGAGCTTAAGTGGTGATGTGAGCGATGGGGAGTGGCTGTAAATACAGATGAAGCTTCGCTCACTCACCACTCACCTCCTCCTGTGCAGCCCAGTTCCTAACAGGCCACAGATGAATATTGGTCTGAGGCCTAGGGGTTGGGAATGAAACCTCAAACCAAAGGAGTAGAGAAGGGGCAGATCCTTAAGCTACAGTCACCTGCTGTTACCAGAAGAAGGGTAAAGGGATATTGGGAAGGCCAATTTCAAATGCCCACCACACAGATCTCACTAGAAGGCAATCACCATTAGAACGAAACTTTTGTTATGGTCACTGCTATGCACCCTAGAAAAATACCTGGCACAGAGCAGGAACTCAGCAAATATTAATATTTATCAGATGAACAAATAAATGAATGAACTTCAAGCATTGGAAGACTCTGATAACTATGGCATTACATGATTTTGTGTTGCTCATCTCTTCCTTTGTCCAAACAAAGAAGTTGAGTCCACAGCTACATCCAGTGGCCGTCCTTGTTCATATCCAAGTCACCCATCTGAGGACCCATTTGCCATTGAATTTAAAGCAGACAGCACATTGTTATTTTCCATCAGTGTGCAGATGATATTGATGAATTTCACAAGTTAACGTGTACATTAAGACTGCATCTTGGCACCCAGCTTCTGAAAGTCTTTCCCACTCTTTATTCTCCCTCAAAGATATTAAGAGTCTATTGCTGGGGAACAATGCGTTTCGAGCACCAATGGATGGATGTACGTACACCTGGACACAGTGGCCCCAAACAGCACCGCTGGTGACCAACAGAGCACAGGCTGCCTGGATTTCCAAAGCTATTTTCCTCCAGATGTAACGTCTTTGCAGACACAGAAAAAACACTGCCTTTCTCCTGGGGACAGAGGTGCCTTACCTGACTTGCTACTAACCAACCTCTCCAAATATGACTCCCAAAGCAACGGAGTTCTCTAATCATGATGTATGTATAATGCTGGGATTTTAGAGAATATATGAACCCCCCAGAAATTATTTGTAAAATTTGGGGTATGTGTTTATGTTTCTATTAAATCCATAGTTTTTCATCTGATTCTCAGAAACCTCATAGAAAGAAAGGCAAGAATCTCTTCTTCAATAATTTCAGATCAAACTCCCTATGACCCCAACAAAGTGTGATGAGCTGCAATGCCAGCACTCTGCCCCCGATGCATTAAATGGCACTTTTTTTTAATGGTTCCAACTGGATAACAGAGATTTCCTGCCATGATCAGACTTAGAACCAGGTCCAGCCAGGCATCCGGCCCAGTCCACCACAATACTCAACTCGGCAAGTGAGGGCCCCTGCATGTGACGAACAGCAGTGAGGTGACATGGAGCAGGGTGGCAAGGTCATCCAGGGTGCCCTGAAGGCTGGCATGTCAGAACACTGTCTGGAGCCAGGGCTCTTTTCCCACAAGAAATGACCCACCTCCCCAGGACAGGCACCCTCAGGGCTCTGTCCTGTGCCATCCACATGTCCTTGCCTCATCTCCTCCATTAGGACCTCAGAGACATCTGTGTGAGGTTCCCGAGACTGGGTCAGAGTAAGCATGACCAGTGCAGACAGACAAAAGAGTTGGCTTCTGATGGATGACCAGCCACCAGTGACCACTTTCTTGCAGTCTCCTGGCTCAGGGATAGCGGACATCTATTGCTCTGCCCCTCAGGCCAGCATCAACTTGCCCTTCTTATGCCAATAGTCCCTCATCTTCTTCTAGGGACCACTGTGGTGTAAGGCCTAAAATTAATGCCCAATGTTATGTGGTGCCTTGACCTCTGGTGAAACTGGAAGGGCCTCCCACTCTGCTCCCACAGATAAGGTCCCCTAGCCAAGTGACCCCCTTACAAAGGGACCAGAAGCAGTTTCTCCTTATCCTAAGTGTCAGGTAGTTCCCTACCAGCCTGAAGAATTACTCAAACAGGCCAATCACATCCTCCCCCATGAAACCAGGGGCCAACACACCCTCTTGATTCTACAAAGCCTGCATCCCACAGCCCCTGCTTGTTCACTCTGTTCCCATGTATAGCCTCTGTGTCACCCTGCATGGCACACAGTGTCCTCTGCCACCAGGCTGTGAATATATAGGACTGATAAACTGCTGTTAAGTTCATAAGTCCAGTGTCAGCCACCCATGTCCCTCGCTAGCCAGTGGGGTAAACAGGAGGTGATTAAGACAACGATCTCAGATCTGATGCTTCCAGTGAAGCTGACCTCACTCTGGCTTCAGGGATGTGTGGCTCAGGCCTGGCCAATTAGTGCAGACATCCCCCCAGCCACAGTGATGGACACGTGACCCAGTAAGAGCCAATCGGATGCAACTTCTGCTGAGAAGGCTCCCTTCCTTCTCATTTGGACTTAGACCTTGGAGGATGTAGGACCAGAGCAGGCATCTTGTCACCACGGAGATCTGAGAATTAAGTTAATGTGGAGGAGAGCAGAGATAAGATTTGGAGAGATCAGGCCCCATTGGCGCCCTATGAGGCCCTGAAGCAAGCTATGCCTGAAGCCGCTAAGGCTTGGACTTACCAGTTAAATGAGCTACTACATTTCTGGTTTTGTTTAAGACAATTTGATTTGGATTTTTTTCTGGCACCGAGACCTGAATAATCATTAAATTCTATTGTGTCAACCACAGAGTATTTGCCAGGTATCTACGACGTTCCAAGAACTGTTGAGGGATATATGGGGAATAAGGAGGCATGGACCCTACAAGCGTTTAGTTAGGAAAACAAGATCAGCACCCGCAAAGCAAGAAGCTAATGACCAAGTGCCACCTTAAGTGGCACAGACACTGGCAAGAGGAATGTGAGAGGTGGCTGCTCTGTCCATCCATCGGCCATAGAGTAAAATTCCGCTCTGGACGGACTCACTCCCTCCTTGCCCTCTAGTGATCCACGTGCATGACCAGAAATTGTCAGCAGGCAAGAGTGGTGTCACTAGGACAGAGCTGACCCCTTCCCTTCTTACCTGAAGCTCATCTCCTTATTCAATTCACAGGTCTGTTTTATAACTTTCCCGGACACAAGATGTTCTGACACTTGAGTAATAAGTGATATTCACAAGATGTTTTCCCCTTCTCCACGCAAAGGGCGCTAATGAGAATGGGGGGCCATGGCTCCCCTCTTCCCAACCTTTGTCAAAGCAGTGAGGCAACCGTCCTCCCCCTTCCAAGCTCCATATCATCATTAGGTCTGAATACCACAACTGCTTGAGCCTGCACAGGGAAAAAGCAACATGGAGATGCGACCTCAGCCATGCCAGCAGCCTAGAAGACTGTGTTTGGATGTGTCCTTCTGAATGGAAGCAGAAAGTTAACAAATAGGCCAAGGTCCCAGGTGGTCCACCAGGCAGGACAGCCAGAGATCCTTTGACTCACTGGAGACGCAAATGGATCAGCCACTGGTCACTGTCTGAAACTCCAGGGAGCAGAACACCCGATGGGGGGTGGGTCTGCACCAGCAGGTTTGAGTTCAAACCATGTGGACCTGCTTCGTCCCTTACTTTTTATTTTAAAATATTTTAAATTTATAGACTAGCACAGTAAACATCCATATATCATCACCTAAATTCACCAAGCGTTAACATTTGCCACATTTATTTTATTCTCCTCTTTCTCTCTCTCACACACACACACACACACACACACATATATGTCAGTACATGTGTATGTGTCTTTGTCTATATGCATTTCTTTCCTGCATCGTTTTATGACACTTCACCCCTAAAAATTTCAGCATAAGTCTCCTAAGGATATTTTCCTACATAACAAACTTATTACATAATACCTAAGAAAAATTAACAATAATTCCATGACATTATTCACTATCCAGTTCATATTCAAATTTCTGCAGGTGCAGGTAAAGTGGTGTAGGTCTCAGTGGCAGGAAAAAATCCAAATTATTTTATAATCTACATAGGATTGCATTTAGTTATTATGTCTCTTCAGCCCCTTTTAATCCCCTCTCCCATTTTTGCCATGACATTGAAATCTTGAAGAATCCAGGCCGCTTGTTTTGGAGAGTGCCAAGACTGTCAAAATAACACTCTACATTTGTCTGATTGTTTCCTCCTGGTGTCATTGAACTTGTTCCTCCACCCTCACTGCTGCACCCCGCCCCCACCCCCGCCCTGGGCAATTCCATCAAACTGGGAGTTTTGTCTACAGACTTGATTGGACTCAGGATAAGCATTTTGGACAATAACACTTCATAGAGGAGTCTGAGCACTTCATATTGCACCACATCAGGAAGCCCATAATGCCAGGCTATCCCTTTATAGATGATGCTAAATTTGATGACATGATTAACGTGGTGACTGTCAGGTTGCTGCACATTTTTTCCTTTGTAATTAGTCAATACACAGAGTGGTTTTGACTGTCAGCCCGGCATCCGGGTCCTGCCCAGCTTCAGGTGCTGAAGACCTTCGGCCTGCAAATTCAGCCTTGGCCATGAATCAATATTCATCAAGCCAAACAACAAACAGGAGCCCTAGTCCCAGCAGCCGTGGTGAGGAAAGGGATCTGGGGGTGGAGAGGAATTAACGTTACAGACATAAGACTGAAGGGTTGCATGCGGGCATGAGCCCAGGCCTCGTATGTCCCGGACCAGAGCCTTGAACCCAGCCTTCCCGGGTGTGCTCAGTCCCCTGTCCCAGCTACAGGACCACATCCCAGCCTTTCTGCTGGGACTGGAGCCCTTCCCTTGACCCCACATACTGGACCAGTGCCTGAAACCTCCCTACCACTGCCAGCCGCTCTTACTGGGGGACAGAGGTGGAGCGAAGTGGCCACGGAGACACTTAGAGGAGGTGGCCAAAGGCAGTGGCGTGTACTGTTTAACATGCTGGGTAAGACCCAGTTATGCTCCAGGTGAGGCCCCATTTGCACACCCCCACAGCCACCACTTGGGCACATATTTACACCCTGAAACCCAATCTCTGCCATCCATGGGCCGAGAAGGACTGGCATTGCCCAGAGGTCCCTGCCCCACCCATTACCGGGCTCAGATCTCTCAGCCCAACAGCTGCCCACCCTCTTCTTCCTTGTCTCCCCTCCATGACAGCCACATGCAACCTGAGTTCTTGCAGCCAGGAGTCTGCCTGACCTCGGTTCTAACCTGCACTCTGCCGCCACAAGACCTCGGGCACATGGCTCAATCTCTCTCTCTCTAAGCTGGTACTTACTTTTGGTCTTGGTTTCAACTCCAGACCTTGAGGAGTCTTGTTGGTTCTGGGGAACCCACTGGAAGCATCAGAGAGAAATCCAGCTGTTCCTACTTGACTCTAATGCAAGTAAATTTTAAAAATCACCCAAGGAGCTTGCAGGTCTTTCAGTAAAATCCAGTCCCTCCCCACCAGGTTATTTTTGTTGCTTTTATTGTAAACATAATTCCAAAGAGTTATTGGTAATTGAGAAAAACTGGGGCATGTTGGACTTCTATAGAGATAGATGCTATATATTCCGTGCATCAATTGGCTTGTTTTAAAAGTAGGGAACTTGATTCTACACGATTCTTCACTGTTTCCCGCCAAATGCTATGAACATGATAGAGATAAAAAGACATTCTGTTCCCAGAGGGGAAATTCCTCATTTTTAGCCTTTCCTCATCTGTGCCATTAGAACCAGTTAATAAATTTGTGGAGTGAAGAAGGAAGAGCACACGCTTTACATTAAAACAGAAAGGATGCGGTCTTGATGGAACCCTTGGAGTCCCACAGACCTAGTAGGTTCAAACCCCAGCTCTGCTGCTCCTTCACTGTGTGACCTTGGGCAGGTGACCTACCCTCTCTGTGCTCCAGTTTCCATAAATGGCGATGGTAATTACAGCTGCCTCTCAGAGCATTTGGGGCACCCGGTGAGATGAAGTATATAAGCACTGAGCACAGAGTGTGTGGCACATGGCCAGTGCTTGGGCAGCGGAGCAGCAGGTATTATTTTTGCAATAATTTTGTTGCTGGGAACTGAGCTGATGGGTTGAAAGCCTCGTTCCACCCAGCCACCTTGGCGATTCTCAGCAGACCCTTCTGCAGTTTGGCTTTGCCTCTGAGCCCATCTGCCTCCCCTGGAGCTGGTAAGCTGGAGGAGGAAGGGGCTGGCGTTTCTGCAGGCTGCATGCTAGATGTCAGGGTTTCAGACCTGGTCCTAGGGGCTCTAGTGAAGCAGGCGGTGTTGTAAAATATATTTTAACACTTCAAAAGCTGTAATAAAAAAGAACATATGACTGCTTGGGTTGTATACTAAATCTTAACACATCAGAGATGGCCAGTGTGTGAACTGGTACAGCCAAAAAAGCTCATTTTTGTGCAAACTTTGTGTCTTCCATCTCTGCATAGGTCTGAACTTCACAAAAAGGTAACAGTGAATGGAAGTGTTTTTAAAATTCTGGCCTCTGCACATCTCCATACATCAAATGCACAGATGAGGACAGCACTTACTGCCCGGTGCATGCCCTTGTCACTTTGAAACAGTCAGCTGTGCAGCACAGGTGGCCGTGTGGACATTTGTACCATGCAAACCATGCAGCTGTCCCAGCAGGATAACACTGGACACTGGGGCATGTTTCACTTCTCTCGAAAGGTTCCACTGCTTTTTACTTAGCTAAGATTTGTAGAATGGAACTGGTTATTAGATTTCATTAAGGATCCAATTCTGAAAACAATTACTACCCATCTCTTATGCTTCTAGAACAGCTGAATTGAAGAATACGCACTGTGATTGCAAAGCAAGATCTCAACAAATCCATAGTATTTGTAACTATGTACCTGTGTGAAAACAGAATATTTTTCTCTTCCATACAATTCAAACAATGTACAGAAGCAAAGGGGATGCCGAGAGGAAGATAGAGCAGCATCCATCAGGCACAATGATGCCTTAGTATGGGTTCCTCCAGAGGCCAACCCTGACACATGGGTACAGGTGCTTGGAGCTTATTTGGGAAGTGATTGCAGGAAGCCTAGTGGGAGAGAGAGCAAATGAGACAGAAGGAAGAAAGGCAGCACAAGGTGCATTTCGAGCAGGTGACCAGTGTGGGCAGGTGAGACTC
>CM052446.1:53685039-53704621 GCA_028533085.1 Varecia variegata | reverse complement strand
TATGAGATACGTAGGATAGTCAAATTCATAGACACAGAGAGTGTAATGGTGGTTTCCAGGGGCTGGGGGACAGGGAATGGGGAGTCAGTGCTTAATGGGTCCAGACTTTCAGTCTGGGAAGATGAAAACCTTCCAGAGATGGGCGGTGGTGACGGCCGCACACAATGTGATTGTGACTACTGCCATAGAATTGCACATTTAAAAATGGCCAAAATGGTAAATGTCATATTACATATATTTTACCACAATAAAAAAAAAAATCCCTGATGGAAGAGTTTCCCATCTTGATGTCTTTACATGAGCCAAAGAACCAGGCACCGCAGCGACTCACAGCACCCCTTAAAGCTCACGTTGTTTCCCATTACACCGATATCCAGCCTTCTCGCTTGCATTGTTCACATCCTCATTTCTGTGGCTGACAAAGTGCCATCCCTTGGCAACTGAATTTTTCTAAGTTGGAAGCCCCACAAAGTGGAATTTTTAATGGATGTAAGAAGTTGGTGGAAAAAACTGAAAAAAAAAAAATGGCCAGTTTATACTAGCATAGCACTCTAAGCTTCCTATTGCAAACATCTGGCAAAGAAACTCCTATGGGAATTTTTCAACATAGAAAACTAAAGGCTCTGATTTTTTTTAATGAAAGATTTTAGGCACATATAATATTGTGTTAGTAACCTAAGACTGATTCATGTAATCTTTCATAATATGCAAAGAATGAAAAGGTCAAACAGGGAAAGTGACTCAGAGTCTTTGAAGCTCCCCACACATTATAAATTCATCCTTCGTTGCAAAGCCATCACTCATTTCTATCTGGCAGCGTTGTTTACTTTCTTCCTTGAGAGACTTGTAGCAGCAAAGAGTTACAGTAAAAACAAAGGAACATGCCCCTTTAAAGAGACCCAGAAGTGAGATTTTCCAAAAGTGAGTTTTATGAGCTAGCTGCATCAGAATCATTAATGTGCTTATTAAAAATGCAGATGTCCTACTGAATCAGAATCTCCGGGAGTGCAGGCCTGGGTCTGCCTTTTATTAAATAAAGTCCCTGGGAACTAAGCAAGGCCCGACGGAGGCAAGCTGGTGGATAAGATGAAGTCCGATTCTGGTCAGTAGGGTCATGTGTCAAAGGCTGCCTGGTGGGGAGCAGGGATGGGAACTCTGAGTCCGCAGCTCCCAGGCCCACCCCAGATGCCCCATCTCAGCTGCCTTATGGCCCCAACATCCCTGTTCCCAATATCTTTCCCATATCCTTAGCGCCCCCCACCCAACATTGGTTGGCTTTGAGAGGGACAGCTGACTCCTGTCCTCCTAAGGACCCTGAGCACAGAAAGAATAATGGTCCATCTGGCTCTGGAGCCTCAACTGTGCTCTCGCAGCTTCCCTGCCAGCCTCACCACCGCGGGGTGCCCCACCCAGAGCCACCATCCGTCCACCCCTTGCTCAACCAGAGCCCCTACTCCGGGTCTGAATCTCAGGGCCAACCTGAACAAATCCCCAAACTTGACTTGCCTTGCTTTGAGTCCCCTTACTTCTAGTTTGCCTTAAAACTCCCACTAGCAAGTCACGTGGCCAAACTGTCCTTACAGACAAGGTCTCTGACTGTGGGTCACTATAGTTAACAGGGGACTAAAGTTGCTTTTCAGGAGGTAGGGGCAGCTCTTGTCCAGTTCAAGCTGCTTGAGACCACTGACCCTTCAACTGGGCCTGTGCGAATGCCTGAAGGGTGACCTTTTGATTCACAGGACCAAAAACTCCTCCCTCAGATCATACCAAGGCTGCCATTTCCCGAACATGCCTTCTCTGGAAAGCCATGAAGCTTGACCGTGTACACGCATCGCATCACCTCGTTTTTCCTTACCTCCCCCATCGCCTTCCCCATGCCTGGGACCGCCTTGCTCCTCTATCCCATAAATATCCCTAAAACCCCCTCTTCCAGGAGGTGGATTTGAGACCTGTTCTCCCACTTCCTTGCTTGGCTATCTCATGAATAAACTCTTTCTCTTTTGCAAAACCCATAGAAAATGCTATGTAAGTACCTGGAAGTAAATAGAAGTACATGTATTTTTTTACATGAGTAAATCATTCACTAAAGTATGAAAAAATACTGTCTTAAAGCAATCAAAGGGCAGAAAGAACCAGGCTGGTAACAGGTGCACGGGGGTGGCTGACCAGTATCAGAAATGGATCCCAGTCTTGAGTGTGAACTTCTGGCCATTGCCTATGGATACCTTGAGGGCCGTGGCCAGGGGACAGCTGAGTCAGGAAAAGTGCCTTCGGGGATTTGCAATGGCAGAAATGGGCCAGGGAGGGCCGGGACAGCCTCGGGTTACCAGCATGCCCACTCTGCCCCGTGATTGCTTTAAGACAGTATTTTTTCATACTTTAGTGAATGATTTACTCATGTAAAAAAAAAAAATACATGTCCTTGTATTTACTTACAAGTACTTATATAGCACTTTCTATGTTCCAGACAATCTTCTAAAGGCTTTATAAATAGCAGAGCAGATAAAGCCAAGGGAATCTGTCTTCCATTTGTGTGAAGCTGTTTATATAGGGCATATATATGTTAACGGCAAAATAAAGCACATCAATAAAAACAAACAAGGTATTAAACTCTGGTTACTGTTGCCTGTCCTGAGGCGTACTTTCTCTTTGTTGAAAGGGGAGATTAAGAAACGTTTTTTAGAGGTATTAAAGGAAATAGCACAAAACTGATGCTTTCTCGTTGACATAATTGGAACGGAAAGAGAACTGTACAGTGAGTAACTTTCTTATTTTGTGGGTCAATGTTATTTAATGCCACAACAGGGCACAATTTATGGTACCTCTTAAGGAGACAATGTGCTGATAAATTATCGCCTTTGCACCTACAAGTGCCAGAGGGCAGTTTGTTTGCTCACAGTTTCAAATGCCGCTGCTTTGCTGAGAAGATCTTATCTTTTTCCCTGCAAACTGAGGGTCTTAGCCTTAGTCACAGGATCAGACAATCTCTACAAGTTGGATCTAAATGAACTAAGTCTCTACTATTGAATGCTTCCAATCAATACACAATCATCAGTTAATACTGGTGTAGGACAGTGGTTCTCAACACGAGTCTCTGGACCAGCAGGATGGGCATCACCTGAGAACTTGTGAGAAATGCAAATTCTCTAAGTCACCCTAGACCTACAGAATCAGAAACTGTGGAATAGGGCCCAGCAATCTGTGTTTTAACATGCCCTTTAAGTTTGAGAAAACTGGTCTAAAAAAAAATAACCAAATTTAGTACACACCATAGTAAAAATTTCATGTCGATTCCTTATCATGAGTTACATTGTTAAGAGCTTATCTGGCATCAAATCCTGGATCTAGAATTTACTGCCTATGTGACCTTAGGAAAGTCATTTAACCTCTGCACCTCCCAGTTTCATTATCTGCAAAAATGGGAATAATACGACCTGATATACAGGGTGTTGCCTGAACTGAATGGAATACGCATGCAGAAGTCTAACAGTGTGCGGAGTGTGACAAATGATCAAGACATTTTTGCCACTGGTATTATTACTGCTATCATCATTATTGGTGTAATAGCATTTGATAAGGAATATTTTAAATGGGAAGGGATTGTCTCTGAGTCACAGATGGATATTCTAAGACAGCAAGAGGTATTCCAACTCAGCAGCTCAGAGGGTAACCAGGAAAGGGCTGTATACTGAATTCATCTTGTTCAAAATATGTGATGACTTTTCTTCCCAGTAGCCCACTATTAACCGGAACATCCAAAACTCCTCACTCTGAAGATTCCTGGAATGTAGACAGGATCCTTTCATTAGACATTTCCACATTTCCATCCAGATTCTTTGACGAAGGGGAGATTGGAAGACAGTGAGTGGGGAAGGACAAGGGGTAGTAGGGAAAATGGGCTGGCCGGGGGCAGGGATGAGGAAGGAGGTGCCATTCCTAGGCAGACCCAACTCTTCCCCTACCACGCCCTCTCTCCAAGGCCCCTCACCTTCTGCAGCCACCATGCCCTGCCTTTAAAATGTGCTGCTCTCGTGTCCCTGGACACAAATCCTTCCCCTCACATCCTCCCACGCAGGCTGGAATTTTCCAACCAAATCTGTACTAAAACCAAAGAAGAGAGAAAAAAGAAAAAGAAGCTTAAAGAAATCAAAGAGATAAACATAAACCCCGAAAACCAGCACTGTTCACTGAGGACTGGGGTTTGATCCTACAATAGCAACTCAACAATGACCTGCTAATTGATTTTCTCTGTTAAACTAGAATCCGAGGACTGTCCAGAGAGAAATGCCAGTAGCCCACGTTGATGAGCAGGATCTTTTTCCCATCTCCTCTCAATTTCTCATCCAAACGTACATCTCTTTATCTTCTTCCCACTTGCCCCTTTGGACTAAGGCAGCCAAAGGCAAGAGGTCAGGACACTTGGCACAGAGATGACTTGAGCAGATCCGAAGGATAAGAAAGAGTCCATCTGATGGAGGATGAAAATAATTAACCACAGCTGAGTGACCTACTATGTGCCAGGAACCTCAATTAATTTGCATAACAAACCAACAAGGCACTCGGAAATAGCTATTGTTACTGAGTACTGACTATGTGCCTACCACTGTCCTAGGCACTTCACATGTCTTAATGAACTTAGTTCTTACTACAACTTTGTGAGCTACATACTATTATGATGCCTATTTTTCAGATGAGGAATGTGAGACACAAAGACATTAAGAATCAAGGCCTAAGTCACATAAAAATAAATAGCAGAGCCCGAAGTTGAACCCAGGGACTCCGACTTGAAAATTCACTCTTTGAAGCAATGTGCTTCTAGGGAGAGAGAGCAGCAGAGCCAAGGCACAGAGCCTGAGGAGGGACAGCTCTCCAGGGACAGCCGGGACGTGGCTGTTGGCTGGAAAGTTCCTTAAACGTTGGGGAAATGTTGTGGTTTCAGGGTCAGGAGGTGGTTTGCAGGAGGTAAAGAGAGGACAGAGTCAGCCCTGGAACCTGAAGCAGGTGCAGAAAAGAAAACTCAACCACACGGGAAAAAGGATTGAGACGTGAAGATGAGCTGCTCTATCAGTAGTTACATCAGGAGTCTTCGTTGTAAGGAACAGAAACCCAATCTAGTTACCTTGAGTGGACTAGCGCTTCCTTGGACAGATTTCACAACATTGATAGAGAAGACAAAGAACTGGTTTCAAGAAACAAAAACAGGCAAGAACAAGCAAGGTCCAGGCAGAGAAAGTACACTGTGGTCACACCCAAAGAACAATCTGATTAGGACACTGTCCCTTGGACACTAAACTGTGCCCCGTCCCTGACACCACTACCATGGCTTCGAGTTCCCTCTCAGTGTCCCCTCATTGGTGTCCCACACTCCCAGCTGGGGCATCAGATTGGCTGAGTCTGGGCCAGGGACAAGGCCCCATTCAACTTCTAGAATCTCTGACAGAATCCTTTCTGCCACCAAGAGTCACACAACACAGGATCCCCTCCTGTCTCCTCCCAAACCCAGGGCGTCCATGGGAGTGGCCAGGGCTAACTTGAGCAAGGATGCCTCTCTGCCAGGTTGGCTGAGATCCCAAAAACCACCTGGCCTGGATGTGGAAGAATAAAAACAGCTGGAAAGGTGTCCAAGAGAGAGGGGAACCAACATGTCTTCTGTTGCATTTGCTATTTTAGCTTTAAAGACGTCTGTTTTCAACATCTTTTTCCTTGGCAGTCATCAAAGCCAGCCTTGTGAAAAGGCCTCCTTTACTCAGGAGAGCTCCAAGACTTTGAGGTCCCAAAGCCATCCACGTAACAAGGTCCTTGCTACAAGTGATGGAGGAGCAGTGGCCGATGAAAATGACCAAATGCTCCTGGAGCAGCGGGCTGGAAACATCTCTGCCTGGTGACCACCGTGAGCACACTGCTCTTTGAGTGATAGATACTCAGACAAACTGTAATGGGACAGTGTGCTCCAGAAGAGGGGAAGTTCATGCCCATCTGCCAACCTCACATCAACAGAAAGAGTCACTGTGACCACAGGATTTTTTTTCCCTGTGTGAGCAAGGGCTGGACCCGCATCCAAATTTCCTTGTCTACATGTGTGTCGACCTGAAGATCACGGTGTAAACTCTACTGCACCATGATCCACTTTGCCAAGCTCCCAAAGCTCCCTCTGAGTGTGGGTTCATCTTTTTGCTTATTTCCAATTTGACACTGGAGGGCCAGGCAGTGAATCATTAAGCGGACACTACGCACATACTGGGTGCCTAACTAATCTGACAGCCGAAACCAAGGCAGAATGTGCACATTGTGGGCAAAGAACAATTAGCTCCGTGAATATGAACCCAACAGATGACTGAGGGTGACAACAAAGGGAAACTTTTGATGGGGAAATTTAATTTCTAAGGAAAAAAACCTCCAGAAAATTATAAATTCAATAATTTGATTTAATCATCTGCATTTGAATAGCTCTGCATGAGCAACACACTTAAACATTTATAAAAATAAGATGCTAAAATTAATGTTTAGCTATTATAGAAGTGCCTATAATTGTCCAACAGTCGTGCATAATTAAATAGCGATCTCGAACATTGCAGGACGGGGCCCCATTCAACGAAACTGTGCCAAGAGTGACTGTGGAAGATTTATTGGACACGCAGTCTGGGAGTTCTGGGCCCTTTGTGGCCACAAGGCGCAGTGCTGCCAAGGCGTCAGCTCCAGCCCTGAGTCTTGGAGGAGTTACGAGTTTGGGAGGCCAAGAGTCTGAGTGTGAGGCCAGACCTCTTCTGCAGGCCAGGACCCCTGATTCTAAGAGAATTGCCGGGCAGTACGCAAACACCTTCTGAGTGCCATGTGGGACACCAGAACGGAGCCAAAACCTTCCCCAGCCCCCAGGGCGGTATTGTCCAATAACAATGCCTCACCTCTGTGTAGCTTAAAGTCGCTTTGCTGGACAGTAGCCTTGGATCTGTTAAGAAAGCATCATTGTCTCCATCTGCAGATGCGGAAACTGAGGCTCCAGGGTCTTTCATCTTTCCACCTGATTTTAAATGCTGCCTCCTTAAAGAGGCCTTCCCTAGTGGTCACACCTGTATAAAGTGACACCACCACCTTCCCACCCACAACAGGTCCTGTCAAACACTCCAACCTCTTGTATCGTAGTCACATACCAGCCACATGTTAGTTACATGCCTCCCACATTAGAACTGAAACTCTAGTGGGTCCAGCTCAGTCCCATTCACCCCATGCACCCCTGGACAAAGGTGCCCAGGGCTTGGCCGGGTGCAAGCTCCCGGACATCCTGCTAGGGTTGGGTGCAAGTCCCGGACTTGGCTGGGTGCAAGCCAGGGCTTGGCTGGGTGCAAGCTCCCAGACATCCCGCTAGGGTTGGCCACAGACCCTTCCCACTCCATGTGCAAAGCTCAACTCTGTGTCTCATCCCATAGACTCATTCCTCCTCCTGTTACTCAACTTCTCAGATTGGAGGCGTCTTCTCCACCTACTTCCACAAGCCGGAAATCAGAGTGTCTCTTGACCCCTCTGCACTTGAAGAGCCTCCTCATCTCCCCTTCGCAGCCTACAAACACCAAGCCCTGCAAATCCTCTCTCCCGAGGAGCACTTGAACGTGCCCACTGCTCTCCATTCCCAGCCACTGTCCTTGCACAGGTCATGGCCACAACTCACTGGCATCCTAGCAAAGCCTGCCTGCTGTCCTCCCCAGCTTCAGGCTGCAGCCAGAGGATGCTCCCAGAAAGGCAGAGCCCAGCCTGTTGCTCTAGAACCTTCCAGGGACTCTCTAGGCTATTAGGAGAAAGTCCAAAATGGCCAGCACTCCCCACACAGACTGCATTGATCTGCACGCTGCTCCTCCCCGCTCTCCCTCACCCCGCCCTGCACTAGCCGCTTTCACGGACATTATCCTACTGAATTCTCACAACCACTCTGCAAGGGAGACAGGAGCATTCCCAGTTTTAAAAGTGAAACGGGTTCAGAGAGGCCAGGGGACTTGCCTGGGGTACCGAGGCCTCCTGGTTTGAAATCTATTGATTCTTCTACCTCGTCCTGCTGCTCCCCACCCTCAATCTCGGCACTGGCAATGTGTGTTAAGCACCTACTGTGTACTGTATACACACCATGCAAGATGGACTCCAGGACACTCTCTCTCTCCCTCCATCAGAAACTCTCTGAGCAAATTATAAAACACCCTTGTCCACACACAGTTAGCAAGATTTTAACTGGAGACCATCTGATTCCAGCTCCTTGTAGCCCCACACCTAGAACAGCGTAGGTACAGAGTGTGGCACACAGTAGGTGCTCAATAATTGCTTGGGAAGTGTGCAATTGTCCCGGCGTTCTCCCCTACTCCCTGCTGCCTTTGGGAAGTGTGGTTGTCTGCAGTGCAGCTAGAACAGTCCTTCTTATGAAGGGTAAGGCCTGAGAAATATGAGCCTTTCTCACGTTCTTCTCTGCTTCTTCAGGCTCCTACGAGTCTAGAGAGATTTTTTTTTTACCTCTCCTGGTAGAAAACGAATCCTACCATGTTCTCTGCCTCTATTCCCGTTGACATATTCTATGATGATGCTAAACCACCATCACGAAAGTGCTAGAAGATGCAAGCCACACACGGACTTTGTCCTGAGGTTGCAATGACACGGGTGTCAAATATGACCTGTACTGGGGTGGGAACATAGACCCCAGTTCTCGCAAAGCCCTACTAAGGCAATGGCTGCAGGGCTGCAGAGGAGTGTTCCGCGCAGCTGCTCATCCCGGGATAGGAGCTGTCCATTTACAAGAGTTTCCATGGCAACCTTACTGTCAAATTTGGAGTCTCATGAACAAGACCACGCTAGCCTTAGAGATTTCATGAGAAAGACAGATGTAGCCCGAAGGGTGCACTTCTTTGGAGGACTTCTCCCATGAAGCCAGCCGCAGGATAAAAAGACTCTGAAGGCTGGAAATATGAACAAGAAAACAATTAAAAACCTTCTTAATTTTCAGCCTGCTAATTCAGGCTTTGTGAAAATCAAAAATGGTTTGTTTCTTAACCTTTTCCCTGGCATGCAATTGTTTCAGAAAATAATTTTTGAATAGATGAAGAAAGAAATATGTTTTTATAAAATTGAATTTTCTTATAAATTGATATATAGAAAAAATATACATAATTGTTCCATAAAACTACCTAGAAAACTAAAGTGGCTCTGAAGGTGGGTTGTTGCAATGCATTGTAATGTATGATTAGAACATCAACACCGACTAGTGGGAAAAGCTGGGGGTTTTGACCTAGGATCATATGACATATTAAGCTATTTTCTCATTTGAGGCTGGTCCCCATAATACAAGACAGTATATGATTGAAAACAGATTGGAAAAACTAAAGTGCTAAATCAATACTAATAATTTTTGTTTAAGCCCATCTCACTAGAACTGGGTTCTTACGTTTCTGCTAATTTGAATCTTATCTCCTTTTTTCCATGGATATTAAATATTCCTATATTGTTGTCTTAGGACATCACATCAGAGAGCAGGCCAGTGAGAATTCTGTGGAAGCACACGTGTGTGGGCAGCTGGCTGCTCACGTTGTATACAGGTGGACACTCAGCATTGCCTGGAAGCCCCAGGCCATCCTGGCATGAGCAAAGACTGGAACACAGGACACTGGGTTTGGTTTAGGGCAGTGACTTCACTGGACTTGCCTGGTTGGAATGTCCATCATCACCTTTTCTGTGCACATGATCCACAAAAATCCCTTCTTCCCTTGGACAACAGCCCTGCCCTAGTCCCCTCCCAGGCCCACTGCTGTCCCACCCCCGTCACACGACCGTGACTTGGTAGCTCCCACATGTACACTTTAGTCTTCAGCTTTGGGCTGCCTCAGGATCCTGCTTTGCTTTCATTGAGACTTCACGTATAAACCCCTATGTAATTGGAGAACAAGAAGAAAATAATGACGTTAAAAGGAAATTTGGCACACTGTTTGCTCGGTGATACCTGTGGCTCTTCACAAAGCTGAGCTTTATCATTTATAACACAAGGTTAGGACCCAGCACATGCATCATTAGTCGCATCAGTACCATAATGTCTTGATTAACCAAGGCGCCTGGGTGAAGCTGTAACCGCTTCTCTGCAGATTCACCTCTCCCTTGGTGGCCTGGCCTCTGCCCTTCTCACCTGTCCCAGAAGCATCTGTGACCTGCCCTGGTGCTCTGTGCCCAGCCCACATGGTCAGCAAGGAGGAAGGAAGAGAGCACAGAATGAGAAATGAGGGCTTGAGAAAGGAAGCATTTCCCATTTCAGTCCAATAAGCATTTTGAGCCCTGAGAGCCATACCCTGTATTAAGGCCTGGAGGATGAAGGCCAGTAAGGGACAGGCCTTGTCTTCTTGGAGCTTCTGGTCCAGTGTAGGAGCCTGCTACAGGCACACATAATCTGTCTCATCTCCTGAATAACAAAAATAGTCATATGCACAGAGAGCTAAGAGTACCAAAATTAGGGGTCTTTAGCTTAGCCAGAAGATTCTGGGAAGGTTTCCTGGAGAGACAGATGGATGACAAGTAAGAGTATTTAGGCAAAGAAAGATTAGGAAAGTATTCCAAGCAAATATAAAGGCATGAGGGAATGCATGAAGATTCAAAATTCATCAGTTTGGCATTACTCAAGCATGGAGGGTGATCGAAGTAGATACTGGGAGATGACACAGGAGAGGCAGGTAGGGCCCAGGCAATGGGGCCCTCAAGGGCCGACTCACACCTTTCCACCGTATCAGAACACGCCAACTGGCACTGTAGTGTTGACCCTCCAAAGCATTAACCTTTATCATACAGAAATTTTAGCATTCTCATACCGAGCCTGTAGTGTATTTAAGTGGGTTGGAGGAGAGAGATAGGTTCTATTTGTTGAATATTGGTTAAAACTTTATCTCAACCCTTCTTGACATTCTTGTCTAACATAACATGGTCCATTTTTAAAAGTTTTAAATAATGAACACCAGGATGATTGCTTTTCAGAGAGGTGGATGCAGAGCTTGGCTGAAAGTACAAGTCCCGGGATGTGCCCTGAAGAGTTTCTTTGCTTTCTGCTAAATCATATTTGGAATGTGTTTGTGCAGAAGTGACCTGCTTCTGTCTTCAAATTAGAGAACCACCAGATGTTCCTGATATTAAGATTTTGCAATACAGCCCGTGTATTGGCATTGCAGCGTTCTAATGGAAACTGATATGACGGATGATCTTCCAACTTATGGCAGTAATTCCAAATACTGCACAGGCTGGGACATTTAAAAACCGAATGATTCAGTGCACTACTCGATTCAAGTAGGCATTTTAAATAACACTAATTTGTGTGTTTTTTAATACAAGAAGGAATAAGAAAAAAATGGCCTACCATTCTAATGCTCACAAAACTCTCTTTACTTTGTTTTTTTAAGATTCAGGTTTATTGAAGTATAATGTAGGCACAGTAAAATTCACCCTTTTGGGGCGTACAGTTCAATAAGTTTTGATAAGATCATGTAATCCTGACCACAAGTGGGATATAGAACATTCTCATCACCCTAGAAAGTTCCCTCATGTCTTTCTGTGGTTCATCTTCTTCTACCCCCAGTTCCTTGTAATCCCTGATCTGATTTCTGGCCCCAATTCTTAAAAAAATAATATAAGAATCAAGAAATTTCAAATGTTACAGAAAAGTATAAAAAATACAAAGAATAATTTAAGAAATTTTTTTTTGGGGGGGGTAGGGATCACAGTGTTCAGGCAGAAAGGAAAAGTAGAAGCCTGTATTTTTTGTCCTGTTTTGTTTTATCGCATAGGGATTAGAAAATGTAGTCATACGCTTTTGATTTAATGGACTTTATTGAGGTTTTCTTCATGACTGATTGATTACATGGCCAATTTTTATAAATGTTAAAAGACTACTTGAAAATAAAAGGTCGTCTCCATTAGCTGATATACAATGTATAGGTATTAGATTGACCTTATTAATTACATTTTTTAGATCTTTTAAGTATTTTCTTTCACTTTTCTTTCACAATAATTAATTTCACTTAATTATTAGGATAAATTTGACTACTGCATCAAAAAGATCCAAAAATATACTATGATTCAAATATAATAGAAGTTTCTTTCTCACTCTCATAAAATGCCAGGGTCAGAAGGTGTTTCTCCTCCAGGCAGTGATTCAAAAACCCAACTCTTTCCACCTAGTGATTCTCCACTGTGTCAGGGCAAAAGGGAGGAGAATGAGTTTCTTACAAGCCTTGGCCCCAAAATGTCTTACATCACATTGGCTGGAATTCAGTCACATGGTCATGTCCAATTGCAAAGGAAGTTGAGAAGTGTAGTCTAGTTGGGTACTTGGGAAGGAGTAAACACATTCTGATGAGCAGTTAGTGATCTCAGACCAACTTTTGTGTGCTAACATAAATGATGAATTATGTTTATGTAGATACATAAACCAGTAACATAGCAGTTTATTATGAACTATACATAATTATATAAGCTTTGTTCTTTCTATATGCAGTCATGAGTTCAATGCTCACCATCAGCTGGTGCCCACCTTGTCTCCAGTTATCTCTTCCTGCCCAAGCTCCACTCTCAAATGTGCTTTGCCCCTTGGCTTCCTGGAGGATTCTTTCTTTCTTTTTGCATTTTATTATCTTCATTGGGATATGTCTTAGTATTATTGATCAGTCTTTATTTTTTTTTCAGTGATACTGCCTTTTGATCAGATCCTTCATTTTGGGGGGGCAGGAAGTTTTTTCCAAAGTCTTTGAATATTTTATCTATTCCATTCGTTGGATTCTCTGTCAAGGACACCAATTAATCCTTGAGTTGAATCATTCTTGTTTTAATGTCTCTGTTTTTGTGCTCTGGATTATGAATAACTCAGCCTTTTATTCTAGCTCTCTTAATTTGTTTTTAACCAAGTCTGCTCTCTTTCATGCAGCTTCATTAATTTTTTAAAAGTTCTGTATCTCTCTTATCTGATACCTATTAATATTTTTAATCTCTTCATTAAGCTCTTGCTTTACTGAATTTAAGCTCTTCTGTACAGCAAAGCACTTGTTGGAATTACTTGTCGCTATTCTTCTCCCGTCTTTAGGTGTTATGACCTTCCCTCCATGATGCCTTCTCTAGTGCTTACAGTTTCCATGTTGTTTCTCTTCACAGGACTCATTATGGTTAAGATCTTCCTTTTCAATATAATGCAAATGAATCATCCATGAACCTTTTCTCATCTTTCTTGGGACTTATTTTCTTCTTAGAGCTTCTGTTTCGGGCCTGAATATGTTAAGTCCTTTGCACATGTTTGGTCTCCTGAGAGGCGGAAGGAGTGTGGAGAGCTCCCCCGGGGGCAGGGGTGGGTTGTGGCAGGCGACTGTGCTCTGCTCTTCCTTTGCGCTTCCACTTAAAGTCCTGCCCTTGGGCTCCGCCTTCTAAGGTGGTAGCGAACCCCACTGCTGTGGGGAGGGTGCTCAGACTTCAGGGTACATTTCTTAATTCAGAATGGAGCCCTTGGCTTCCAACAGAAATAATCAACCTGGTGTCCACGTTCTACATTGCTACTGCCTTGCCCAGGAGCCATTTCCACTTCATTCTCAGGACTAGGGGTAGTGGTAGGAATTAGGCAAAATGCTAACATTGGCCATGGCATTCCACCACTGGGTAGGGGAGACTACATCTTCCCTCTCCTACCATGTCGCCACTGGATGGCCCTGAGGGTTTCTCCCCTGGGATCTCGACATTGAGAACGGAGGGACGTTGTTTCTCCTTCACCCTCTGGAGCCCCTGGTGCTCTGGCCCCTGCAGTTACCAGATCCATGGCTCCCTGTCCAGTAGGGTGACCTGAAGCCTAATAGCAGTTGGCTGAGGCAGGGTCCGCCCTATGGTGACACCTGGCTTCTTCCTCCCTCCTTCTGAGTGTCTTCTGGGATTGGTTTCAGCAGTGGCCATTGTGGTGGGAAGCCCTCCCGGCTTCCACCCCTAGCAGCCAGTGGCCGAGGTCCCTCCAGTACCCCCACTGCCCTCTGCCGACTGGCGGACCTCACACAAGCTTTCGCTTATGGGATGAGGGACAACCCCTATCCTCAGTTTACTTCCCAAGCAGAGAGGAGTGACATGATTATCCTCCACAAAGATGCCAGAGCAAATTGTTTAAAACGTAAGTCAGATTATGTCACTCTTTTGCCTAAAACTCTTCAATGACACCTCCACTGCATCTTGAATAAAATCCGAAGGCCTCACCTTGGCCCACAAGCCCTCCACAGTGTAGCCTCTTCTCTCTCCCCATCATTTGTGCCTCTCCATGGGATCAGAATATGCCACCCCCAAATGCACCACCTGGTATACGAATCATTTTTAGCTGAAGGCATTTGAGAGTCAACAGGTGCAGGAGGAGTTCTCTTACCTCCCCTTTTCTGCCTAAAAACAGGGCCTAAATTTCCCTTAGCGAAGTATCCCTTCTCCCGCACCAGGAACGGGAGAACGACCCATCACCAAAGAGTCAGCACCAAGAGGAATCTGCATAAACAAACCTCTCTAAGATAGCCCTTATCTTCCGTTACCTCCCCCATGTATTTCCTAGTCACCTCCCCACAATTCATAGTCCCTAAACCCAATCCCCCTTCTTTATTAAAATGGTATATAAACCCCCAAGTCTAACTGCTTCTTTGAGTTTCACTTCTACAAACTCCCATCCACATAAAATATTCATAAAATTTGTCTTCTTTTTCTCCTGTTAATCTGTTTGTTGTTTTCTATCAGCCCCAGCCACTGAACCTAAGAGGGCAGCAGAAAAGTTTTTCCTCCCCAACACTGTCTCCTCCTTGCCCTCTCTACCCCAGCCACACCTGCCTCCCCAGCTCCTGGAAAGCACTGAGCTCTTCCCAGCTCCTGCACAAATCCTTGGCTCCCCTAGAAATGGCCCCCAATCCCCACCTCTGCATATGTCATCTCCAGGTTTCAGCTTAAATACGATAAGTAGGTCTCCTCTACTGATCTCCCTTGCAGCACAGTTTGTTTCCTCTTCAAGATGTGTTTTTGTGCTCAGCTATCGTACCATCAGAATACAGCCCCCAAAAGGCAGGGACCAGATCTGGACCCCAAATAGCCCCAGCACCCAGCACCCAGCACAGCACTGGGTACGCAGTAAGTGCTCAGAAACACTTATTGATGAATGAATGCACTGCCCTAAATAAATGATTTGGGTAAGGTCAGGAGCCACACCCACTCCCCTCTGGAGTCCTTTCCACAGTTCTCCCAGTTCCCAACTTAGGACCCCAGACTTCCAAGACTAAGTTTACAGTTTCACAGACTCGAAACTTCTTCACCGGTCTGCAAATGGGGAGATGTTTCTCCCAAGAAAAGAGGATGAGGGCCATCTGCCCCCTCATCCTAGACACACACAGACCACCAAGACAATTTCACTTCCTCTAGATGGCCAAGGTAGAATGTTAGAGAGAATCTGAACATCACCTGAAGACCTTCCTCGTGTAACTTTCCTCAGAAACCCAGAAACAAATGTTAGAACATTTTAAAGAGATTTGGCATTTTCTGCCACATGAGGATACATAAAGTGAATTAATTATTTAGCTATTTTCTGTAAAGCAGTTCAGTAATACCTTTGAGGCCTCTGTGTTTAATTCTACTAAAGGATTAGCAGTCAACCTAATTTCTCCCTTTCATATTTTACTAACTTTTTTCCCTTCTATGTTTACTCCATTAAAGTCTATAGCAGCATAAAAGATGAAAGAGTGCATTCAATTGTTTTAAAATGCTAATTTCCCCAAGCCTGTGGTGGCTGTTCAAGATGATTTCTCCTTTAATGAGAAAATGACTTGGTAAACTTCTGACTCCCAATGTAAACTGTTGGGTGTTCAGTTCACAATTAGCCTTGCTAATTAAGGTGTTAATTTGATCAAGAGTAGTGTACATTGCAGAACTACAAAACCGCCTTTCCTTCACTGTTGGCAGCTATAGTCAATGTATGTAAATCAAGCATTTACTCCTGTTCGGAAGGCAGAGAGTGCTAACCATAAAGTGATGGAAACCATGCACTGGTAGCAATTCCATGTGCACAGAAACTATGAAAAAGCAGAAATGATAGGATAAAAAGAAATTCATAGTACTGGCAAAAATAGGTAGAATGGGATATTGGGCAATGTGATGGTTAATTTTAGGTGGCAACTTGACTGGGCTAAGGGATGCCCAGACAGCTGGTACAACACTATTTCTGGGCATGTCTGTGAGAGTGTTTCTGGAAGAGATTAGCATTTGAATCAGTAGACTGAGTAAAGAAGACCTACCTGACTTACCAGTGTGGTTGAGCATCGTCCAATCCGTTGAGGGCCTAAATAGATCAAAAAGTCAGAGAAAGGGCAAATTCTCTCTCTCTTCTTGGGCTGGGACATCCATCCTCTCCTGTCCTTGGACATCAGTTCTGACCCCCTATTTCTCAGGCCTTAGGACTTGGACTGAATTACGCCACTGGCTTTCCTGGTTCTCCAGCTCACAGATGGCAGAACATGGGACTTCTCAGCCTCCATGATCACATGAGCCAGTTCCCATAATAAATCTCCTCTTATATATCTATCTATAACCTATTGGTTCTGTTTCTCTGGAGAACCCTAATACACTGCCCAACATACCACTGCAAACTGCCCCAGTGACCTGAGACGGTGGCTATGGGTACCACTGAGTAGCCACCTCCCCCAGGAGAACACCAGGACATATCCCATCATCCATCCACTCACCTGCTACCCGCCCATGTATCCATTCTCTTAAACCCTTATTAAGCACCTGATAAGTATAAGACATGATATTTAGTGTTTCATTTAGACAAATGAAGGCTTTTCAAATCTTTTCATTTCCAATCACATTTTCTCAATTTCTCTTTAAAGGGATTAATTTTATGCACATAAATCCCTTGTCTCATTTATAATTTCATCTTCAAGGCTGCAATTCAAGCCCTTTCTCTTCCCATAGAGGCCCCTTCTCCTCCACGCCATTTGCGTTGCTTGTACGTGACTAATTAACTTCTCTAATCATAATAAGCCTCCTTCCAACACTGTATCAGGCAAGAACATATCATAAGCATTGTGGTATCATTTCTTAAAAAGTAATAAGGAAACAATAGCTCAGGGTTTATAATCTTACCAACCATGCAGACATTTGCCAGGAAGAGAGCTGGATAAATAAAATCCAGTTCAGTAGCTAACAAGAAAAAAACCAACACAAATGCATAAGCAGAGGAAAGGATTGTTGAAAATATGTGCGGAGCCTGTTTGTGCTGTCTCCAGAATACTGTTTTCAGGAAGGATAATAACAACAGATGACATTTATGAAGGTCTCACTGAATGCTAGGTTCTTTGTGTGAATTGCTTTATGTAATTATCACTGCATTAAAAGATAAGTTTATCCATTATTTCCCTTTGTAGACAGGGAAACCAAGGCATTGCTCAACATTGCAGCCCAGCATACATAGTAATGCTAGGACCTGCAGCGAGGCAGCCTGACCCCAGCACCCAAGCTCTCCCCCTACCTCCCGACCCTGGCTCTCTACCCTTTTGTATATGGGGGAAATGCTGGGAATTGAAGCTTCATAGGCGGCCAGGTGTAAAGTGGAAATCACAAGGCCTCGGAGCCAAAGGCCCCACATGCTAGTCTAGGTCCTGCTGTTGCCTAATCTGTGACCTTGGATAAGTCACTTTACCCTTGTGGTCCTCATAAAACGAGAAGGCTGGACTAGATGATCTCTCATAACTATTCCATCCCCAAAGCCTGACATATCTACATTACTATGTGGCTGGCTCTGGAATTCATTTGCAGTGTCAAGCCAAAGTTGCTGCAAAGCTTCCCAAGAATTAACCAGAGCAAGGATTGCAGATGGAAATTTCAACACACCCATGGTGAAACAGTCTAGGCAATCTTGTGCCTGGAGGGATTGCCAGAGAAGATCCCAGCAATCACTGTGGCCCCAGAGCCCTCAATGTGGTCGCCTGGAGGACCTTCAAACCTCACAGCACCCTTTACAAGTAGCAACGTATGAAGAGATGCATAACCAGTTCCCAGCACAAACAAGATGACTGAGTCACTGACTCCTCCACTCAACAAACAGGTACTGTGCACCCACTACGTGTCCTGGAAGAAACTAAGTGCTAGAGGTTCCAGATGATTAGAACACAGAGACAGGAGACAGACATCCAAACACCCACATTGGGGAACTATGGCTGCCCTGTCTCGGAGCTACGCACATAACATTTTGAGGGGACAGACCAGGAGCCGTTAATCCACGCTCTTTCCCGTCCTGCTGGCTTCCTCAAACTTGCTAGGCTCCTTCCTTCTGCTTTCCCAGCGTCTAAGATGTGCTTGCCCTGGCCCTAGGGATAGATGGCTCCTACTCACCCTCCAAGGGTCACAGTGCAAGTCACCTCCTCAAGGGGGCCCTCTCTGATCTACAAGTTCCTCCGTCATTCTCCAGCTTAGCATCCTGTTATCTTCATATTATCTACTGCTGTTTTAAATCATTTGTGTTTACTTCCTTTTTTGTTTTGTACCCTCACTAAACTTAAGTTTCAGGAGCATAGGTGCTGAACAGGCTGCATTAACCATGGCATCCTCAGTGTGCCAGGGAGGGCCTGTTGTGTCATTTCAAACGTTTTCTGAATGAACAGCTGTCTGGGGAGGGCAGGAAAGCCTCCACAGGGGAGACATCTAGAGGAAGAGCAGCATTCCCAGGTAAGAAAAGTGAGGACAGGGCTGTTTGTGGGACCAGCATGTGCAAAGACACCGGGGTAAGACAAAGAAGGATCCTCCCTGGAAACTGCCTGATGGGGACTGAGGGACTCGTGCTGAGGGCCCCACCTTGAAAGTTCTGCTCTTCCATCTGTTTTCACTGGGAAAACGCTGAGTCAGAGAACAAAGTTTCTCAGTCTAAAATAAAACAAGGCTAATAAAAACAAGGAAATGATGCAAATACAACTTATCGGATGCATAAGGGGGTGGGGGAAACTCACGGTTGATAAAATTGCACATGCAAATGAATCATAATTTGTTTCCAGATTGTTCTACTAAAAAGTGTACACTGTGTTTGTCTTGGTGTAATTTCCTCAAAGAACCAGCAGACAGTCATTATCACATTCGTTTAATTTATACTTGCTAATAGGCCCACGGTGTCACTCTCACCACCCACGAGATCCACTCCAGATAGCACAGCGCTGGGAAGAAAAGCCAGGCAAGGCCTGTCTGCCTTCTCCTCTCCCCAGGTATCAGGTGCTGCCTCCTCATCTCGTCCTGTCTTCATTCCTAAGCATGAGTGGATGCGGTTCTGAGGCCGACGGGGGACTTCCTCTGAGTGGCAGAGCATCACAGAAATCGGGTCTGTGGCATCTTCCAGCCCCTACTCAACTGAAGATGCCAAGTCTGTCCCCTCCATGCTACATATTTGCATAGAAAGTATACTCTGGGGCTTCCAGTTTGGGGAGAGGAAATTAACCAATGCTAAATGGCAAGGATGCCACGTTACATTCAGATTAATTCCAAACGTGCTCATCATGGGGTTGGTGCCACAGTGCACACAGCAAAGGAATTAATGATGATTAGACACCCT
>CM052446.1:53582033-53684539 GCA_028533085.1 Varecia variegata | reverse complement strand
TGAAATGCATCTATGTTGTTGCACAGAGTAGTTTATTCATTTTCATTCCAATAGTATGTCTATTCTATAATTTATTGATCCTATCTCTGATTTTTGGATATCTGGATTAGTTCCAGTTTGGGCTAATACGAATACATAGAGCAGTTAGGAACATTCTTATAACACCTGTTGGTGATTACATGCACGCATATCTGTGGGGTGTACACACAGGAGTGCACCTGCTGTGTTATACGGCATGCATTTTTTCAGCCTTAGCAGAAGCTAATAGTTTGCAAAGTGGTTGTACTGATTTGTGCTCTAACCAGAAATATAATTACCCAGAATAAATGTCCCAATTAATTTTAGTAATCCATTGTATAGATGTGCATAATTAAACTCTCTGGTCTCCTACTGAAAAACATTTAGGTTATTTGTAATTCTTAAATTTTTATATTTTGCTATTATAAACAATGCTGCAATGGGCACCCTTGCATATATACATTAGCAAAGTTTTACAAGCATGACCATAGGGTAAATTCCTAGCAGAGTACTTCTTTGTCAACATGTCTGTGCATTAAACATTTTGATAGACATTACCAAATTACCCTTCCCAGTGGTTGCAAACATTGCTACTCCCACTACCATTGTGGGATTGACTGCCAAACACTGTCTCCCTCCCCTGTCCCCAACGACACTTAATTTAATTATTTCCAATTTGATAGGCGAACAATGGCATCTCTTTCTTGCTCTGATTTGCATTCTTTAATTATGGAGTGAGGTTCTCGCTTTCATTTTTAACCTGTCACTGTAGTCAGTGACAGGAGGAGTCAGCTGTTTAAACCAAAGTTAGGACAAGAAGCTTCCTTCTCACCCCACCAGGAACCTGTCCGTGCAAGACAAATGGTAAATCTGACTCAAATTTGGCTGTTGGGCTATAAAGTTATCAGAAGCATCCAGAGCATATCATAACTTCACCCTTTCCATTATAATTCTTAGCGTGCCAGGTGCAAGTTGGGGTCTCGGTGGGCAGCATGGCTCTCATGTGATTGGCCGCTCCTTCTTGCCCCGTCTTTCTCCTAAGAGTTGGTTTGTCGTGTCCACTGAGGGAGGAGATGGTCACGGCTCCACCACCGTCAGCTGCATGCCTTGTGAGAGGACTCACCTCGGCTGTCGAAGGTCGTCACATCTTACTTTGACCAAGAAAGTCTGAGCTCTGAATTCTCCCTGTGGTTGGGTACCACGTCTCTGTGAAGACTCTAAGGGTAAGTCCCAGGCCAGCTGGTTTTCAGGAAACATGGAAGGCTTCCCTATTATTAGGGCCACAGTAACAAATGACCACAAACTGGGTGGCTTCAAAACCAGAAATGTGTTTTCTCACATTCTGGAGGCCAGAAGTCTGAAATCAAGGTATGGGCAGGGCTGCATTCTCTGGACGAGTTCAGGGGAGAATCCATTCCAGGCCTCTCCCCAGCCCCTGGTGTTGCCAGCAAGCCCGGCATTGCCTGGTTCGCAGCTGCCAGCTCCGATCTCTGCTGCCACCATCATCACGCTGCCTTATCCCTGATCGCGTCTGTGTCCAAGTTTCCCTCTGCTTATAAGGACACCAGGCATACTGGATTAGGGTCACCCTAACGACCTCATCTTAGCTTGACTATGTCTGCAAAGACCTTATTTCCAAATAAGGTCACATTCACAAGAACTAGGCTTAGGACTTCAACATATATTTTTGAGGGGACACAATTCAGCTCACAACAGCTGCCTAAATCTGGAAACTTGCCTCCAAAATCTCACCTTTCCAACCCACTTCTTGTCATCAAATGACCTCAGTCATTTTTCTAAGTTATGTCCTGCTACTCCCTTCCTGGGAAATCTGTCACTGTTCCAGCCATCTGCAAAATCAAATCTGAACTCCTTCACATGGAAGCCCCCCCCACCCATCTGTCCCTTTCTCACTGCTGCCTCTTCTGTAACTACTTCCCCATCATGTTCCCTGCACTTCTCCAAACATACTCTGCACTCTTTTATTTCTATGCCCAGAACGTTCTTCCCTCATGCATTCTACCTCCTGAACTCTTAACTCATGCCTCAAGCCATCCCTGAAGTGCTACCTCCTCCAGGAAGCCTGCCCCAAGCCTCCCTGTCAGTTAATCTCTTTTTCTATAATCCAGAACCCACTCCTTGTATTACTTCCTTCTACTACAGCCAGGTCTTGAAATGTCCACATTCCCAGGGCATCTCTCTGAGCCAGGAACCTTGGCCTGTATGAGCGAGTGCCTAGCACATAGCAGGTGCTATCAAAGTTTCTAGAAGAGACATGTGGATGATCATTTAAGCACAGTGGTGTCAGTCTCTAATTGTTTGCAGCAGAGACGAGTCGGCACATTGCCGTGTCAGATGATCAGGAAAACGAATAGGGACCCACCTTAAGCAAACTCTTTCCCCTACTGAGGAAACAAAGACCCCTGGGCCTACACTTGGCACAACTGAACATGGCACTGACTCATCTATCCCCACTCTGAGGACATCCCAAGGTCCTAGCACAGCATAGTCAGTCCCTGGAGAGGAGTGTCTCTTCAATCAGTTAATTCCTTGACTACCGAACCAGACGTAGGCTTGCTGGTGCTTCTTGGTGGTCTGACTTGGAACAGGTCTTAGATAAATCTGCAAATATTAAGCACTTAGCACAGTGGCCCTCAAAGAGTGGTGGCTGTCGGTACTGCGTTTTTTGTGGTTTTCGTTTTTTGTTCTTTTTGAGACAGGGTCTTACTCTGTTGCCCGGGCTGGAGTACGGTGGCATCATCATAGCTCATAGCAGCCTCAAAGTCCTGCACCCAAGTGATCCTCCCGCCTCAGCCTCCCCAATAACTGGGACTATGTGGGTATACCACCACAGCCCAGATAATTTTTTTTATTTATTTTTTTGTTGAGATGGGGCCTCGCTCTTGCTCAGGATGGTCTCAAACTCCTGGCCTCAGGCAATCCTCCCACCTTTGCCTCCCAGAGCCAGGATTACAGGCATGAGCCACCACCCCCAGCCAGATATTGGTATTTATTACTAAAAGGAATGTGAACTTGACTCAAACTTGGTCTGAAAGTAAAGGTTGAATTGAGTTGCCTCATGAGCACCAAAAATGTAGCAATTTCATGGTATTAATTGGGGAGAAATCTGAAAGCATGTTCCCAGAGGGGTAGTGGCACAAAACTCAGAAGCAGCTTCTTCCTTGGTGCAGAGTGGCCACAGGGTACGGTCAGGAAAGGCCCGAGAGTGCGGGAGGACCTGCGGTTTTCCATGCCCTTCCTGTGCCCCTCTTCCCGCCACCCGGCTCTTTGCCAGTGTTTCCCATCTCAGCCAATGGCCCCACTGTCCAACCAGGTATATCAAGTCAGGAGCTTAAATGTCACCCTTTACCCTGAACCTCTCCATCACCTCCCTTTCTAAATCTAAAACTTGTCAATTTCATCTCCTGAATTGTTTTCAAAGGCCCAGTTATTTCCACCACCATCTCCATTCAAGTTCCCCCCTCTCCCTGGTTGCCTGCTGTGCTCCCATTTCCATGCCCACCCCCCTACCTACACCGCATCCCGGGGGTCCCTGTGAGATGGGATCAATTGTGTTTAACACACACATGCACAAACAGTCATTCTTCAAACCCTCTAATGATTTCTCATTGGAATAAAAACAGAGCTTCACTGCCATGCCTACCAGACCCTCCCCCCCCATCTTGACTTGCTCTCCCCTCACTCACTGCCACACTGGCCTTTTCTCAATTCCTGGAATGTGCGAGCTCCTTCTCACCTCAGGGCCTTTGTACTTGTCACTCCATCTTTTTGGAAAGTTCTTCTCTTACCTGGAAGCTGGTATCAAGTCAGGGTTAGCCACCCTCACCCTTCCAGTCTCCCTGCAAGCACCACGTTCCCAAAGCCTGCCCCAGCCCTTCTGCAGTGGTCTGAACTCCCACCGCATGCCCTCCAGCACCACGGGATTCTCCTCATTTCCATTTCGGTGCTTCCCTGCGTGACTGTTTCCCATGCTGAAGGCCCCAGGGGAAAGGCACCATGTTTCTTCCTGACGCCGGTGCTCTCCTGACCTAGGTCAGGGACTGGCATGTCATGTGTGCACAGTAAACATTTGCCGAACGGATTCATGATGAATTAGGAATGAACGAATGAGTGCCTTTGTCGTTGCCCATGTGCCCACTCGACTGCCAGCTCTGTATCCTGCACCACAGAGCAGGGAGGACGACTGGCTTTAGATCACATGTCAGGAACTTGTCGTGCAGCAGTCTCGGTGGGGCAACCACTGCAGCCGCCCAGACAGGGAGCGAGTGAGTAGCCGGGGCTGCCCCCCCCACTCCAAGGGCACCAGCTGCAAATGCTCCCCGAGTAACTTACGTGAAACTGTTCAGGGAAGGTATTTGTGTTGATTTGTCCACTGAACACCGGAAAGTGCCTGCCAAGAATAACGATTTCCATTTCAGCACAGGTAGTGCTTCTTCTAGCAAAATTACCCACTGGTCTGGCTGCCTCTGCAGGCACCTGTTTGAAGACAGAGAAACGATGGCAACAAAGTAGAAAAGGACCTTTTATCCCCCCTCACTTACTATGCCAAGTGAACACGCAGCCTTTCAACTAAAACCCAGTTAAGTAATTCAGACAGAAGTGAAACTAAGAGCAGCACTGGTGACAACGGTGTAGAGGGCACGGGCTGCTGTTTACTGCATGCCGGGCACGGTGCAGGACAACCTCTAGGTACACCCTCATTTAATTCTCACCAACACGCTCCAGGTGTGGGTTCCATTATTATCTCTCTTTGACAACGGAACGAGCGGCTCAGGGAGGTTAAATGATTCAGCCAGAGTCCACAGCAAGGAAATCATGCAGCCCAGAGCTTCCGACCTGCGCCTGTGTGACTCCAGCAGCGTGTCGTTGTGGACTACAAACCAAGTAGCGTCCCCACGGCCCTGCTCCCCCACTGTCTGGCCCAGTCCTCATACAGCTAAACAGGGAGCAAACCCACGTCTGAATGCCAGCTGTGTGACTGCAAAGGCAGATGATCCTCACAAAAGCCCTGTGGGGTACATACAGCACTATCCAATTTTGCAGACGGATCCACTGAGGCCTGGGCAGGTTAACTACATGCCTATGTCACTTCATTAGGGAGTGTCCACTCAGGCATGTGAACTCAAGACTCTGGCTTTGGAGTTCCTTACTTATTTGACTCCCTTTCCCCCATATAATGCGCCTCTCTTCTGCCGGTAGCCAGTATCACTCTCTCCCCAGCAGAGGTTCCCAGCAACACCTAAGGAAAAGGGATTAGGGGACTGAGACTCAGGTTGATGGAGAAACTGGGTTTTAAAAACCCAGCCAGGTTTCTTTGCATTCATGGCAGGTGCTGAATGCAACAATTACTCTCCTCTCTTTCCAGAGATGCTGAAAACATATAAACATAAAGTCAGAGATAATGTAGCAAAATAAAGACACTCTATTGGAATCACAGGTCTGATTTAATGTTCTATAGTATATCTATTCATTTTGAGGGGATCAGAAACTATAAAAGAATTCCTCTACCAAATCTGCAGGCTTCTCCAAAACACAGCCACTGCTGAAACTCTGAAAATGAACCCCAGATTCCTAAAACATCCCCCCGCTGGAAGTTCTAGAAAAATGCCAGGTTTCATTGGAGACCTTTGTCAGTCCCCAGACACTTCAGAGCCCGAGGACACCCTGGATAATGGTTCTCTGAGCCGTTTAAATTACATCTGCTGAGAAAGGAGAGTCACCAGAATACAAGTGCGAAACTCCATCAGTGTTTCCCTGACAAGAGATCTCTTCCATCACGACTTCAATTGTTCTCCCAGCATTTCTAATTAAAATGCAATCACTTTTGCATTGGTCCACAAAAGACAGGATCCTGGAAACAACTCTTTCTACATAAAAATAAAAATGCCAGAATTTTAAGAGATACAATCTGCAGTTAGATGTGCAGGATTTGGGCAGCACCCATCCACATGTAAAATCCCACACTTTTCTGACCATCACACCCCAGAGCCTTGCCCAGGTGGTCGAGGAGGGTGTACACAGCTGTCCGCTGCAGTAGACTACACGGGGACAAGAATCTTGGTCTAAAACAGAGCTTGGCATTTAATAAATGCTTAGTATTTACTGAATGATCAAATAACAAAAGTGGATACAACCCAAATATCAATAGGGAATGGTTAAATGAGTTAAGGCCTACCCTACAATGGATCAGAGGTTAACTATAAAACAGGAGCCAACATGTAAGCTACCCATGGGATACTCCTAAGGGCAAAGGGAACACCTCGTATCATCACATTTTTTTGCCAGAATGGAAAGGACAAAAGCCATGGGGCCAGGTGGGGGGTGAGGGGGGAGAGAGAGAGAGGGAGAGAGAGGCTAAGTGTCTGGAAGAGCACACTGTTAGCAGTGTTACGTCTAGGGAGCTGAACTAGAGGAAAGGATTCAGGGAATGGAGACTTCAACTATTTACTTTATACTCTTCTGCTGGGTTTGAATTTTTAACAATCAGTGTGTATTAGTTTTATAATAAAAAAGTAGATCAATAATGCAGAAAATAAAGTCTGTTGCCTGTTGACTTATAAATTGAGATCGCAGCTATACAAGCTTCCAAATTTCCAATTCTCTGAAATTGTAGTCTTCATTGGCATTGATCTGTCTCTCCGGAGCTCCTGGGGCTCCGGGTTTGACTGTGCAGCCAGGCTTGGCCGTCAACACAGGACAAGGGGGACGGGCAAGCAGGGGTGGAGTCAGAGGTTTACAGCACAAAGGCTGAGCCCTGCCCAATCACGTTGCATGAAGCACTAGAAAATAAATATCTACCTGAAATAATTAGAACAGTCGTGTAGGTTACCTGTCATGGGAACTTCGAGATAAAGCTCTGGAGTGGGAGCCACCGGCAGAAGTTCTACAGTAAACACCTGGCATCCACTAGGAAGCAGCTTATGATAATAAACACAAATGCATATTCACCCAGGGGGTCCCAGGCCGCAACCTGTGGCTGGGGCTAAGCAGGATGTCAGAGGCAGGAATTGGTGGCTCTGCAGGCTACTTTCCATCTCCTCTTTTTCTCTTCTTTTCTCTTTTTATCTCCTCTAGACCCTTCCAAGGGCCTTTCTTCCTTCTAACCCCAGTCTCTAGGGATTAATGCTGCTTTGCTCTTTTCTGTTCAGTTACCTCTCCTAACTCCATCTCTTGGGGTTCTTCTCCCCATTTTGGCTCTGGAATAAAATACAAGTGCCCTACTTCTTAGATCTTTAAAATAAGCACTTTGGGATCTCTATTTATTTGAAGAGGGACAGATAAGCGATTACAAAAATATACACGTAGATGATTTACAAAACCATTAAGCAGTGGTTCCAATTTGGGTACTCATCAAAAACACCCTAGAAGCTTGTAAAAGTCTCCAACCTTTAAGACTTCTAGGGTTGATATATGTCCAGATAAAATTTATCAGGTACATTTAAATTTTTTTTCACATGTACTTTAGTTTGTTGAAATTGCTGGAAGAGTTTCTAAATGCACCAAAGTGGAAAGTTAAAACAAGACTGACAGTCCAATTAATCTCATCCCTGTGATAAGATGAGCAACCAGAAAAGAGCAGGAAATAAGCAGAGGACTCAAAGAAGAAACAAGTTTGCACATTTCTATGCCTAATATTTAGGTTTAAGTGTTTTAGAAAAGATTCCAGAAAATATTCTAATTAAATACCAATTGTACAGTCCATTAGTATATATTAGAGATATGGCACATTGGCATCTTCTTAGAAATCCATAATTCAATTTTTAATATTTAGAAATTACAGAGAAAAAGAGACAATACAATTCTCTTATTCTGTTATTATATGAAACTGAAACACCAAAGACATTAACACACAGGCCAAATGGTAGCCAAATGGAAAATGCTATTGATGGCAGATAGAAGAACCTAACATAAAAAAAGCAGTCCACGACAGCTTCTGGAGTTGTTACTGGAAGCTCGGCACTTGTCCTTGAGGCCGCATCAGAAGAACAAGAACAAATGGTTTGAGGAGAAGGAAAGAGAAGTTTATTACTTTTATGGCAAAGGAGGAAAAATGGTAGACCTTCTGTCTCTCAAAATCTAAATTTCCTGAATATCAGCAGAAATACAGAGCTTTTAAAGGGAGGACCCTCAGTTCTGGGCTATTGTGGCTCACTATTCTAATCATCCCATCTCTGCCAAAGACAGAGCCTGTGATTTCTGCCTACCTGGGGAGCTGGCGCCAGCCTGGGGTGGCTGTGCTATCTCCTGTAACACAAAGAACAAAAAAACATGACCCTGCCCCTCCCAACCACTGGCCTGAGGCAGGGATGCAGGTTTTAGTTCTCAGGATATTTTAAAGAGACAGAAAATATTTTTGACGGTTTTTTTTTTTTCCAGGCCATTGCCTCTGTTACAGTGTCACAGCTGGAGGAGGTCCCCTGAGGCCCTTCCTATCTGCATCCTCTGCAAGCATCTGCTGTGATGCAGGCTGAGAACAGAGTTGGCCAGGAAGGGGAAGCAGAGGAAGACGGCAGCCCCTAACCCAGGCTCGGGGCAGAGGATGCAAGATGGGAGGGGAACAGTCCAGGGACCATGATCGTCCACCTGGCCACCTATAGGAACAGATTCTGGAGAATCAGGAACACTTAGGACTTATCAAGAGCCCACCTGGGAGGGGTACCAAAGGCTTCTGATGGCCTCTTCCCTGGACAAAGTACTAAAGTTTCTTTGATTTGCAAGGCAAATCAATTCTAGGTGGCTGGGGGTATAGGGGGAGATGAAAGAAAATTCTTGGAAGGATGTTAAGGTACCTCATGGAGAAGATAGGAACCAGGGAATTGTATAACTAAGGAGCCTGAGGCCTTCTCTCTAAACCTCCACCATTGCTCATCCAACACTGAGATGCAATTCTGATACCAACTATCCAGGGTTAGCACAGACTCCACAGGTTAAGGGCTCAGTCTCCGACAAGACTGCCCTCACTTCAGATACCAGCCACAAGTTCGGGGATCCCAGGCCACCTCACCAATCAGCTACAAATTTAGAAGTTTCCCACCATCACCTCAGGTTCGATAATTCACTAGAACAACTCAGAGAACTTTGGAAAGCACTGTACTTACAACTGAAGTTTTACTATAAAGGATACAAATAAGGACCAAATAAAGAGACATATACAGTGAGGCCTGGGAGTATCTCAAATGCAGAGCTTCCGTGCCCTCCCCCATGGCATTAGGGCCTGTCACTCTCTTGGCACATCCATGTGTTCACTAACTGGAAAGTTCACTTGAGCCCCAGTGTCTGGAGTTTTCACTGGGGTTTCATTTTGTGGCATGATTGATTGAACCTCCGGTCCCCTGCCCCTCCCCAGCAGTCAGGCTGATAGCACGTGGCTCAAAGACCCAAGCCTCTAACCACATGGTTGGCCTTTCAGGTGTGACAAGGCCCCACCTTGAGTCATCTTAGCGTGAACTCGGATGCAGTCCACAGGACCCTCGTGAAGAATAACAAAGACACTCACATCATCTGGGATATTCCAAGGATTTGGACACTTCCTCTCAGGAACTAGGGACACAGGTCAAATTCTTTGTCTTCATGGCCTGCTTCTGATCCTGCATTTGTTTTCTCAAGAAAACAAGTCTAGTTGGTCCAGGTTGCGTCCAGAATCCACTCTTGGTATAATAACCCATAAGACCCAAGGGGCAGAAATCGAGCTCCTGGGTTTACACCACCGTGAAGGACATTTTGGGGAGCAGCAGGCTGACCCCTCTCCCCATGGGTGTCTACAAGGCCCTCATCAGTAGCATCAGATCAACAGTCCAGCAACTGGAGACCTGGGTTCTAGTCCCAGCTATTTCCTTGAAGAACAAAACAGGCAATTTGTATGTTTCCAGTGGAAGAATTGAATATACTCTTGAAACACTGGCAGGGTTGAGACAAGCATTATAAAATCCATCAATAATGTGACAAGAGAATCCTGTCATGGGTGGAACAATATATTTCATTAAAATGACATCATTTTCTTCAAGTAATTGAAGCTTTCTTCAATCTTGCCAGAACAATAGCAATAATCTATTGATTATAGAAAGTTCAGAAATGATATTAGGCCCTCAACTTCATAAAATAATTTAGGAAAATTTATATTTAGGAAACATTCATCACTCTGAAGACTCTAAATTTAAAAATAGTCAAAGACGAAACAAAAAAGATTGGGTATGTCTGAAATATTGAAATAAATTGTGTGTTATTTCATACAAAAGGCAAGCTGAAAATACGAGATGGCAGCATCCTGCCTGAACACACGGAGGCAGATGAATATCATACAAGAATGGAGAAATCCCATCGAATTGCTAACACCTGAAGACAGAACACTCTGTGGTTTTGACCCCTGTTAATCATCCATCCCACAGAAACTGCTCTGCATGGTCGGTTTACAAAGTGAGTTGATAAGGAAGCTTTTAGAACAACTGGACAGAAACACTTGATGCTCAGAATCTCGTTATGTTTTATGACACGCTTTCCCTTTCACACTTGTCAAGTTCAACTGGAAAAAAGGACTGATGCCCGTGCACCACCCCAGGCAGCCCCTCAGCTCATCCAGCACTGACTTAAACTCTGCATTGTAACGTGGGAAGCCAGGCCCGGTGTCTAGTCTGGCTCTAGGCAGCATTACGCAGTTGATGCGATTTATTTCCAAACAGACACAGTCATGTCCCCTTTCTCCTTTTAGCAGACAGGCTGACTCTAAGCTGTGCACACACACAAAGTAAAATGCATGTAGGGGAGAGTAAAGCGATTGCAGAACACCAGGAGGTCAGTGGGTTCTGCTATTCCTTGACCATGACATTTAACTGAAAGGATTGTTTATCCCACTGACCCGCAATGCACAGGTCACAGACCTGAGGGCACATGGGAGTAATTTCACAGCATCCATGAACACGTGGCAACAAGACTGTCATTCTGATCTTTACTTAGTCCCCATAAAAAATGAAATGATGCCAGACTTATGCCTGAAGGTGCTATTAACATTAAATACTTTTTTTAAAAAACCTACTTTAAAAGTGTTCCTCACATTATCCACAGCAGTTTGTCATTATATCTGTTCTCAATTAACAGAGAGTATAAGTACAACTATCATAGAAGATCTGTTGAAGATTTTGCCATTAAAATGGGGTGTTCCTCAGTCCCCTCAAAGTTGGGAACTGCTTATCTAATTCACATGTTCGGGTGCCCCACAAGGAGGCTTTACTCAAAACCCTAAGTACTTAATCCACAAGCAGAGAACGGCACACATAGCGAACCACTCCGGGAAGGGGCTGGAGAGTCAGGCTTGAAGCTTACGGGTCGGGGGATGGTAAATATACGCAGGAAAGACCCCTACAGACTCCCAACCCAAACGATTTAAAACAGGAATGATTTTAAAAAACAGTAGCAAGTACCTCTTTGTGAAGTGTATTTTTTTCTGAGCGAAATGTTCACAGCTGTTCAACTGGAAGGATTCAGGCTTAGTCATTCATTTGTTCAGGAAACACATAGAGGTGACTTCCCTGCATGCACTTTATTGAAGAAATAGGATGGCTAAGAGTTGGGCTCTGCCCTCGAGGACTTCCATCTGGTGGAAAAGTGCAAGAGTACAAATAAGCATGCAATTACGTACCCATGTAATGAGCAGATATCCAAATGAGAAAGTGGTAAACCCTCAATAAGGGAAGTACAAATGACATGTTCCAGTAAACCTGAAGATGGAGAGAGATTTGTAGCTGCTGTAGATCAGGGAATACTGCCTGGAGAAAGCAACATTTGACCTGGTCAGTGAAGATCGTTTCATTTTGCTGCTGGGGGAGGAGAGCGTCAGATCTTAGGCAAAGTGCAGTACTGAGACCTGAGAGCTGTACGTGCTTCATGGAGCATGGACTTGGAGCCAAGACGGGTGCCAGTGTTAATGGTGTCCTTGCTTTTCCCTTAATCACTGTGGGCTGCGCCATGTCTACCCAAGCAATGACATGGAAACCAAGGCTAGATCCACATGTCACTAAGGGCTCCTCGGGCCTCACCAGCCTGTGGCTACAATGAGGGTCACAGAAAGGACATCAGCCCCAGTGTTGCTAGCTCCTTTCCCACGTGTGCACCAGTCCCCTGAGAAATGCATGTATGTTCATACACGCGTGCGTACTCATACACATGCACATGCACACATACATGCACCCTTGAGGAGTCACCAGGGAGTCTGCACACTGGCTAAGGATTCTTCATGGCGCTGTTCTGTCTGCCCGTGCAGGCCAGTGACCACAGTGCAGGTGCTAATGCTGACATCAAAGGGCAGCACCTCCATTCTCCCAGTGCCGCTGGCCTTTGCAAGCCGTGCCCAGCTGCTTTTCCTACGCTGAAGCTATGCTGTGCCCCTTGCCTAGGTGGGAGAGTGTCCCCTCTTCCTCATGTGTTGGGGGGCATCCACCCAAAGTCACATCATGGTGTCTGTCACTCCTCATCTCACTCTCTCCAGGGGACTCAGACACAGTCCTTGGGGTCAGGTCAGGACCACCGATGTCCTGGACTCACCCCATCCCAGTCTTGTTTCCTCCATACAGAGCCTCCCTTCTCAGCTGAACACACAGGTCAATGGCCTCCTGGGCGTAGGTGGTTCGAAGGTGAATTACAGAGGAACAACGGGGACCCCAGGCTTGAGAGAAGGAGTGGGAGACGCCTCCCTTCCCTTTGTCAGTTCAGGTCGCTCGCTCTTTGGTCCTGACAGGCTCTAACAGGTTTGGGGAGGTGGCCGAGCACTGATGCTCGTCAGTCCGTCTTTAGGTGACGCTAACGTGCATCTGAAGCCGAGGACCACTGCCTAGGTGCTGCTTACTGCCAGGAGGACGTCAGCATATCCGCAAGCCCTTCAGAAAAAGAAAATATATTGTAAATACCAAGGCTTTCTTTTTTAAAACCAGCTAGCCATCGTGTTGAAATGTTAAATTTGGGCTCAAGATCTAGCAGAGTTTGGGGCCCAATAAATTCAGTCTTTAGCTGTTTCTGAACCAGGCAGAGGGAGTGAGGTCTCTGCGATTGTCCCAGGGCGCTTGCCTTGCTGTCTGCATTGCTTTACCCACGTTACCGTCATACTGAAGACGGCGGAAACGCAGACTCATCGCACAGATCTCAGCTGGGGGAACAGCGCGCACAGGACCGCCGTGGTAAAGACTGAACCAGCCTGAGGACCAGCAGAACGTGAGAGCTTCCGGGGACCCAGGGCAGAATCCTTCCTCAGAGCCATTCACATCTCCCGCAACCCATCCACCTTCCCGGCCGCTCGCCAGGCCGTGCCCACGTAGCTCCTGCAGATGCGGTTGCCAGTTTCCTTTCAGCGGCCATCCATCTCTGGAAGAGCAGAACAGAGTCTCCTCGACATGCTCTGCTAGGGACCCCAAGCAGATGCTCCTTATCATTCACGTTTCACAGACTCCTAGTCGCCTTCAAAATGGAAGCAAAAAAAAATAGCCCCTTCTGACTACGCAAATACTGACTTTTTAAAAAAATAATGTTTTATGAGACACGGTATTTTAAAATAGCACCCCGAAATCAGCATTTTTTAAATTTTATAACCTCATTATTCAGAGTTTAAAACCATGTCCACAAAGAATTTCCTTGCTCCGAGTGGCTCAAAGAGCCATTACAAGTGGATCTTGTTCTTTTAACCTTCTGGTAAGGACTTCTCTATTGCTGCTCAAATCTGTGTTAATAGCATAATGGCTCTATACTGCCAGCTAACGCAATGCATTATGAACTACGAAGAACTGAGTAATTTTCAGATTATGGGACTCAAATCTATTTTTAATGGGCACCTAAACTTATATTTATATAAGATTACCATGTAATAAATCATAGAAATGACCCAGAAGTTTTTAAGTACATATTTGAAAACTCCTAACAGCTCCAGAAACCCCAATAAATCTGATTGTACAAATTAATATGTAATGATTCATTTGACTTACACAAGAAAAATGTAGTTTAAATGCTTATGAACAAAAAAAATACATCTATGTATGTCACCTTTGAGTTCATTTGTCAAAAGGAAAAGAGGGAAAAAAAGGATGTGCTGAAAAGTCTGTTGACTTAATTCCATTTCCCATAAATGAGATTTTTTTATAGCAAAAAAGAGGAGACTCTGAGAAGAAAATTTGAGTTAATTATCCAGATAATTTTTTCCCTTTGCATGTCTGTAATACTTTTAATAGTAGTTATGGAAGGGGATATCAACTAATACTATTTTCTTATGAGCCCTTAAAAAATAACAGCAACACATAGGTAGCAAAAACATTCTGAGCTCTTTGTTTTTTTTCTTTTTGAGTGGACCTCATGTTTCTGTTTAAATCAACTACAAATTATGTACCTCCTGCCTTTGTAACATTACACACAAACATTTATTTTCTTCATCTCCTGTTTTATTTTTAGGGACAGGGTCTCACTCTGTCACCCAGGCAGGAGTGCAGTGGCTCCATCATAGCTCACTGTAGCCTTGAGCTCCTGGGCTCCAGCGATCCTCCTTCCTCAGCCTCCCAAGCAGCTGGGACTACAGGTGTGCACCACCACACCTGGCTAATCTTTATTTTCTTTTTCTTTTTTTTTTCCTGAGAGATAGGATCTCACTATGTTGCCCAGGCTGGTCTCGAACTCCTGGCCTCAAGTGATCCTCCCACCTCGGCTCCCCAAAGTGCTGGGATTACAGGCATAAGCCACCACGCCCAGTTCAGAAAATTTAAATTGAATTAATATTTATTTGGAATACCTAGATCATTAGATCCATCTGAGATAGAATGATTTGAATTAGTTATACAGCACAGGTACATCAGTTGCCTTTTTAATGTTTGTGTCACTTTCTGTTCTAGAATTGTTCCAACTCTCAGAACGACCAGTTTCCACTGTAAGATTTTAGCATTTTCTTAACTCCCTATCCACAAAATCTAGGCAGTTCCCTGCCCCCCACCCCCCATGTAAAGTATGAAATTACTTCTGCTGATTGGAAACTGCCCTGTAATGAATTGTGGCTCATTAGCTGCAAATGGGCTTTTTTGGTGGCCTGGACTCAACTGCCCCCTCTCTGGGCTTGTTCCCGAGACGATCCACCAGGACGCTGGCAAGGCAAGCTCTCCTCACCCCATGTTCACCCCAGGAGAAGAACCTCGGCTTTATGTCTGGACAGTTTCTATTGACCCCTCAGGATCTGTCCTTTCCCCTGGCCCCCAGCAGTGCCGTGTCCCAGAGGCTCTGCAGTGGATAGTAGCAGCTTGACCGCCACCCGGTTCCACCACAGGAGGAACTGCCAGGAGACAGAGGGAAGGAGGAAAGTGAAGTGGGTGTCTATGCCCCTGGGCTCATTCGTGGTCTCTGCAGTTTGGCTGGGTCCCTCTACCAAAGGCCACATCCTGGTGCAAGGTCCCCTCCCCCAGCTTCGGCTCCTCCCTCCAGGTTCCACTCTTGCCCCCCCAGGCCAAGGGGTGGTAGGAATAACTCTAGGGTCTTGCACCTTCCCTTGGCGTTTTCTCTTAACTCTGCTCACACCTTTATCAATAGCCTCTTTATTAAACACTCCCCATCTACTCTGTTGAAACGTGCCTGCCTTCCTAGCTCCTGCTGGACCCTGGGCGATGCACTCCATGCGCTATTTTCTTTGCAAGTGTGTATATATGGCCTCCAGCAAATCTCTCTGGGTATTATGTTTCCTCTTTTCCAGAGGTGAGGGGACATGAGGACACAGATGCCAGAGGGCAGGCAGGTGCCCCAAGCAGACAGTTATCAAAGCCAGTGGGGTAGGGAGGGGAGGACAGCGCGGGAGGGCAGATATCCCAGTGAGGGGAGGGAAGGAGATGCTACCACCCTTGGGAACCTGATGGAATTCTCAAGTGTATGAATTCTGGAACGGATAGGAATTATGGAAGTAAGTCATAATTTTGGTATCATTAAGATGACGTAAAAAAAAAAACACCAAATATTTTCCCACCAAGATATAAAAGGAAAATGAAAAGAATTATGGGTGCTTTTGTAGAACGTAACTGACAGTGATTCCAATCACATCAATTCTATTCAGGGGGTGCACTGGGTTGACAAGCATCCCCCCCCAAATTTACATCCACCCAGAACCTCAGAATGTGACCTTATTTAGAAACAGGCTCTTTGCAGATGTAATTAGAAGTGAAGAGTATGTCCTACTGGAGCAGGCTGGACCCCACTCCAATGACAGCTCCTATACGAGAAACACAGGCATGCACAGGGAAGACGGCCATGGGAAGACAGAGGCAGGAACTGGGGTGATCCAGCTGTGACCCAAGGACACCAAAGACTGCCAGCAACTACAGGAATCTAGGAGGAGGCAGGGAAGGATCCTTCCCCGGAGCCATGAGAGGGAGCCCGGCCCTGCTGCCAACACCTTGATCTCAACCTTGTGGCCACCAGAACTATTCAAGAATACATTTCTGCTGTGTTATGTCCTCCCCGCACCCCAGCTTGTGGTATTTTGTTTCTGCAGCCACAGGAAAGGAACATGGGCTACGTGTCCTCCGCCACGTGAGCTTGTCAGCTCTCCCAGGACACAAAGCTCTCCTTCCTGCCACCATCCATACTTCAGCTATTTCAGCACGTGCCTGAGATTGGTAACTGCTCCATCTCGACAGTGTGCTTCTCCCTGAGAATCTCTCAGTGCCTGTGTGATACCCCCAACAGCCTCTAACCTTCCCTCCTTTCCCTCGGAGTCTCCCACACCTCCCTGCTTTCCATGCAAGACCCTTTCCCCACTGCCTGGGAGAGGACAAACAGGGCCCCAAGAGTCCCACGAAAGAGAAACCACCATGCTCAGGTGCTGCTCAGGCCACAACAGCAAGCAGCACAGGTCAAGTGTCACTACATGTGTTGGGTGTCACCACCTTTCCCAACATGTTAACCAAGCAAAGACGTGGGAGACTTTGAGGTGACATATTTTTCTTCTGAATTGTCACCTTGGCTCTGTGCTTCATGTTCAGGGCACAAAGATGCCAGGACAGAAAGCAACCAGCCTACAAGACTTCTTGACTTTTGTTTTCCCAAATCCTGAGCCCGCAGAGTTGGCACAGCTTGAGGAAGAGGCAGAGGGGCTCCGAGAGGTCGGGTGATGCAGGGAGGGTTTCCCGAGATGGGAAGGACAGCGGGATCTGACTCCCCCAGACAGCCAGCCACGCTCAGGAAGAACAGAGGATACAGGGGCGGCAGGAGTCCAGCCTCCCCACCTCCCCAAGCCGGCACAGAAATCTCTTTGGGCTTGAACCTCGTCAGCTTGGGAAGAGACAGGGCGAGAGACCCTTTCCTCTGTCTCCTGATCTGGTGACCACCCTGGGAGTGGGGGAATCCAAAAATGACAAAAATGGAATTTCTCCCAGCCTGGAGCTAAAAATGAGGTTTGAACTAAAAAACAAAGTGATATTTCTTACACAGCTGAGTTTATGGCCTGAGCATCATGCGGACTCCCTTCCCGTCTCAGTGAGGACTGAGATGGTTGAAGAACAGGTGAAATTTACAGAGAATGTCATGGGGAGCCAGCATTTCTTCTTCTAGCTATGCACAGAACAGAAATGTGGGCACATGTTCAACAGAAGACATGTTCTAGAAGGCTCTTTGGAACACTTCCCATAATTAGCCAAAAATTGGCAACTTCCCAACGCCCACTGCCAGTAGCATAAACAAACTGTGGAACACAGGTACAGTGACACAGTGTCCGGCAACGAGAAGAAGCTATTTACAATTGCACACGACACGGCAGAGTCTCACAAACAAAACCCTGAGTGAACGAAGCCACGTGTCCCATTCATGTAAACCGCAAAGCAGGCACAAGAATCAACGCAGTTACAAGTCAGGAGAGGGGCTGCCTGTGGCCAGAGGTAGTGATTAGAAAGGAATACAAAGGGGCTTCAGGGGTGCCAGTTGGGGTTCGTGAGCATTCCCTGAGCTGAGCTCTTATCATTTATGCACTGTTCTGTACTGTACGTATATTATTCTTCAATATAAAAAAATTAAAGGAAAGAGTTTTAGGCATCGTGAGCAGACAGACATGGAGACAGAAAGACACACAAGGAGAGATGGGGGCAGACAGGGACAGCAGGGACCTGCTTTAACAGACATTCCACTTTCTCTGAAAGTGTTTGAGATGGTGCCATCCTTGGGGTCCCAAATACGTTGGGATGGGGTGTGGGATGGGAGTGATGGATGCAATGTTGGAACAGTTTCTATGGAAAAGCCTGGCACTTAGCAGGCAACCCACAAACACTGGTCCTGGCCTCCCCTCCCCCTATCGCCTGCTGACTAGGAACAACGGTGCTAAAAGTTTCGAGTTTTATAATGAGCAGAGCTGTGCAAACTCATAAATACCTAGTGCATGAGAAAAGAACTTCTATAGCCAGAGACAAACATTTGCATCGGTTTGTTCCTGAGAGTGGTAAAATATATAGCTCGCAGTGTTTCTTGGGGGGAAAAGCCTGCTCACTCAGATGTCATAGCAATTTAATGACTGTTATAAATTGCTATTTTTTTCCAAAAACCATAATATTGCTGGAATCCAGTAGAAGCATATAATACTGCGCTCAGGATAATTCCATTTTGGAAAGAAAGCTAGGCTGCCGTTACGTGCCCTTCCTTCCTCTCCTGATGAACTAATCAGCATCCCACCCAACGCCGCATGTGGCACAAACGGTCTTCAGACTTTTTAACTAAGACTCGCCGGGGGCTTTTCAGTGGCCTGAGAAATACTATTTTAGTGGAGGACCCACGAGCCCCTGAAGGACAGAACCGTGAATTATTAATTGCTGGCATTAATATACACAATAAGAGTTTATATTTAGAAGTGACCCTTATTACTTCTTAAGCATTTTTCTACTTGATTTATTATTCTCCCTTACAAGAATGCATGTTCATAATCTGCATTACCAGTCCTCTAATGATGCCGTGTCAGATCCAAATGTCACCTCATTATTTCTGACACTCACAGAACCCACGACAGAAAAAGCCAATTATAAATTAGAGAAATCCCAAGAGACCTTACCTGCTACGACAGCTAATAAGCTTCAGCATCGTCACCCTGGGAGGTGGTTGCCCCACACAGTGGGCATCTGTGCATATCTGTCCTGGGACTGGGACCCTCCGTGCACAGGGGTAAAGAGATCTAACTCGGCATGGCTGGATGTGGAAAAACCATTCTGAACATCCTGGCAAAAAGCTATGGGATTCGTTAGCAATTCAAAGATGGAAGTGACCTGATGCTTTTACTCCAACAAACACAAGGAACTGGTTTCAGATGGTGGCTCTTTGACGGAGTCAACTTGGCAGGGCAGGGACTGTGCCTCCTGAATGCCTTTTCTATTTATAGATCTGGCATAGCGTTGGCCAGAGCAGAAGTTTGCCCAAGATGTGAAATGCACAAGTAGAGCAGCAGCCACCACGCTCAGGAGGTCGTCATGGTTAGGCAAGGTGAAAAGAGAGATCCATCGGCAGGTTCCAGCTTGTCCTTGCTGTCCTCTCATAATGCACCAGCTCTTATCCCCAAATGCCAGCCGCCTCAGACAGAACAGCAGCCTCCCACGGACCCCGCTCCCAGTCCCTTGGTGGCCCCCAAGCTCCGCCTTTTTCTCTGGGCTAGTACTTCTGAGGAGCTGAGGAATGACTTTTCTCTGACCCTCCAACTCCTCTTCCTAGATTCTCCTCCCAGTTGGAAGCACCAACCTGGTCTTGAAGGACCTGCAACAGATATTGATCAAGAATCTTGGTGGGCCAAGCTCTGACCTTGGGATATAGCAAGGAAAGACACCCAGAATCCTCGCTGAGCCTGCACACCTAGCAAAGAAGTCTAAGCTGTCATTAACTGGACCTTACAATACTGCAGCACTAGGCTAAGTGCTTCACATAAACAATTTCATTAATGCTCACAAGCATAATTTTATGATATAAGTAGTATCATTACCTCCATTTACAGACAAGGACACTGAGGCTTATTGAGGTTAAGAAACTTGGATGTCACCGATGCCAGAATACAAACTCTCATCCATTCCACTACTGAGTCTCCCTGAGCAGCAAGACACAAGAGCCCAGGCCAAGACCCAAGGCACGGGGCACACACAGCAAGAACAAGCTGGCCCCTGAGTGAGTCTTGTCTCACGCCCAGGACGTTTCAATGACTCCGGTTGAGGAAACTGCTAATCCTGGATCAACCCCACTGTGGCATCCAAAAAAGGCCTGACCTGAGGACAGTGGATGGGGCGGGGCAGGGCCAGCTGCTAGCCAGGGACACAGCCTGACCGCAAGGCAGGACAGGCCCACGTGGGTTGGTTTGGTTTGGTTTATTTTAATGCCTAGAGAGATGAAGTCCCAAATCAAGCTCACAGTGTATTATTTGATCTTTTCTCATAGATGAATGAGTAGTAAGCAGTACCAGCACAGAAAGCAATGGCAAGAATACCCAACTGTGAATGGTGATTTTCTCTGAGATGGCAGAGAAGGACGGTAATTCCAGAGAATGCTCACTTTCCAAGTCAGAAATTTTATAGTATGTGAATTTTTAACAGGGAGGACATATGCTTTTGTAACCATGAAAATAAATGAAACTGCTATTAACAATGAGGCCAGGAGCTTGTGTTGTATTATCGATTCAATTAGAAGATATCACCACCATGGGTGCACAGGTAGCCAGCTGTCCCAGACCATTCCTTCCTCACATTCTTCCCGCCCTGTGCTTTCATCTACGTTCAGAGAACAGAGCTGAATTTACTGATTGTTCCACGATAATGAAGTCCAAGTATACCCATAATTTATCTTGCTTTATACTTCTTTCCCAATTCAAATCAAGGCCAAACCATTAATCATTCCGGCACAGCTCAGAAAAATTGCACACACCAATCTTTTAAATGTTATCACCTGCTGCTCAGGAAATATTGAACCAAAAAATTTGACAGTGATTTCATTACAATTTTAAAATATCATTTATAACTTGTTTGTGATCCTATCACAAAATGATCAGTAAATACATATCATTCAAGTAGTGGTACTAATGCAAAGGACAGATTTGAGTTTGCCAATATTCTTCTTGGATTGAGTTTTACCTTTTTAGGTCAAAGAAAATAATGCAAAACTAAACTGAAACGTTAAAGAGAGACAAAGTTTCCTCACTGACAGCATCAATAAGAACCAGGAGTCTAACTATACAGCGTGGCCCCATGAAAATTAGTCTTTTTTATGTTAATAAGGGATTCTAATTCTTAGGGATTTCTAGTTCCATTGTGTAGTTTGGAGTGGCAACATAAAAATAGATTTCAATCATAAATTCATCTTTCGGTGAATGAAAGTGTTCAAAAGGCAAAAATCTGTGGATGAATTGCCACACTGGACTATTCCTGTCTGCTGACCACAGGACATTTGCATTCCCTTCCATGGCCCTATGTCTTCCAACTCTCCAGTACCTCCAATTCCCCATCTCATTAATCCCACTCACCTTCAACACCCAGCTCTGGGGAACACTAGTTTCACATAGTCTGTCTATTCCGAACTTTCCTTGTTGTTGAGAGCTCCCCGTAGCCAGGGACTGACTCTACTGCCTTTGACCTGGTGCCCAGCCCAGAGCATGTAGTCAATACTTGTTACTAACAAACAAATGGGGTGATGACCTGAATTCAATTTCCATCCTTGCCACTACCAGCTGCCTCATGTTGAACAAGTCATCAGACTCTCTGAACTACTATCTCCTTATCTGTGACATAGAGAGAAAAAACAACGAGTGCATTGCATGACTCAATCTCAGGAATAACCAAGGCTATAAGGGATGGGAAAGCAGTTTAAAAGGAATAAACTAATACATATACCATGGGACTATTCAGGGCCCAATTCAGAGCAAGTCATCTCAATCTAAAGGGAAGAAAAAACATGGTTTTCCAATCTTAATTCTAAATTCTTTCCAATGTATTTAAGCTCAAATAAAGAATCCACTTATATTTATTAATATATTTCTTCTACAAGTGAATTTAAAATCATAATAGACTATCTATAAGATCAAGCCTGCCTTATCATCCAAATTTATCCCAGTTGGTCTCTTAGATTATGTGTATATAAAGTTATATGTACATAATAATTATATACAATGGCATTTCATATATACCATTTTATTGGAAAAATAGGAATGAATAAAAAGTCAGATTTGGTTTACTTCAATAAGAAGATTCTTTTTCAAATTGATGTAATCTGTTCTATTGTCTTATTCAGAAGTTGCCTTGGGAAACTATACCTTAATATCCCCTATAGAATCTTTAACAGATCTACTTTGAGTTGATTTTCTAGAACATTTCCACTCCATTTTCCAATTTTCTCCTCTTCTTACTATTTTCAACCAAAAAGCAACAAACATGCATTTTATAGACTTAATTATCCCTAAAGTTAAAATTAATCTAAGTACTTTTCCAATGCAAAGGCTAAAATTCCAAAAGCAATGATGAGTAAGCAGATGGGCTGCTTGTGGGTAAACACGAACAAAAATTATGCAGCTTACTTTATATACCTTCTCCAGGCAAAATAACTCCAGGTTCTTTACTACATTATTAAAGTTATAAATTAATCCAGCTCAAGGGGTTGGCAAAGAAATAGCAGCTACAGAGAGAAAAGGAGAGTGAGGGAAAAGATTAAATGAGAATGAAGAACTGTGCTGTTAGCAGAGGAGCTGGTATCAGACGTGTGGCAGGATCCCAGCTACAGCTTCCTGCCACCTCTAATGGGAATGACCTCCACTGAATTTATTCTGAATCCTTTCCCTGATGTCTAATAATGATTGGGAGTAGACAGAGTAGCATTCAGTATAAGAACTGAAAGCCCATGGGACTGCATTTAGGAATGAACAGTCCCTCCACAGACCTCTGATTTCTATGTTGGACTTAGACATCGTGCCATTTGGCCATGGCACTGCATCCCTGTGGGTGCATGGCATTAACAAATGCAACTCCCAACATGAGAACTCTAAGTTCAATGTGAATAATAGCAAGTGTACTCATAGGGCCTGTTAGGACATCAAACCTGTGTCGGAGATGAGGGTTCAACCAAATGATGCATACTTTATTCTTTGCAAATGCCAGATACTGGCGTATTTGCAAATTAAGTTATATCATTTCCCCTTTTTTTGGTGAAAAAAAGTGAACCACTGGTTCCAACCCTAAGTTTTAAATAGTACATAAACTACTAATTTGCTAATCATTCTTAAACATTAAAAGATTGTCAATTTTTAGACTTAGCCATTTAACAGTGGCTATTTACATACTCAGTCCTTATAACTTTATAACACTTAAGAAATTTCCAAGCATATAGGAAAAAAGATTATATTCCATAAAATTTATATTTTAAATGTTAAAATTTATGGTCCAATTCTAAGCTTTCTAGACAATATTCTTAAAAACTGATCATTTACTAGGGTAAGAAGAAAATCTCAGGCTTAGAGCAGGGCCCCTGGATTTCCAGACCAAGCTCTGTGACTTAAGTCACTTTTCCTCCCTGATCTCCATGTCTCCCTAAGTAAAGTCTAAAGTTTATGAAATCTAGGGTATAAAGAATGTTCACTCTAAATAAATCAAAACTCAGCTGCTTCTGTATTGTATTGAAGATTGCGAGGTTGTGTACAAAACTAGTAGAAAAAGTATACAGTTCAATTAGCAACAAGAAAGGTAATTAACAAAAAAGGTAGAATGTGCAGAAGCAATGCCTGGAAATGATGGCTAAGATCTCTCCAAGGTCTAAAACCCATGCAGAATATGAGCTCTGGAATGTACTTTAATGTCTTCACCTCGCCTGCTCCAGAAACCCAGTGTAGGTACAATCCCTTATGGAGCAAGGAGATGTTGGGTTGGGGTACAAGAGGATGCTCACTTTAAGAAAAAAAGCTTTGTTATCTTTAGTCACAGGGAATACTGAGATAAGAGATCCAGAGATAGGGCTAAGAGACAGGGGGTTGGGAAGGAAGCAAGGCCCCTGTAAGGGGTCAGAATAGACCATTTCAAAATCTGCCACTTTGGCATAAGGATGACTTTGAGCTAAAGACACTCAAGAAACAGCAGATGCCAAAAAAGCTCTCTGCCTTCCCCCACATTTGCTAAAAGTAGGCTGAGACTCTTAATCGCCAGAGAGGACACGAGACTCTTGCCAGCCTAGAAATGGCAACAAGAGGAGTCTTCATAACAAATCGTATTAAAATAACCCTCATCTGCCATTAGTTTCCCCCTTTACCTTTCCACAGTTCGCTGCCCTTGGAAACCTAAACTCCTTTTCCTTTGTCTTGTCACTTGTCTATAAATTTATTGGTCTTTGTTAAGATGCTGTATAAGCCCCAAATTGTAACCACCCCTTTGATTTACTCACCACTGAGTTTCTCCCATGTGTATGGACGATACACATGTTAATTAGCTCTGTTTGTTTTTCTCTTTTTAATTCATCTTTCTTCAGTTTAATTTCCAGGGCTCCAGCCAGAGAACATAGGAGGGTAGGGGAAAAATATGTTTTCTTCCTCTAAACCCCAAAAGAAGAGCCACCCTGTTCAGATCAAGAGCTCTGTTTCTTCATCAAAAGTCACTCCACACCCCACACCTGCATCCAGCTCTTGACCTCTAAGGCAGCCGAGCACAGGGGTTGAAAATGTCCTGAGTTTCAGACGACCACGGCTTAAAAAAGATACAGTAAAGTTCTGCATGTAGTAACAGGCACAAAGTAAGACTGTGGTAGGTCCCCAACAGAATCCCCAGCCAGAAAGATGCACGTGCATGTCCCGACCCGGGGTGATGGGGAAGGAGGCTTGGCCAGCCCCAGAGGTTGACTGATCTCTTCTACCTCAAAATTCCAAAGATGACCTACCAAAGGTAGCATGGCGACCACTTAGAAGCATTTTAGAAATGCAAAACCTTGGCTTCCCCCCAGACATACTGTTTCAGGGTCTTTGGGGGTGAGGCCCAGGAATCTGTGGTCTAACCATCCCTCCGGGGGATTCTGGTCCACCCCCAACCCACTCTAACACCAGTCTTTTGGCTCCTCCCCCTCGATCTGATTGGAGGATCCTACAGTACAGTGAAGTCCAAACCTTTGCTCTCCCATCAGCTATAGAGTCAACACTGAACAGTGTTGTCAGACTTGCTTGAACAAACATTTTCTTCTCTGACCTCCCTCATTCTTGATGCTGCACTTGCCCAGATGTGCACCCAGCAAAGCAGCTTCTTGGTGAGCCATGCAACAGAGACCACAAAGTCTCCTCTTTCTTTTTGCCAGGCTGTGAAATAGCCATAGTGCAGCATTATGGAAACTCCAGGACAGTGTCCTCAAACTTCAGGGTACGTAAGGAACAACTGAGGAGTTTGTTTAAGAAGGCAGGTTCCTGGGCCCTGTCTCTGGTGAGTGTGATTCAGTTTATCTGGGTGAGTCCCAGGAATCTGCACTTTAAACCAATTCCTAGGTACTTGGGGAGCAGGTGGTAGAGGGACCACACTGGGAGAAACCTGTCACTAAGTGATCCATCACATGGAAATGCTAGGAGCAACATGTCCCCATCCTCCCTGAAATGAGCTGATAGCTCTGATTTGTGTTTGATGATATCCATCAAACAAGTTAATGCCAACCACGAATTAATGACTTTTAAGCAATTTGTGTAGGTGGCTGCCCACATAATCAATCTTAATTCACAAACACTGCTGAGTGCCCACACGAGGGTAATAATGTGCCCGGTCTCACACATAAATCTCCCAGATGGAAATTAAGCAGGTAGATGGCGCACTCTGGTGAGCATTATTCAGTGTCCCGAGGGACAGCGTTAGGTTAACAGGACTGAAGCTGAAAAATCAATTGGACAATCAAGAGAGTGCCCGTCCTGCCCTATTCACAGCCACACCTGAGTTCAAAGCCAGTGCAGGGACCTGGGCTAGAAGATCCTCCCCTCTGTGAAGCAGGTGTCCTATGAACCAGGAGTCACACTGGAAAGGAGGGCGTGGAATTGGAAAAATGCCTGTCCGCAAACCTCAGGCAAAGTGTTCACACCCTGCCTCAAATATTGGAAGCACCTGTTACTCTGGAAGACAGACCCAGACAGAGGTCCCGGGTTGTCTAACACCCTTTCTTTGGGGGAATGTCCTCTCTCTCCTGCCAGGTGGTTACACTGCCACACCTGCTCCTTAGTGGTAGGACTGACCCAGACTGGACTTCAGTGTTCACAGCGATTGGCCACAGGATGATCACGTGGCTGAAGCAAAACTCATCAGAGTCCTCCTGTGGCATTTTATACTGGGTGCTGGGATTGGGAGCACTGGTGACTGTGTACACTTGGAGCTGGCCCTGGCTAGTTTAGCTGCCACATGGAAAGAGCCAACCTAGGAGTAAAGCACCACGGAGGAAGCAGAGCTGGGAGCTCAGATCTAGCCCTGAACTTCCATATTACATAAGCCAATGAATTCATTTTGAGCTCCAGCAAGTTTTAGTTGGGTCCCTGTTCCTTGCAACCAACAGATTCCTACCTGAAACAAGCACATCATTGTCATGTTTGGACACACTTGGTCCTGGCAAATGTGAGCACGCGGAGTATGCATTACACAGCTCACACAAATCACAACGTTACTGAGCAGCCCCGAAGAGCACATGCCAGTGTGATTGCTGGGCTTGCATCGGACTTCCATGTAGTTTGCTGCGGCTCAGTTACTTTCCAGAGAGCCTACCCAGGAGGTAGGAAAAGGCCCAGGGAACTTGAGTACGAAAGACTGAGCACGTAAGTCCCAGAAAGAGAGAGGGAATCTGACCATAGGCTGACCTTCCAGCACCACTGTTTGTAACTGAAAGGATGTGTGGGGGTGCCCAGGGGGGACTCTCTATGCCCCAAGCTCTAGAGTCAGAGGGACCCTATGCCACTTTTGCAGCCCCAGAGCACCTCTTACCCCACTGGCCCTGAGCTCTTGAGGGTCACGTGACTTTAGATAATTAGCTTGGTTTATGGCCAATGAGAAGGTTAAGCTGGAGTGTGATGAAACCGGGTTTGGGAGCCTTGCTCCTCTTGCCCCAGTTGTCAGCATGTGTAGTTTATGGGTGACATGCTGGCTGCTTGTGAAGGTGACAGAGATCTGAGACCAGCTGACCCTGGGCTTTGGTTAACACACCTGGACACACACTGACTGGGGCTCCTTTAACCACCTGGACCTCCAGGCACTGGGGCTGAGCTTTGCAGAGCACGTGAGCAGGGACACAGTCTCCACTGTCTTCAGACACAGCCAAAACCTACCACAGAGATGCAGACTCACACCTTCCATGCACAGAATGCCTTCCGTGCTGATGGCTCCTTCTGCTGTGCCTTGTGTAACTCTACTGATCTCTGGACAACTCATTCCCACTCCCCGTCCTACAGCAATGACACCGCCTTCGAGCTGCCTTCCCCTCCTCTGTGAATGAACACTCTTCAAATGTTGCTGTGCCTTTATTTTAGCACTGACTTTCTGTTTCTTTGCACCATAATTAGCTGTTTAATTACATCTCTCCCAATAGGCTGACAGCTCTGGACAGCAGGGACCTCCCTTTAGCTACCTTTGTACCTATTCCACCCTCTTCTCCCAGAGTCTAGCACAATGCAATGCTTACACACAGTAGCGAGAGCTAAAAATAAATCCTAAGCCTCTCCCCGGCCCTGCCAACCGACTAAACAGGCCCCTCTTAGCCAAGGGTACTCCAGGGAAACCTTAAAAACTGAGTTCTTGGTCATGATGGGACAGGAGGTCGGACACACCTTGTCATACCCCTTCCGTTTTGCAGTTCAGACACTCAGCTGACCAGCATTAATGTTAAAGTAGAGACTGGCAGAATGGGCTCTTTGTGGCAATAAGATACCAAATTATAGACAAGACCTAGGGCCATGCCTGGCAAGGCCACCCCTACGCTCGAAGAATAAACTGTGTTCTAACTGCCACAAGGTTTTCCCTTTTCTCTAGAAGCTAAGCAAGCACTGGCCTTGAGATAAGCAAGATGACAACAATTTCAGCTATTCCCCGCCCCAGATGCCGACTACCTTACCCTATTCCGCAAGCCACACCCGCAGCTTTGATTGACAAGACACTGATTTCAGCAACTTTCTCCTGAGCTCTTACCACCAACCAGCGACGGGTTCTGGCCAGCTGACAGAGGCTGTACGCTGAGTGCCTTTGTGTCCCTGCTTCACATTTTGACACATAAGGCCTAATTGTAATGTATTTAAGTGTTAAGTCTCCACCCCAAAGTGAACATGGGTCGCATGGAACAGACATATTTATTCAGCGTGTGTGTGTGTTAGGATCCCCTTCATGAATATCCATCGCACCCCCCCCCACCCCGTGACCTACTGAATATGTATATTCAGCCACGCAGCACACATCTCCGGACACAACCCCTCCTGGCTGCAGCCGGAGGCCTGCCTGCCACCTGCAGGCTGTGGTCCCCTTAAGAAATACAGCTCTCCTCTCCAAATTTATAAAGACCTCTGGTTATTTTTTTTGTTGACAGTAGGTACATAGTAAATGCATATTACATTGAAATAAATTGAATCTCATATTAAATGAATATAGGAATTACACACACACTGCAGGACTTTTGGCTTTTAGGTGCCAAGGAGGCTCAAACTAGGCAGCTCTGAAGAGAGAGAAAAAGGCGTTTTCACAAAGAAGAGAGCTCGTCGTCAGGACCCAACAGGAGTGACACAGGCGCTCACGCTCTGCCCCACACAGGTGCCGGGTTTCCTGCAGAATTCTCACAGCCGCAGGACAGCCATTTGGAGATGCGAAAGAGTGAGTTTTCCACCCACTACGGTAGCACCCCCTTGTCTGAGGTTTTGCCTTTTAAGGTTTTAGTTACCCAAGGTTAAATGGGATCCCAAAAATATTAAATGGAAAATTCCAGAAATAAACAATTCATACGTTTTCAATCTCATGCTGTTCTGAGTAGTGTGATGAAATGTCGAGCCATCCAGCTCCATCCTGCCCCAGGCAGGAGTCTTCCCTTTGTCCGGCATCTCCACGCTGTAGATGGTCCCCATCCGTTGGTCACTCTGGAGGTGTCTCAGGTATCAGGCTGGCAGAGCACAAGAAGAAAGGTGAGTACAGTATAATAAGGTACTTTAAAAGAGAAAGAAAGACCACATTCACGTCACTTTTATTACAGTATACAGTTATAATTGTTCTATTTTGTAATTTTATTCTATATTTTTCTATTACTGTACCTAATTTGTACATTAAACTTTATCATAGGTATGTATGTATGTATCAGCAAAAGTATAGTATATACAGGGTTCGGTACTATCTGAAGTCTCAGGCATCCACTGCAGTCGGGAACAGACCCCTCCGGGTAAGGAGAGATGACTGTGTTTCTCACCCACATCCATCTCCAGGGAGAGAAGAGGAAGCCGACTTCCAGATAATTACACGAACTCAGATCATCCGCTTGGCTCTGTGAAATTGGATTTGAATGGGGAAAAAAGGCTTAAAAGGAATCATTAATTATAAATATCCTTTTAAAGTTACCCTAAAATAATACATTTCAATCCAGCATGAGAGAGAGTTGCTGGATGGTGAAACTACGGGAGCTTTACTGACTCAAAGGCTACTGGGCATCCAAGTCACCTTGGGAGCTGGCTCAAAACACAGATACTCTGACTCAGGGGTAGGGGCGGGCCCAGGAACCTGCATTTTAGCAAGCAGCCCGGGGTTCTCATGCAGTTGGCAAGAAGCACACTGCTGCTGTCTGGGTGTCCCGTCCTCGGGGGTGCAACTCTGTGACACAGTCACTGCTGCACTTAGCAGTCTGACGTACAAAGGAGAGGGGGCCAGGGGTCACTCCTCTTCTTGTCGAAAGTATATGAAATCTGATCAGGCAGAAGTGCAGATGTGAGCCTGTCCTCCTCCCCGTCAGAGCTAGGAAGGGTGGCACACCAGGCCACATCACAACTGTCCCCAGGGCCGCTGTGAAGGTTACGTGCATGTATCACCTTGGCTAGGTGGCCGTGCCCAGTGACTCAGTCAAACGCTAGGTGTTGCTGTGGATGGAGGTGCTTTGTGCATGTGGTTCACACCCACAGCTGCTGAGCGTGAGTAAAGGAGACCGTCCAGGATGGTGCGGGTGGGCCTCGTCCAGTCACCCGAAAGGTCTTAAGGGCAAAACCTGAGGAGACCCCGAGGAAGACGGCCCACCCGACAGAATCTGCACTTGCCAGCCCCCACAGTCATGCAAGCCACATTTCTGAAATAAATTTATTTTTATACACACATATATGTATGTAAATGTAACTGTACACACACACACACACACACACACACACACACTGGTCCCCTACTGGCTCTGTTCTGTGCAGAGCCCTGACTGATCCAGGCATTGTACCCTTCCCAAAGCAAATGTATAATGGTGAAGGCTCCAGGCTTCAGGAAGCAACAATAAAAATATAAATACATCCCTGGAAGGGACAGCCTGAGAGAACCGCAGGATGCGGGCCACTCCCCCAGTCAACAACAGCGGGAAGACGGGGAGGGAAGGGGATGGCTTTCTGCCTCCACGGATCCTTCCCGGGTAACTTTAGACTCCAGTCTCAGTTGCTTCTCAGCCCTGCTGGGCTCGCTGCCAACCCGGCCCTCCCGCAGCTGCCTCCCTGAGTCCCCAGCCCTCCAGGAAGTGCCACCATCTGCCGTAGAGATGTGCCCACTCTCCTTGAACACAGACTCGGCTCCACTCCTGCCGTCACGGAGCACAGGTGCACAGTAGGTCTGCGCCTTGTTGAGATTTTGTAGTCAAGGCTCCTCCTGCTTTAGAACAGCCCTGGAGGCCCAAGTCAAGGGCTCAGTTGCAATTTGGCTGGGGTCCAAATCCGAATCAGGAGGTGGTGGCAAAGGTGAGGCTTGGAGGCTCTCTGTTTGCTTGAGGTTCTTCAAGGTGTTGTTCTTTATCCATTGTCACTTAAGAAGTAATTGCCACTTAAGTGACAAAAAAAAAAAGGTCATTTCCAGGTAAATTCATAATTTATGTTTCTACAGAAATTTTGAAATGTCATTCCCAGGAACAAGACAGGGGCCTGCTCTCCAGGGGGCTACGTTCTGGTGGAGAGACATAGACCGGGGCAAGCAAGCAGACGCCCACCTGTCAGTCTGCTCCGGCTGCCCTAACACGGTATCTCAGGCTGGGCAGCTCGTGAGCAACAGAAATCTATTTCTCCCAGTTCCGGAGACCAGGAAGTCCAAAATCAAGGCCCTGGCAGATCCGGTGCCTGGTGAGGGCCCATTTGTTGTCATGGATGGTCCTTTTCGATGCATCCCTCCCTGGTAGAAGGGACAGGGCAGCTCTCGGGGGTCTGTGTCATAAGGACATTAATCCCATTCATCAGGCCTCCAGCCTCACACCCCAATCACCTCCTACCCCTGTCACGTTGGTGATTAGGATTCAACATATGAATTTTGGGAGAAAACAAACATTCAGATCATAGCAATATCCCATGTTGCAAGTTGCAGAAGAAAAAACAGGCTTTGTGATCAGAGATGAGTCTACATTATTCATAGCTAACCTTAATATCTTATATCTCCCCCACTCTTTGTTACATTTAGCTGTATTAACTTTCAGGAACATCTCTGAAAAGGTGACATTTAAGAAGCCAGTTACACGAAGATCTGGAAAGAGACAGAAAAAGAAAGTATAAAATTCAGGACAAGCAGAGGCCAGCCCATGGTGAACCTTGTAAGCCCGGGTTTGCTTTGATAATTTTATAAATGATAGCCCCAGAAGAGATGACAATGTAGCAAAATTTCTCAAGCCACCCCACAAGGCACTGATTTCCCCCAGTGCCTAACATTTTCTCAAGAGGTAATGTGTTCGGCTAAAAAAAACCCAACCAAAAACCCTATCTCTCTCAGTATCATCTGCAGATAAGAGTAGCCACATTTTCGTCTATGAATAACCAAGTTCTGGTTTGTGACACAAAAACAGAAAGAAGTTCTTGGATAAATGACAGGAGTTGTAGATTCTGGGAAAGTTTCCTAGAAAGAGGGGAGAGATAGGAGGAGGAGAATTCAATTGATATATACCTTTCGCCCTTCTTATTCCTTCTTCCTGCCTGGAACTTGGATGTGATAGCTGTAGCTCCAGCGGCAGGTTTGTGACCAAGAGGCCATCTAAAGATTCAAAGCCATATACTGAGCATGACAGAATGGAAAGGCAAAGGAGCCTGGACGCCTGGTTACTTTATGGAGTCCCCATTCTGTACTTGGACTTCCCACCTTTCTCTTGTGTTAACAAAAGTAAACTCCTGTTTTGCTTAAGACACCATCTTTCAAGTCTATATCACTCAGAGCTAACCTCGGTATGTTACATCTCTGCCACTTTCAGTTTGCAAGCTTGACTCCCTGGGTCACAGCTGGAAGTGGTCTGAGACATCTCATGAGCCTGTGACTGGCTCTGACGCCCACTCCTGCCATTTCTGCTCATGGATTAGCAGATGCTGCCACCCAATACTCACTCCCCTGACATCTGTGGGTGCAGCACCGGGCACACTGGTTGTCCTCCTTTGGATGCTGTGGTCAGTGCACTTACAGAGGGGCCACTGGCCTTTCTGGGGGGCTGATGTCTCAGGTTCTGGGTGGGGCTCCAGCTAAGAGAAACACGAAGTCTCCCTCCAAGTGTAAACCCTACATCTGCCCATGATGCCTCCTACACGGATTTTACCTGTGTTAGACTTGATTTCCAAAACAGAGATGAGAAAATGGGAGGCAAAAATCACACAGGAGAAAAATGCAGAATGTTTTTTTTTTTTTCCTAATTAACACTTTCCTACTCTCAGAGGAATTCATTAAAATGTAACTGTTCCCATCTGCTAAGATTTCAGACATACTCAGGAGAGTAAGTTACTGTTGGAATGATCAGACATGAGACATAACCACAGGAGAACACGAGGAGGAGGTGGTTTTAGGGCTTGGGAGGAGCCTTCTGCAGTGATTAGATTTTCTGGGGTGAATGTGATTAGATTTTGATTTACAGTTTCTAATCTCCCTGTGTCACCACGTTGAATAGCAAGCTCTCGGCATCAGGTGAACAGTGACAAGAAGATTTGGCAACTGAGGGGAGAGAACGCTTTTCATCTCAAAACAAAAATATATCCACATCCTCAGGTTAAAGTTAAGAGAGTTTTGAAAACATCTGGTGAGAAGATGCTGTTGCCAAGTTGAAAAAAAATAAGTTGCAAAGCCTTTGGGAAATCAGCTGTTTAGGTTTGAAACTGTTTTCCAGAAACATAAAGATCCAGAAAGTCTTAATCATATTTGCTATGGACTGAATTGTGTACCCCGCAAATGCACATGCTGAAGCCTTAACCTCCCAATGTGCTGTGGAGACAGATCCTTTACAAAAGTCATTAGGGTGAAATGGAGTCATAAGGGTAAGGCCCTGGTCTGATATGATTAGTGTCCTCATAAGAAGGGACAAAAGAGAAAGAGCTTCTTCTCTGTCTCCATCCTGTGATGACACACTAAGAAGCCACCGTCTGCAAGCCGGGAAGAGGGCTCTCACCAGAACTCGGCCATGCTGGCACTGCAGTCTCAAACTTCCAGCCTCCAGACCCTTGAGAAAATAAATTCGGTTGCTTAAGCCACCCAATCTATTGTATTTCGTTACGGCAGCCCGAGCTAAGACAGTGCCACGAAGTTTCTCCGTGAATTTACTGAATGAAAATGAAGAGTGCGGAGGCAGTTGTTGGAGCACTTCACTGCCAGGCTGTGGAGTGACGCTTTTTAGCCAGGCGACCATAAGGCAGGCACATAACTTTTATAAAGCTCAATGTCATCATCTGTAAGATGGGCATAACAATGAAGAATATAGCTATGAAGAGTAAATGCGGTACAGCCCTGGCAGAGAATGTATATTGATTTTTATTTTTTGGTGATTTTTTAGTGCTCTTCATCCTTTTAATGGTTGGTGGGATGCAGGGACTTCCAGCTGAGAAACCAAGGCCCAAGTGCTACTCACTTGCTCCCACTGTCCCTAAGGTGGCTGACTGGGGACCCAAGCTCTGCCACTCGGATGCCCCAGCCTGCACGTGTGACCTAGGAGTGAGGGAGGCAGAGGCGCAGGGACAGCGAGGAGTCCTTTCTGCTGGTGGCGTGGCTGCATCCCAGGTCGAGGGGCACAGCCTGTGTCCTGGGCCTCGGGGCCAGTGGGCAGCAGGGGACGGTAACCAGGCTGGAACGGTGGGTGACCCTGCGTCCTGGCTGCCCAGCCCCCCCACACCAGGCCATCACGAGTGTCGTTCTCTGGGCTTCTCATTGCGCTTCCCGATCTCCTTCCCACACAATCCTTTTCTGCTTAAATTAACCAGAGTCAGTTTCTGCTGTGTTTGGTCAAGAACCCTGATGGGGACGGTGCTCAAGAGCTGTTGAGCCGATATTGTTGGGACTTTAGGGAGTTAAGTGACATTTCTTTCCTTCCCCCCTAGAATTAGGAACTAACGGAGAAACAACACCCAGACGACCGACCGGCAGACAGAGAGAGATCAAAACGTCAGCTCGACTCCACTTTCTTACTGGAAATTCTAGGCTGGATCCCGGCTCCATGTGCAGACACAAGGCTCCCGCACTGTCGAAACCCCCTTGGCTGCCCGGGCACAAGCTGAGCGGAGCAAAGCTGGCTTCCCGGCAGTGGGAGGCCCTGGCACCCTGCAGAGGGCAGGGCAGGCGGAACACGCTCCCCTGCAAGCAGGCCGGTCCCACGAAACGCCCCGTCGTTCCCCACCCACCAGCCAGGGCAGGGCCTCCGCGTTCTCTCGGCAGAAGTCGGGTATTTGGAGGGGTGTGGGCGGTCTACACCCTCACCCTTGCTCTGGGCTACTTGTCATTCCTCACTTGAAAGCCTGCAGCCAGGGAAATGGTAGATCCTTACGGTGATTAGCATATTTATTTAAAATATCATCCAGTTTCTAGTCAGATCACTTCTGGTAAGATTTTTCTTTCCTGTCAGTAGTGGTAGCAAGTTTAAAACTATGCCTCATACCAGAGAATTCAAAACCCCAGGCAAAATTCAAAACCCTTGGCCTACTATCAATTTTCACTTACAGAAAACCGATCTTGCCATATTTCTCCTCAACACCGTGCACAGGAAGTTGAAGCGCTGCCTACACCACACTGCTATTTGGGGCTGGTCTGCATTTCTGCATCAGAATGTAAACCTCAAGGAAAGAAATCTCAGTGCTGCATCTCTGAAGAAAAAGTTGGAAATAACACTAAGTGGGTATCAGACAGAGGTGGGGGGTGGGGGGAGGGGATGGGTGTATATCTACATGATGAGTGTGATGTGCACTGTCTGGGGAATGGACACGCTTGAAGCTCAGACTCGGGGGGATGGGAGGGGCATGGGCAATATATTTAACCAGAACTTTTGTATCCCCATAATAAGCTGAAATTAAAAAAAAAAAAAAAAAGAATCTCATTGTGTTATCCCAGCTACTTTCCTCCGAATGAAACCTTTCTTCAGAATTCCATCCACATTTAATCTCTGGGTTTAAATGAACCTAAAATAATTTAAATATGAATCAAGTGAGGTCACTGAAAATTCAGATTTAGATCAGGAATGTACGAGGAAGACTGAAACTATCCAGTGTATGAAAGGCTGAGATCATACAGTCAGGGTTCTCTGGAGAAATAAAACCAGCAAGATAGACACAGACACATACACACACACACACACTAATTAAAAAAATTTATTTTAAGGAGTTGGCTCGCTTGATTGTGGGGCCTGGCAAGTCTGAATCAGTATGGCCAGTGGGCCAGAAACTCGTGCAGGAATTGACGCTGTGGTCTCAAGACAGAACTTCCTCTTCTCCAGGAAACCAGTTTTTGCTCCTAAGGCTGTCAGGTGATGGGATCAGGACCCCCACATTATCAACATAGCCCCTTATTTCAAGTCAACTGATAAATGATGTATATAGTTAGATACAACATCACTTTTAAATGTGATCCAAATGCATTCAAACGTGTTCCAAAACCCTTTTCCTGCTCCTTTGCCCTCCAAACTGGCTGTACTTTAACATTTTAAATTACTTTTCCTACAGATGATACTTTCGGGTTCTTTACATCTCCCTTTTCTTGTCATAATAATGATATCTAACTTGCATTTTCATTTCAAGTCTTATGTGGCTATTGTTTAGAGGCTGGAACCTAATCTGCTCTGTGCCTGCCCCTCAGACATCAATGGTTTCATCACATGGAAATGCAAAAAGAGAAACAAAATAGGCTATTTCACATCTAAGCTGTGACTGTAGTGCAACAGGATGTTTGTTGTCCATTCACCTCTTGTTTAATTACTTTGGCAAATTTGATTTAAAAAAAAAAAAAAAACCTAGACAAGAATATCATTTCCTGCTTCTCCATAATGACATAGGTCAGAGCGCCACCAGCAGCACTGCTAAGAGCCAAAGCACAGTGGGCTTTAGTTCCCGGCATTTTCAGAGGGCTGATTTTAAAGGGGCGGGGGGACAATCAGTGGAACTCCTTGTTTAACCATCCTCATCTATTTGTTTCCTCCAGACTTTACGATGATTGTTCTGTTAGATAATACCCTGGACAAGCTATAATTCAGAGTGATTTAATTAGCTTTAATAATAACACCAATGCTTAGCCCTTCTGAAGATTCATTGCAACATGAGAGCATAAATTGGCTTACAACAGGGAATGCCTGGTTATAACTCTCGCCTCTGGACTCGTAAAATCAAAGAAACATCGTCGGTCCCTTCCGTCTTCAATTTTCAATGGATTTTTCTTCCTCAACCTCCCACCAGGTAAGGAATGACACCCTCTTTTGTCTATCTGATACTCAACATACTGACATTGTCACAGAAACAAACTCACTCCCTGGTTTCTCCAAAACTTGGAGTTATTTTTATTTAATGATTTCTACTATTTTATTTAATTATTTCTACTTAATCTGGAAAATAACTAATGAAAGCCTTTATCACAAGAAAACACTTAGAAAGATTAACCAGTTTGTACGATGTTTCTCTAGGGCTTTAAGATGAATTTAAAAAGAGAATCACTCCAGAGATACTTATAAGAAGTTATACCACCCTAACCAGGACAAACTGCTTTCCTTATTTTTTAAATTTGTTACTTTTATGTTTAATCCCTCCATCCCAGACAGACGCATAACTGAGCAACAGAAGCAAAATGGCACATCGCTAAGTTTTATGAGAGACTCAAAAGAGAATATAATTTTCAAATTCTTTTAACAAACTTTAAACATTTTCATAGGTTGGTCAGAGCTTACATTTAAAATTTGCCTTTTATTTTACTTTAGTAGCTGATGAATTGTCCTGAAAAACTGAAAAACTTCAAATAACAAAGAGATAACAAAATTCTTCAGTGTTAGCTATCAATACATCAAAATATAGATCATCTGAGCAAATAATCCACGTTTTCTACAACAGTCTTCTCTTTAATACTTGAGGACAAGGCCCAGTTTTCCACTGTCATCACTGAAAAATCTCTATAATTTAATTACATTAGTGGACAGGGAGCATCACTCCACTTGTGCCAATGAAGATTTCGTCAAACTATTAATACATTTCTCATTCAAAAAGAGAATGGCAATGCCCAGATATATGTCCATGTACTTTCATCCCTGAATATGTAGTTTTAAGTGTGTGAGTGCTGGGCAGTGTGTGTCTGGGGCGGGGGGGGGGGGGGAGGGTACAGATTAATAAAGAAGACATAGTTTATGCCCATACTGTGGCCTTTTCAACCTGACCTTGGGGCCTCTGCAATGGAGAACGACATTTCTTAGACAATTTTTTATTGTCTGAGCTACCTCCAATTGCAGACATAAACAAGGAAAAGAGAAAAACACAAGCAGACTTTGATCAAGAATCCTGACGATTCTTAGCTTTAGGCAACTGCCAGAAACTGCACCAGCTTCCAGGACCCTACCCATCCTGGTCAGAAACATGTCTGCAACTCGGTCACTCCGCTATACAACACAAGAGCTAAAGGTGGGGACAAACAGCCTCCCACAAGTGATTATCTTCCAACCTACGTGCATCCAGCCCTCAGTCACCTGCTGCACTTTGCTCTGTGAAGCAGTGAAATGCCCGAGGATTCCCCCTTGCTTTTCGGATGCATCCTGAATACAGCTCTAGAAAGGAAGCCCACGTCCGCACAGTTTGCACTCCTGACGGCTTTGGTGAAAAGAACGGCAGCCACAGAAGCACGTTTCTCAAGCAAAAGAGATCCAAAGGAGTAAAACAACTCGGGGAATGAGGTTCTTCTCTTTGCCAGTTATTGGGACAGATTGGAAACCTTTGCCCCAAAACAGTTTCTGCCAAGTGCAACAGTGTACCTGAGCTTCCGTCAGAGTTAACAGCCTGAGCCATGTACTTTCAGTCTCACCTGAGTGAGCAAAAGCAATGAACAGTGATTATCACAGAGACATTATGTTTACACCGAGCCTCATCCCCTCCACTGTGTCTGCCTCAAGAAGAATGAGTGTTAAAACATCTTCAATCTCACTTGTAATCATGGAAATGCAAGTGAACACCAAGAGATGTTTTTTATCCATCACACTAGTAAAGATTTTTAAAATGCTATTACCCATTGTTGACGAGGCTGCAGGAAGCAAGCTCAGATACTCTGCTGGGGGGAGTGTAAATTGCTACAAGCTTTTTGGAAGATAATGTGCACATGTGCATTGTAAACCTTCAAATTTTGTCTATGAATGAGCTTGTTTTCCAACTCAGAAAACAGGCAACCTAATTTCAAGTGACTTGACCCATAAGAAAACGTATCCTACAATGCAAGTGTGGCTGTAAAAAGCTTCAGGGCGCGTCAGTTGGGAAACTCGCCTTATCAAAGGCTTCTGTCTGCTCTGCCACGGTCAGCTTTGGGCTCAGGCTCACAAGAGGGCTCCTGCAAGCACGTTTTCCCACACTAGCATCCAAAAGCAAAAAACAAACAAAACTCTGCCTCTTGTTTGGATCTCTTTAAGATCTAGATCTCTTCTCCAGGAGCACCCTTGAAAACTGCCCCCTCTACCATTCCATTGCTAAACTGGCTGTTCTCAGCATGTGATCCTTGGATCACCTGGGAACTGGCTGGGACTGATTCCAATACTCAAGTTTGAGAACAACTGACCTAAGCCAACTGGTTGACAAGGGGAATGGGATTGCCACAGCTGGCTTTAGACTAATCCGGACCCATTACCTCGGCTGGGGATGGGGCCACCTCCTCTGAGCGCAAGGCTCTGGCCTCTCTGACCTCCACCCTTCCTGCCCTCTGCCTAACAGGTTGCATTTGTAGCAGGTGAAATTTTTCAGCTGTGGGGATGGAAACCTAACCCCAAATGCCTTTGCCAATAAGGGGCTTTATGGACTCAAATAATAACAAGTGTCAGTGTAAGATGTTTAAGGGTTCATTCAGATGTTAAAGGTAACTTAACCCCTCTTTTCTTTCTAACGTAACTTAGACCCTGTTTCTGACTCTGGCCCCTTGTGCGCAAAGCACTTCCTCTTTTATACTGATTATTTTTCTCTTAGACACCCTGGCATTTGCTCCTGCATCTGATTTCCGTGGCTCTTTGCTATTCTGCGTTCCAGCAGGGATCAAACGGAAAGAAACTCCACCTCAGCCCACAGCAGTGACTCTAGTGGTGGAAATTTCCGCCATACATTAAGGGTGCAGAACAAGGGAGACTTGTGATTCAAGGGCAAGCCTGTTAGCAAACTTCAAATCCCACCTTGGAAGGATGGTGGGGATACCTAACTGAGACATCAACACTTTCTGGAAATGTAAAGCAAATTGGATCCTCTTTCCTGTAGGCAACTCAATTCCTCTGGCTTGTAAGGCTGTGCGCTTCTACGTTCTGCCTGGAGTAGAGGTAGACTCTAGGCCTGTGTCCCTAGAAAGTATCCATAGAAGCTTTCAGGTCGATGGGTGCCCATCAAGGTCAGGGGTAGAGTGGAGAAATGAAGGCAGCCCACCTGATGCTTACACACTGCACCGGAGCCTGTAAACTCCAAGAACCGTGTTGGGGGTGCCCAGGCTGAAACCCAGAGCCTAAGTCAGTGTTCCCCATAGGATGATGAGAGAACCACCTGGAAGTGCTTGTTAAAAACAGCTTCCCGGACCTATATCTATGGTCCACGGACTGAATCCCTGGGGTTAAACCTCTGCATAATTAAGAAGCTTCTCTTGTAGCATACATCTTTTGAGAACTCTAGCTATTCTTTGAGGTATGATTTACATTCAATCAATTTGCATTCAATAAAATACAGATCTTTAGTGTTATTCTCAGTAATTTGACAATTATACACACCTGTGAAACCACCACCCAAAACAAGATACAGAACATTTCCATCACCCCAGAAAATTCTCTCCTGCCTTCATCCAGTCAACACCCCCGGCCCCAGGAAGCTACGACTTTGGAGTTTTTATCATCCTAGAGAATTTCGCTCAGAATGGTTGCTTTTTGAAACATGGAAGCTAAAAAAATAAAAAGAAGCCAGTCATTTGGGAACTTTAAGTGAGCCATTTCTGCCTGGCAGGAGGAAAAGATTTCAATAGTCCATTTGAGGAGACTGTTCCATTTTTCTGGGAAAACCAGCCAAATGGTCCTTTTAGTGATGCAAATATAGAGCCTTCTGAATTGGTGATGTGATTGGAGATGTGATTCTGCGGAGCTGAAGCTGCCTCGAGTGGGAGAGTGTTAAAGGTTTATGTGTTGAAGGCAGGGCTGCAGATCTGGAATGTCATAAGAAAAATGTATCAAGGGCAGCAGAGGAGTTGCTGTGGCATTTGTCCCTGCCGAGTCTTTTGGATGGGGTCCAGCCCAGGGTTAGGGGCCTGAGAGCCAAAAGCAAATGGGATTGTTTTCATAAGAGACTCCGTGACACTTGGGCTCAAAAGAGGGAACCCAGCCCCACAACAAGGGCAGCTCTGAGGAATGGCGTTTTCCCCCATCATGCTAACTGATACATTGCTGGCACAGAGGGAAGTCTGTGATATTTATGTTTATTTTCTACCTGGCCATCTCATTGAATGAATTGTCTTATTAATTCTCATAGCTTTCCAGTTAATTCACTGGGGTTTTCTAGATCTTCTGAAAAATAAGGATACTTATTTTTTTCCTTTTAATTGTTATAGGTTTATTCTTTGTGTTTTGTTTTCAGTTTCCTGCCTTATCACTTTGGCTATTATTAAATCATCCTAAAGTTCTTTAGAATAAAGATATTGGTGTTGGATTTTTGACCAGCCCGAAAATGATAGATTTCGGACTAGAGCCACTATAATCAGAGTGAACAGCGAAGAGGCCCCATCTGTAGTTTGAATGTGCTAAGTGCTGGTGGTGATTTTGAATCAACCCTAAGATCCTTTAACTTATATTAAAAGAGGTCAGAAGGAGGAAATTAACTCTGTCTCTCACTTCATGACGGACTTCTAACTAAAGATTCAAGACAAATTAGCAAATAGCTTTATTTTCTACTACATATCCACAGTGTGACCCTTAATCTACCAACAAGCAAAACATCTTTAATAATGAACACCTGATTTTGAGTATTCTACAAAGCAACCTTTCCTTTTCCTTTGAGGTCACAGATTCATAGAATTAGAGTGACATGGTGACTCTAACCACCTCGAGTCAGTTCACATGGCACACGAGCACCAGGAGTTCACAAACAGCTGTTTCAAAGTATTGTTTACCGTTGCCCCTCCACCCAGTCTCTAATCCCATTCCACACTCTGTGTACACACTTCCATGCATTTAACATGGAGCTTCCCTGTGTGACTTTATGTGCAAACAGAGGCATCCTTAACAATACTTCGTTAGTGTGGGTTATGTTTTTTCCACAAACAGGACTGTGCTGGGGGTCTCAGTGGCCTTTTCTCATTCAATATTACATGTTTAACATTTGTCAGTTAGTACATATAGAGTATTGAGGCTAACAATGGTATGAATACCTGCTGACCCACCACCTACTGTTAGGTTCCCCGCATCAGAGCATCCCCACGGTGCCCGACCTGATCCACCAACCTCCTTCTCCCCAGCAGGTCCCCAGCAGCCCAAATTCCTGCTTGTTATTTTCTTACTTTTCCTTACCTTTGATTTTATCACACATGTCACATGCCCATAAATAACATATCATTTAGTTTTATATGTTTTTAAACTTTACATAAACAGAATTTTATGTACTCTTTTGCAATTTTTAAAAATTCAACATTATGTATGTGAGAGTCATTCCAGTAGATGCTTGTGTCTGTTGTGTATTCATGTCCATCACTATGCATCATTATTTATCCATTTCCCAGCCTCAGAGATTTAGGTTGTTTCCAGGTTTCTACCGTTACAGACAAGGCCGACGTGAAGATTCCTAAGCACAGGTGCAGGAGCGTCTCCGTGTCACAAAGGGAGTTTCCGGGTTTGGAGCACACACATCTTTAACTTCACTAGATGATGCCAGACCGTTTTCCAAAGTGCATGCAGCAATTTGCACTCACACCCACAGAGGACAAGTGTTCCGGTGGCTCCAACCTTCTCCAAGGCTTGATAGCAGCAGATTTAAACTTGTGCCAGTGCTGTAGCTGCAAAATATGGCTTTACTTTGAACTGCCTTGACCAGCAATGAACTGGACCATCTTTTTGTGTAGTCACATTTGGCAAAGTGACTGTTCAAGTCTTGTCCTTTTTTTTTTTTTTCTATTGGAGCTTTTTGTCCTTTGCTTAATTAGTAGATAAATGATGGTTTTTAACTGCTGTATGACATTCCATTTTATGCATTTGCCACATTATTAATTCCCCTTACTACTGGCCATTGAGCTTATTCTCAACCCTTTGTTATTACAAACAATGCTGTGATAAATATCCTTGTACAAGTCTCTTTGCATTTGTAAGAAATTTCCCTTACAGTGGAATTTCTGGGCCTTAGAGAATATACGTATTCAGTTTCCCCTAAAGGCTGACACATTTCTCTCCAAAATAGCAGCACCAATTTACTATTCTATAAATTAATGACGCTTTCCATTCATCCCCCCAAACGTTTGTCAGCACTTGATATCATCCACAAAGCAGCTTTAGATATATACTCTCATTTACTCTGTAAATAATCCCACAAGGTAGAAAATTAAAAAGAACCAACATTTTTCTAGCACCTTACAATTTGCAAAGCACTTTCATTTGCATGATCTACTTTATCTTGTGCTCAAATCCTGTCATTCGTTCCCTTACAAGTCATATTCAACCAAAAACCAATGCTAATTACCCTGATCTGATCACTATACATTTGTACATATTGAAACATCACTATGTACCCCATAAATATGCACACTTATATCTGTCAATTTTAAAAAATGTTAATAATAAAAAACAAAGCAGCCAGGTGTGATAGCACATACCTGTAATCCCAGCTACTGGGAGGCTGAGGTGGGAGAATCACTTGAGCCCAGGAGTTTGAGTCCAGCCTGGGCAACATAGCAAGACCCTCTTAAAAAAATTTTTTTAAACGTTTAAAAAAATAACTAATGTACTTTGTTCTCTGAATCCTACATGCTGCTTCACGTCTGCATGTAAATGGAGTGTCATCTCCATCCTGAGTACACAGGAAAACAGTTCCCAACTCCTCTTGGATCATGAACTAGTCTTTATCTCACACCATGAGGAGGAAGATGAAGCCAGAGGTTATTCTCTGTCATTGGAGTCCTTGAGAGGGAGGACTTGGCTCTGTTACCCCCTCCTAGTAGACTCTACCTCCTTCCAAGCCACAGAAGGTAGGGGATTCCTCAGACGTGGAAAGGAGTTTGGATGCTGGTCAGCCAAAGATAAGGACGAGTCATTCGGCACAGAGATTATCAGTAACAGGTCCATTAAGGAGACAGTGCTGCTGTCTTTTTCCTTAAACATAAGCTTTCCCTTTCTTATTCTCCTCAGTCGACATCTGGTGATGGGTTTGGGATAAAGGATGAGCCGCAATATCACAATCACTCAACCATTCCTATCCACGGAGGCGCCCTCATGAACTGCTTATTTTTCCCAAGCTTTGTGACTGTGTTCCTTCTGTTGGCGATATGTCATCCTAATGATCGCATGCTAACGGTAATGACTTATGACTCCATTCCCCCGGCAAGGCATATGGCGTCCCTTTGCAATCCCAAGTGAATCAGGAGTGTTGTAATGAATCCCAACTTCATCAATAACAGAAGGTATAAAATGGTGTTCTCTAGTCACTGTCATCTCTTTCTGTAATCTTTACACTCCATCACTTTGACTAATACTTTTTAGATTTAACTTCCTTTTTATTTACAAAATGTTTGTGCATGTCTGCCTGAATTATAACTTCCATATTCCTATGTCACTAATGATTTTTTGAATGTTTGTGTTGGGCCTTATTCACATAACAAACCCATTGTTTAGAACTGAGACAACCTGGGATCAGAAAAGTGAAGTTATTTGGTCAAGGTCACAGGCATGGAACCAGGATTTTAACCCTGAACTTAGAACTTAAAATCTAGTGCTTTTTCTACCATGCCACACCACATCTTTGCTGCAGGGTTTTACTATTGTTGTTGTTTAAATTTCAGATATAGAATTCTTGAAACTTTACTTAACCTTCTTTATAATTCCATAGAAATCTGGATAGTGTCACTCCACCTATGACATTTGAATTCCCACAGAGTGAAAGGGCAAACCAGCATTTCATGGGGCATCTTGTTATACTGTCCTGAGTTGCAGAATGGAAGTTGTCAAACTCAACCAGATTTCTTAAAAGATATCATGGTTAAGGGTGGAGAGATCTCCACCAACCAGCTACCTCCACTGACATTTTCATCACCTTTCCCTGTGAGATGGAATCAGTATCAAGAAATCTGAGTCTCTGGATTCCTAGCTATGCAGCTTTAGAGTTATAGATTTATGATTTTGAATATCTTAGGAGTCTAACAGGAAGGGATGAGAATACCCCCCAGTTTCAGGTTTCAGATTTTAATCTTCTGACAGGAATTTAGTCTTCAGAGCAGTATTGCAAACCAAAGTAATTATGACTCAGATTTTGCCATGCCCACAAAACACTGGACTTTATAAGAATACAGTGAATCATTTATGATAAACAGTCAGGGACAGGCATACTTAGATGTCATAAAATTGTCATCATAACAAATCTTTTCTCTGAAATTTACTCTTGCAGGCCCCTTTGCCTTGTCTAATTGCTGTTCCCACTGCCCGGAAAGCATCTCAATTCCTCTCACTCCTCACCCTCTGTCTGCCTGGAAAACTCTCCGGCTGGAAGTCGCATCCTCACTGTTGAAACATTTCAGACGTCTCCACCAATCCTTATGATAGTCACTTCCTGCTCCCTGTTCCCACAGCAACCTGTGCATTCAGGCATTCATTCACCCACCCAGCAAATAGTCACTGAGGGCCCTCCATGTGCCAGGTACCACTCTAGGTCCTGGGATACATCATAAGCTGACAGGTCCTTGCCATGTGGAGGTTACAGCCAACAAACATAACAAGTAAGTGAAATACAGTATGGGCATACCTCGGATATATTGCAAGTTCAGTTCCTAACCACCGCAATAAAGCAAATATTGCAATAAAACAAGTCACACAAGTTTTTGGTTTCCCAGTGCATATAAAAGTTATGTTTATACTACACTTCCTCCACTGAAGTCTTGAACCTCTCCAAGTCATCCATAAGAACTGGAATCAACTTTTTCCAAACTCCTGTTTAATGTTGATATTTTGACTTCCTCCCATGAATCACAAATGTTCTTAATGGGATCTAGAATGGTGAATCTTTCCAAAAGGTTTTCAATTTACTTTTCTCAGATCAGAGGAATCACTATCTATAGAAGCTATAGCCTCATGAAATATGTTTCTTAGATTATAAGACTCGAAAGTTGAAATTACTCCTTGATCCATGGGCTGCAGTATGGATGTTGCATTAGATAAATGAAGACAATATTCATCTCCTTATATATCTCCATCAGAGCTCTTGGGTGACCAGGTGCATTGTTAATGAGTGATAATATTTTGAAAGGAATCTTTTTTTCTGAACAGTAGGTCTCAAAAGTAAGCTTAAAATATTCAGTAAACCATGCTATAAACAGATATGCTGTCATCTAGGCTTTGTTGTTCTCTTTCTGGAGTACAGGTGGAGTAGATTTAGTGTCATTCTTAAGGGCTTTAAGATTTTCAGAATGGTAAATGAGCATTGGCTTCAACTTCAGGTCACCAGTTGCATTAGCTCCTAATAGGAAAGTCAGCCTGTCCTTTGAAGCTAGGCATTGACTTTTCCTCTCTAGCTATGAAAGCCTTGGATGGCATCTTCTTTCAACAGAAGGCTGTTTCATCTACAATGAAAATCTGTTATTTAATGTAGCCACCTTCATCAATGATCTTAGCTAGATTTTCTGGATCACTTGCTGCAGCTTCTACATCAGCACTTGTTGTTTCACCTTGCACTTTTATGTTATGGAGATGGCTTCTTTCCTTAAACCTCATGAATCGACCTCTGCTAGCTTCCAACTTTTCTTCTGCAGCTTCCTCGCCTCTCTCAGCCTTCACAGAATTGAAGAGTTAGGGCCTTGCTCTGGATTAGGCTTTGGCTTAAGAGAACGTTGTGGCTGGTTTGATCTTCTACCCAAACCATTAAAACTTTCTCCATATCAGCAATAAGGCTGTTTTGCTTTTCTTAAATATGTTCAGTAGAGTAGAACTTTCAATTTACTTCAAGAACATTTCCTTTGCATTCACAACTTGGCTAACTGGTGCAAGTGGCCTACCTTTCAGCTGATCTCTGCTTTTGACATATCTTCCTCACTAACCTTAATTATTTCTAAGTTTTTATTTAAAGTGAGAGACATGGGACTCTTCCTTTCACTTGAACACTTAAGAGGCCATTGTAGGGCTATTAATTGCCCTCACTTTAATGTTGTTTCTCAGGGAATAGGGAAAGGGAGAGAGATGGGGGAATGACTGATCAGTGGAACAGAACCACCACGTGTGGTCAAAATACACACATTTATCAGTTAAGTTTGCCGCATTCTATGGACATGGTGCATGGAGCCCCAAAACAATTACAATAATAACATCAAAGATCGCTGACCACAAATCACCATAGCAGACAGATATAATAAGAAAGTTTGAAATACTGTGAGAATTACCCAAACACTGGAAAAATGGCACCAATAGACTTGCTCAACTCAGGGTTGCCACAAACATTCAATTTGTAAAAATGCAGAATCTGTAAAGTACGATAAAGCAAAGTGCAATAAAATGACGTATGCCTATATGCTGGACCGTGAGGAATGGAAGGAGAAAAATAAAGCAGGAAAAGATTATGGTTGGCCATTCTAGGGATGCTGGGTTTTTGCAACAAGTGAAATGGGGAGACAGAGGAGATTCTGAGCAGAGGTGGTCAGGTTCAGAATACCTTAGAAGCCAACAGGACTGATTATGAAACATGAGAGAAAAGAGAGTGAAGGATGATTCAGGGCACATTCCATTAAAACAGCCCTTATCATACTGGGTCACAGATGTTTATGTATCTTTTTCCCTTATTGGACCAGGACTTGGGAAAGGCAGAAGCTGTCTCTGGACTCCTAATGTCCAGCTCAGGGAAGGACACATGATCATGAAATGTGTGTTGACTCTGATGGTCCAGATGAGTATCTCTGCCAGCAGACTTGTCAATGAACAGGAAAGCAGAGATGTGCTTTTGGACACCACTTGGGAAAACAAGTCAGAGGAAGGGAGGGACTCTCCATCCAGCCCTGCTAGCTTCTCCTCACCAGGATGGGTATTCACCAGACATCAAAAACACTCTAATATTCCATGGGATGGATATGACTCTTAACAACCTCTATATTCAAGGATGTGTGGCTAACTTTTTATATTTGTTGACATATTAGGGGGACAGATTTGTCTTTTTCAGAGTGTTATGATCAGAATTATTTAGAGCCAAGGAATTTCTCTGATGCCAATTTCAACCCAGCAGGCTGACTGCTTATGGCCTTATGAGAACTTGAGATGGCCTCAATGCTGGGTGGAGGCAGTGCCAAGAAGCCCACCAGACTGCCAGGAGATGCCCCTCTCTGGCAGCCTCCACTCTGCTGAGAGCAGATGTGTCAGATGAATGACAGTTCCTTCCAGGTGCTGAGCATCGCCTCTGGTCCTGCCTGCTCTGTTGGTTCTGACAATCCATTTACTGTCTACGAGGCCAGAGCAAACAAGCCACTGGGAATCGCACAATAAGAATTTCTGTGGAGTCTATTTTTCAGAGACCAGAGCTAAAGCCAGTGAAGTATGGAGTGAATATGGGCACAGGACTGGGTTATACAACAGCAGCTGCATTAGCTGCATTAGCAAAATCAGTCCCTACCCAAGGTGCCAGCACAGAAGCGGGAGAGAAAAGAAACTCAAAAATCTAACAAGAGGCCATTTTAATTTCAGGATGTAAGTTTTGTATCATTTTGAAAAACGAATCACTGCATGGTTTAATGTCAGTCTCATGCTGAATTCTACATGCTGGTGTGATAAACTTGTCAGTGTGAGGAGTCTCTAATCCAGCCCCATCCACAAACCTGGAGAATTCTCAAAGGTACATTATGGGCTTAAGAAGCAAAAGCCCTTCATCTGATCCTAAAAGGCAAACTCTTCTATGTAATACATTCTATAAAGTTTCCAAAGACCAGTTTGGGGTTTGTCCACACCAGGAAGCAGCTGGTTTACAGCCAGTTACAAAGCAGTTTTGCCTGACTCTTGAGAGCATCTCCATAGACCGGCTACTGCCAAGTGTGCTGAGCCGTGTGGGATGCAAGTCTCCTTCCCCAGATGCACACGGGTCGGTCCACAGTGGACCAGAACCACCACTGGCCCTCAGGAGAAGGTATTCTCGCCCTCATGGTAACAACCAGCAACTGTTGCTTATATCTTTCCTGTGCTCCTTGACACTTGCAGTGTTGTATTATGCTTATTTACACTCTGAATCAGGGATGGGAACATGTAGCACTGTGCCCTCTTACTCCCCAACTCGAACACGGGAGATGTCGTCTTTGGTCACAGTGTTTTTCCCCACCGATCCCAGACAAAGTCTCAACATTTTCTCCACTCACCACTCCAGGCAGCCATGGCCACCCAGCCCACCACATGGCAGTGGCATGTGACATGCAGCCTGCCTTCCATCCTTATACCTTCCAGCTGCTCAGCTTGTTGAAGGGCAGGAACCACACCCTCTGCCTCTCTGTATCAAATGTAGTACCAACCCCCTTCCTGGGCACTGAACACATCCTAGACTCATTTTCCATTCCAGAAATTTAACACAGAACCAAATCAGATGTGGTCTACAACCTCCGGAAGCTTAGAGTTATTCAACAGACACTTATGAAGCCGGCTTCGATGAGAGTGTGTGTTATAGCATTGATCACAAAGCAACGACGTGTGGGCCACTCAGAAAGGCCGAAGAGATGGCTCCAGAAATTAGATAAGTGCAAGGTGCTATTCTAAACCAATGGCAATTAAAATGTCACTGGCTCCTTGAATAATTGCCTTCCAGAGCACTACTGTCAGGCTCCTGGACGTCCTGGCACTGTGATCAAATGGCCTTGAGATGACGTACATCATTACTAAGCCATTCCTTGCACATTTGTTTTCCTCATTACCATTGTGAAGAAGCTGAACAGGGAAGGCATCTGCGACTGAAACAATGACTTCCAAACCCTTCACACCAGTTGTAAGGAGCTACCCAAACCATGGTCAGATTTGTTTTTATTTATCCTTTACCCAACATAAAGAAGAGTTAGGCTGTAATTTCTGAAAGTGCCTTAAAACTTTTGTGAACCTCATTAATAACAGGGCTGAGCAGCACATTTGGGTTGGCGTCTGCTATTCCCACGGGGCAGAAGCTGTAGCTCGCATGACACCCAGTACACCGGCTAATGAGGCCCATTAATCAATCCTCACAGCTTTGGAGAATACTAGGGTAGGATCTGTCGTCCTTTGGATCAGACAGCACAGCCATCATCATATTTTATGTGTCAAATTTCTAGCAAAGTTAAGTGCGGTTAGGTCTTCATTCATGTTTACTAACAGTGTGTTCATGTTTTTACTGCCTTCTTCCCGTTTTTTGACTAGGGCAATGACTGCTTTGGGACAAACAGACTGAAATTGTGCTTTGGATCCTTCTGGAGAAGCTCAGTTGTTTATATTGCTTTAGCGTGAACGCCAAGATCAAGTGAGTTCATGTCCATGAGAGCATGCTGCGTGGTGAATGGTGCACAGCAAACAGATCAGTAAACAGTGGTCCACTCACCCAGCAGGCCCCGGGATGTTCCGGCCACCACATTGACTGCTCAGAGATACCTGGGCTCCCAGTCTCTTCCCGGAATGAGACTTTCGGGATTTCCATCAGCTAATCTCTGGCGAGTCCGTGGCTCAGTCAGATTAGGGGAACAAATTTAAGAATTAAATAAATGTCTGTACATTTGGGACCTTGGTCATTTCATCTCCAAGTGTTGGTGTCCACAGCTATAAAATGAGGATAACTAAATACCAGACTCAGATGGTTGGTGAGATGCATGTAGTGACCTCAGCAGGGTGCCTTGGATGGAGTAGGATCTCAATAAATGGGGCCCTTTATTATATTAAATATTGTTCTTAATCAACTTGGATGCTTTTGAAAGTCAAACAAAGTCTGTTTCACCTGTTAATAAACAAATTCTCTTTGGCCCCTTGGGATAAATGTCCCCTTGCGAAAAGTCCTTTTGCTTGAGTAGATGGAACTTAGTGGACGGGGACAAAGCGACCCTGGAGGGTCTCTCTTCAGGTGGGGGGAGGACTGGCTGAGGCACGGAGAGCAGCAGTGACTCCTAGGATGCGGTGCGGGGTTTTGAGCTTCCTTTTTTTTATTTTTTATTTTTTTGGCAGAAGAGAATCTCTCTGGAACTTTTCAAAAATACTCATGCCAACCCTGCACAAGGGACAGAGGAGACTTTCTTATTTTTCAAAAGCAAAAAAGAAGGAGATAAGTGTTTGGATTAATATTACCCAGGCAATAAACAACTGTGCCAGGTTTTCTGACTTATAGTTCAGTGTTCTCTCCTCTAAACCAGATACTCCTCACTGCAAGGCTTTGGGCTAATTCAGAGAAATCCCGACAGCAGACAGTTTCCGGAGGCATCGACAACTGCAAGGTCAGGAGCCCACAACCCATAAGGTACCTGCATTACCTTCACTCGACCTGTAACCTGTGCGGAAACTGAGCCCTACACAGTCAAGCAGGTTTGGCAGGTAAGGTGTGTGTTTGTTTTTACCTTCTACAAACTATTCCAGGGAGTAGAAAAGAGGGAAAGCTTCTCATTTTATGAGATTTTGAATTCAAAACTGGGCAAGAAAACAAACCACACTTTAATCCCATTGACGAACACATGTACTACAAATGCTCACTACAAGGAAACTGAATTTGGCTCTGACGCAGACAGAAAACATTACGGCCGACTAGAATTTATGATAGGAGCACACAGATGGGTTGACATTAGAATGTCTTTAAGTGTAATCTATTACATTGACAGATAAAGGAGAAAAGAATAGGATTATCTCAATTATAGTGCGCTGCACAAGAGCCCCCCAAAAGGTATGTCCTCATCTTAGTCCCCGAACCTGTGAATGTTACCTTATTTGGAAGATGTGTCTTTGTGTATATATAGTTAAGGATCTTGAGATGAGGAAATCATCCTGGATTATCCAGGCAGGACCTAAAGTCAATGACAAGTGTCCTTATAAAAGACACACGTGGAAGACAGAGCAGAGGAGAAGGTGATGTGAGGACAGACCTAGAGATCGGAGTGATGCTGGTATCGGCAGTAGAGCACCAAGGATGGCAGCGGCCCCCAGAGGCCGGGAGGGAGGCGTGAGACGGATTCTCCCTCTGAGCCTCCAGAAGGAACCAATCCTGCTGCCACCTTGATTTTAGACTTCTGGCCTCCAGAAGTGTGAGGGAATAAACTCCTGTTATTTTAGGTTATCTAGTTTGTCATAATTTGTTCCAGCAACCACAAGAGACTAATACATCAATGAATAAAAAAGTCATTCAGGAAAATGTAGCACTCAGTCATAGAAAATAACTTTTAATAAATTAGGAGGTAACCATGTAACAAAAACACTTGTACCCCCTTAATAAATATTTTGAAACTAAAAAAACCTACATAAGTACACACACACAAAACAAACTAGGAGCGGAAGAGAAGAGCAGTTTACAGATGGGGAGAAGATATTTACAAGATCTAGGTCTAACAAAGAATTGAACATTAAAAATGTGAAACGAATTCCAAATCAGTAAGGAAAAGACAAAAACAAAAGGAAACATGGGCATTATGAATGAACAGGCAATTCACAAAAGAAACCCCTCAGTCATACTTGTAATCAATGAAATGCAAACTAAAATACTAACGAGATACTGTTTCACACTCATCAGCTTGGCTAAAAGTTTAAGATGAAAATATCAAGTTGGCGAGTACGCAGAGACATGAACTCAACAGGCCTGACCGTGCAAATCTCGTTACGTCCTTAGGGGGAGCCTGCTGGTGGGACAGCCTTGGGCTAGCTCCTGGGAACTGAGCTATTACCTATGCTACTAACGGATATGGGTGTTTTAAATACCAGGAGCTTTTATCCACGCTGTATCAGCTTGTCTAGACAATTTGTGCAAACCTGTGGTTATGGTGAACATCTGCTTTCCTCCTGCAGGTCTAGGGTTTCAGTAACTACAGCTAGTCACAAAGGCAATATGTACCTGTTTGACCAGCCTCCATCAAAAACTCCAGACTCATAAAAATGAAAAAAACAAGTAAAGAAAAAAAACCCTCTAGACCCTCAGGCTAAAATAAGCTTCCCTGGACAGAACATCTTCACGGGGTTGCTGCAAAGCTGCTGGAGGAATAAACATGTGCTGTGCAATTCCACTGGGAGAGGATTCTGGAAGCTGATCTCCCCAGACTTGGCCCAACGTGCCTTTCTCCTTTCTTGATGCTGCTTTGCATCCTTTCACTGGAAAAAATCATAGCCATGAGGAATAACTATTTCAGGGTCCCGTGAGTCCTTTTAGGAAATCACTGAACTGAGGGGTGGTCTCAGGGGCCACCAAAACAGTGAGAATGCAGAGAAACAGGACTCTCACGCACAGTTGGCGTGTCGATCATTGTGGAGCATAATGGGACAAAACTCGGGGAAAAGTCAATATGCTCATGCACTGGAACCCAGCAATTCCTTACCTATATTTCTAATCTAGGAAACTCCTCCCTTAAGGCCATGCACAAAAATGCTCACTACAGCCATCATTTCTAACCAGACACAATGTTAAAATCCACTGGTTGGAAAATAGAAAAATAAACTGTCCTATATTTGTGTACTAGAAAATGGCAGAATAATCAAATGAATAAGAGTTATATCGATGTGGTTAAGCCTCAAAAACAAACTGTATGTAAAAGAAGGAAGCTGCAAAATCATGTGCACAGTAGGATGTCATTTATGCAAAATTTAAAAGCATGTACAATTAAAGTGTAAGGGTGACACGTACCAACTCCAACTTTATGACAGAGGTTACTCCATAGAGAGGACAAGAATAGCATGGGGTGGGCAGCGAAGACAGGGGTTTACACAGATCTGCGATGTTTTATTTATTACCCTTCCCCAAAAAAAGATCTACAGCAAATATGGCAAAATGCTAAGATTTATTAAAGCTGGATGGCGAGTTTATGTTATTTTGTATACTTGCAGAATTCTACAATTAAAAAAAATATATAAAGGTGAAGTGTCAAGTAATTTGCTTAAGATCACAAGTTACATTAAACTGAGATTTGAGCTCCAACTCTCAAGCCTGGCTATAGATTTCACTATGTGTCCCCTCATTAAAACCCTAATTAACTTAATCTCATCCACAGTATACTCATCCAGTCTCTGAATTAAATTTAAGCAAAAACGCTCATTTTACTTTAAAACTTTGGTTGCTATTTATAACATTTAATTATATTCTGAGATCATATAAGGTCTTAATATGACAGGTCCCACATTAATGACAAAGGTCTTACAGATGACTTCAGGAGGCAATAAAAACTCTAGTGAAGGAATTGCTACAAGTAAATCTCGAGTTATGGGGCATCTGGTTCATTTAAAATATTGAAGAAAATAAAATTAAAATCAATATGAAGCTCTTAGGACATACAACTTGGTCAGCTGAATATAAATTAGAAGTTCTTAATTGAACAATTTATATGTACCGATGGGTTCATTTCATCTTTTAACAAACATAAATGTTTTCAGTTTGTCATTGAAACATCTTATGACTGACACTGGTATCTTTGATACTGAAAGATGAAAAGCCAGAGGAAGAAGATAAAAATCAAACACTTGAGTTCTCAAAAAGAAATAAGCAGGAGGTGTGAGGCATACATGCTGATGCTATCTTAAAATTTTAACTACAAAAGGCAGGGGCAACTAGTTTTAATTACCATTTTAAAGTTTTCCTAAATTAAAGCTTGCCAAAAATTACAAGGAACAGTTGTTATGTTTTTGTCAACATACTTTCACAATTCAATTTCACAAATGTTTCACTAGGAACTATTTATAAGGGAAGCATTGCTCTAGGTACTATAAAGGTAAGAAATCCTTTTGGTATAACAATAATCAAAGTAATATTCATTGGGGATAGGGGAGGAAGGAGAGGGGTGGGGGAGGGGGAGGAGGTGATGGGCAAATTCACACCTAATGGGTGCAGCATGCACGGTCTGGGATGGGCACACTTGTAGCTCTGACTTGGGCAGTGCAAATGCAATTGATGTAACCCAAATGTTTGCACCCCCATAAAAATTTTGTAATTAAAAAAAACCACTACTATAATACTATGGTTACTGTATTGAATGCCTGCCATATGCCAGCAACTCTGCTAGAAGATTTGCATAATTGAGAAGAAAACGAAATGTGTGTGTATTGAGGCAGAGACTGAGGAACATTGAGAATTAAGGAACTTGCTAAGACCAAAGGGTAAAAATGGAGAGATGTGTTTACAGAAGGGACTTTTAAAGTTTGAGATCTTGAAAGCAGAGATGTCCTCGGTGGTTGCAAGGTTGCCAGAGTATATGTATTGCCCATTGCTGCCGTAACAAACTTAGTGGCTTAAACACCGCAAATTTATTGTCTTACAGTTCTGTAGATCAGAAATCCAACACAGGCCTCATAGGGATAAATCAAGGAATGAGGGGCTACATTTCTTCTGGTGGCTCCTGGGGACAGTCTTTTGTTTTTTCCAGATTCTAGAGGCCACCTGCTTTCCTCACAGCCCCTCCATCCTCACAGTCAGCAACAGTGCGTCAAACCTTCCTCACGTCACCTCGCTCTGACCTCCTTTGCTGCCTTCTTCTCCCACTTCTAAGGACACTTGTGATTATATCGGGTCCACCCACATAATCTAAGATAATCTCCCTATTTTAAAATCAGATGATTAGCAACCTTAATTTCATCTGCCACCTTAGTTTCCCTTTGCTACATAACAGCATATTCCTAGGTTTCAGAGATTAGGATGTGGATCTTGGGTGAGGGCATTATTCTGCTTACTTTATAGAGATTACTAGAAAATCCTAACCCAAACTAGCTTAAGGAAACAGGGCTTTTTATTGGAAAGATGCCATAATATCACAATACCCTAAGGACAGCCCAGCCTCAGGGACTGAGTCAATCCAGGAATAGCTCTTTCTCCATCTCTCATCTTCGCTTTGCTATGTGTCAGCAGGTCATGTCTTCCACTGACCTCCCTTATCCTCCGCTCACATATCAGGTTATGGCTGCCAGGAATTCTTGCATTGTACATCTTATGTTCCAGACCTTCCCTTCACTTTCTTCTGGTTCCAAGATAACAAGGCAGACATCGCTTGGCCCATATCTCGAGCCAAGGTCCTATACATCTTGGATGGAGGTTCAAAAAGGCTGCCACATGGAACCATGGAAACGGGGCAGGGGTGAGAGGAGCAGTTCCCCAAAAAGAGAAAGTAGTGGTGATGAGTAAACAAACCAACAGAGAGCTGCAGCAGTGACTAAATTGAGTAAGACAACTTCCTGGTAATCAAGGACCACATGGGCCAGAGGAAGATACACAGATTTCAACACAACGGGATGCCTGTGATTATCACAGTTTGCACAAAATACTGTGGGGGCTCAGAGTGACCCCTTCCCGCAGCAGAGCTCAGTGAGGCTAACACGTGAGGGGGCAGAGGAAGCTGTCAGAAATGAGGCTGGATAGAAAGTGTGGGAAACAGATTGCAGCGAGTCTTCCACAAGCTAAGGTGTTTCTTTAAAATAGGTGTTTCAGAAAAGCCCCCCCCATGGTTAAAGCAGGGGTTGACAGTTGCTAGGCAGGACAAGACTCTGTCCAATGGCACAAGTCAGGAAGCTGCAACCGCAGTCTAGTGGAGAGCCCAGAAGTGGGCCGGAGTATCGGGACTGAGATGGGAAAGGATCAGATGCCTTCACATGGGATTTCAGAAGGCAGAGGGGAGCAGAGCCGATTATGGAGAAGGGGAAGTAAGCCTAAGTGGTCCCAGGTGGTGGTGTCAACCAGGCTCTGGGAGCCCGGCTCCAGAGCAGGGACATCCTGCTGATTGAGAAGGAATTAAATCTAAACTGATTTTTGGTGACTTTCACTCCTTTCCTGGGGTGTGTTACAATATGTTTAATTACTGGCAGGGGAGAGTGGGTGGGGGAGGGGAACCCCAATCTGTTGAGTTCACCAGCTTCTACGGTGTAAATACTCCTACTTGGCCAATTTCAAACGACCCATGCAAAGTCACTACGCGCAGATTTGGGAAACCAGCCAGCAGAAGCCAGCTTCGGCACAACCCTGGGTTTTCATTCTTCATGATGATCCTGTAAAACTTCTGTGTCCCATTCATTGCAGGACCAGGTCTCTAGATCAAGACTTTCCAGCTGGACTTTAGGGGACCTGTTGCTACTGACCTCTCTTGTCCAACCTTCTGTCCTCCTCAGCAACGGAGCATCCACCCACAGCACAAAGGAGAGGAGAGAGCACAGTAGGATTTGCAAAAGCTTGTCCATATATTGGTCAATGTGTGGATGCTGACAGAGCAGATGGAATGGAAGACAGCATAGCACAGTGGAGAACAACAATGGGCTCAGAAGCCAGACCACTTGTTTTCAATCCAGTTACTCCACCTCCATGCTCTGTGACTTTGGCCTAGTTACTTAACCACTCTGTGCCTGTGAGTGTGATCTGCAAAATGGAAATTTTCCAGGATGTTAACATTTGTGTCTGCTACAAGATGGAAGTTTCCTGAAACTTACTAACGAGGCAATCAATAACAAGAGGCACCACAAACACATCTATCCCCAAAAAACCAACCTCCTCTCTTAAAAACTTCACTGGCAGCTAAAGTGTTTTCTCTTTTATAAAAAAATCATCAAAATGTCAGCCTTGTAAATATTTATGATCCCAACCAGACAGTTCATATCTAAACATCAATTGTTTAAAGATGATTCAAGTGCTTTTTGATAGAAATCTTATATCCTACACATGCCCTATACACCATGCATAGAAAATATGCCTTTATAATGTCTTCCAGGGTAAGGTCAGGAAGATAACCAAATGTGATTATGGGGCCCATCAGAGCTTCATTTGTTCTGGCTGGTGCATTTGTAAAGGTTAGAAGCAAAGAAGGTTCACTGGCAGGAGGCCACTGGGACTCTTCTCATTTATAATTAAATATTATTTGGGTCACAGTGTTTCTGCTTCTCAGATGATCTCCTGGTAGAACAAGGAATTGAGAGAAAGGGCAAAGGAGCCGTCACAACTCCGTTTGTCAGAGCTGCTCCAGCAAGGCACGGCACATGCCCCAGTCACGTTCGTGGCTTTTGCTAGTAACTCCCTGTGACGTCAAACAAGTCATATGGACTTTGGTTTCCTCCACGGTAAGACAAAACTGTTAAAGATTATATCAATATGAAACATTGTTAATGTACTATTAATCACTCATTTAAAAACTGAAAACATTTCCAACTTCCAACGTGCCTTCCAGCTTTAAAACACAGTGGTTCCATGAACTTGATAGCAGGGATCCGAGAATCACAGGGAAAATGGACATATTTTACTCAACTACTCAAGAATAAGCCTAAAACTCTCTCTGAAACCATGAGTCTCCATGTCTCATCCCACCAATACCCTGCCCAGAGCAAAAGTGTCTGGGTATTAATTAAATTTCAGACTGTCTCCATTTTTTTCCTTACTCTGCTAGAAAAAGAAAAGGAAAACATAGAAAGGCCTTAAAAAACAATCCATTAAGTCTGACGTCACCCAGAGCTGTTGGAGGGTTATTTGTGGTGGTGGTTCTGGTATGGTTTTCCATCTCCTGAAAGAAAGATGACTGACATTGCCAATAGATCACTCTGGCCGCAGGGTGGACAGTGGCTGGAGGAAGCAGGTGAGGAGGCAGGGAGGCCCGTTAGAGGCCTGCAGCCACCCCAGAGAGAACGGGGTGGTCTGGCTGGAGGGTCACAGGGGTGGCAGTGGGAAGCGTGCGGACTCCAGTTACATTTTGGAGGCATGAGGTTTGTGTGGGCTATGCTGTGTCCCAGGAATATATGTTTGAGTATTAATCCACCACACCTGTGAACGTGATCGTATTAGAAAGAGGGTCTCTGCAGCTGGAATTAAGTAAAGATGAGGCCATACTCGACCTCCTCTGGAGTGGCCCTAAATCCAAAGACGAGTGTCTTCATGAGCAGAGAGAGACGTGAAGACACAGACTTACAGGGAGACTAGAGTGACGCAACTGCAAGCCTAGGACAGCCAAAGAGTGCCGGCGACCCCCACGAGCCGGGGGGGCGAAGGAGGATTCTCCTCTAGAGCCTTCAGAGGACACGGCCCGATGACAACCTGACGTCAGGCCTCCAGCACTGCACGGGAACACATTTCTGTTGTTTTAGGCCACCCGGCTTGCTTGCGGTGATCCGTGGGAGCTGCCCCAGGAAACACATACGAGGTGGCGACACAGCCTGGCCTGCTAAGAGCAGGGCAGGGAGCTGCGCAGACGCAGAGTGAAGGAACGCGCATTTTAAGGACGGAATGAGCTCTCTACGAAGGAGGCCGTAACCCAACCCACGTGCGCATCTGTGGATATCCACAAGAGCCTGTGGAGTGCCGACGACGCAAGTGGAAATTCCTGACCGTGGGGCACCGACTGTGTAACCAAGTCTACTGCACGTGGCGGAGCGGGTGTCACCCCGCGCTCACCCCTCCCCCTTCACCACCTCTGCTGGCGGCCACTGGCAACGCCACCCTCACAAACTCCCGCCACTGGACACAGTGCCCCTAAATGCATCCTGGACAACGACCTGCATCCTCATCTGAGCTTTGGAAAAATTTCCTTCTTTTGCATCAAGAGATCACTAGACAGAGTTAAAGAACCAGCTACAAATCAGCCTCAGGATAAGCCGACTCTTGAAGTGAGCTCTTCACAGAGCTGCGGGACAAACACTCTCTCAGGATCGCGCAGGGCAGAATTCTGGAATGGGGACAGGAATCCTGTCTGGTTTAAATCTGTTTTCTTTTAAGGCCACTACCTTCATTCAGGCAGTAAATATTTAGGGAGAGCACCCTGATAAGCTCTGGGCAGGCATAAATATTTGTTGAATTGAATACATTGTATCTTCTGGTAGAAATAAAGTTACATAACTAGATGAAGCAAGGGAAGGAGGGAGGGAGGGAGAGGGAGGAAGTGACTTGCTTAGATGTTAAACTTGAAAGAAAAAACAGTAGAAGAGTCTTCAGGGAAAGTAGCGTTTCTGTACTTGAAGAAGATGGAGAGGAAAGTAGATCATTGAGAAACTCACCTGGCAAGATATTAATACATGGGGCGGGCCCAGGGGATCTCAGAGTCCCGTCCGACTCTAGGCTACGCTGCACCACGGAGGGAGGGAGACAAAGGCAAGGTGTTCGAGAACACAGACCTCAGAGACAGACTGGAGTGTGGACAAACTCAGGGTCCAGACAGCCACATGCTGAGTGTGACCTCTTACTGCTCTTTATGGCACCCTGTCCTCTTCCTACTGAGCACTTATCCCACTTGGAATCATGTTTTTATTGTTGTTAGTTATCCGTGTGCTCTACTGGAGTTCAGGCTCCACGCTTCATGGCCATCTGCTCACCGAAGTACACCCAGTGCTATGTTAATACTAGGCGCGTGCAGACAGCCAATATGTATTTGTTAAATGAATGAATACAGAGATTACTGTGAGTTACTTAATCTCCCTAAGCCTCGGTTTCCTCATTAGTAAAATAGGAATTACAGGTGTATTCGCTTCCTAGGGCTTAAGTGAGCAAGTATTTCAAATGTTTAACTCATGAGAGGTGTTTAGGAGACATGCTACCAGGTTATAATTAACATCACTATCATTGACATTATGAGGGGCATAAAAGCTTTTTCAAATATTAAATTTTTTTTTTTAAAAAGTCAGAGCATGTTTAAAAGGTAAATGGCATGAGAGAGACACTTGGAAAAGTGGTTAGTAGGATGCGAAGCCCGTTCAAAATGAAGGTAGAGAAATATAAACTGGTGAGGGGAGACTCCCCCTCGGGAGAGAAGGGAATGGGGGTGATAATCAGGTGTCAGAAGGAAGAGATGACTAAGACAATATTTCCCCCTTGGGTGGTCCAGTTTCTATGACATCATCTCCAAAGGGACAAGGCAAACAGCAGTGGCTACACTTTGTCATAGAAACCGAGATAGGCTCTTCCTGCCAGCCTCAAGTGGGGTTTGTTCCTTAATATTTGAAAGAAAATAAAAATATCAAAATCCTTTTGGAATCATGCAGTTTGCCACCTACAGGTTGTGGTCTCATTACTTGTCAAGCACATGTTTTCTTTCTACTTTTTGTCAGATTTTACCTTAGACTTGCTCAACAGTTCTGGCAAGGCTTCAGAGGAAATCGTTCAATCCACAGTTTGCAACCACAATAACCAACACTCAGACCCTGGTCATAATTCGCACTCCCCAGTAGCTTATTTATTTCTTGTCAAACTATCTGAATGGCAGCTCGGACTGGGAAACATTTGGTATAGCAAATCACCATGGTGGACACTAGTTTGTTAACACTCTTTGACGCAAGTTCATGACCAGATTCCACCATGAGATTGAGATGCTGAGTATCTAAATGACTTCCTCATGGTGGACACTTACACCATTTGTCTTTGAGCTCCAAGAGCCAACTGAGACATCACTCTGTGACATACTGAGGTAAAAACTGTTCTTATCTCTTTATTCCAGGGGACAAACTTTCTGTAAAGGGCCACAGAGTAAATATTTTAGGCTTTGTGAGCCATGTGGTCTTTGTGGCGACTAGTCAACTTTGCCTCTGTCATGCAAAAGTACCCATAGATAATATGTAAATCCATTGGCATGGCTGTGTTCCAATAAAACTTTATTGGCAAAACAGGAAGCTGCTGGATTTGCCTGAGAGTCATAGTTTGCCAACCCCCTGCATTAGTCATCTGTCTTACTCCAGGATTAACAGATTCAGAAAACCAATGGATTCTTTTGTCCTGAGAACTAAAAGGAAACCTATCCTAAAGGTAAACAAGACAACTAGCTCATCTACCACCAAATAAAGTAGAATTACCTAAAATATTGTCCCGCAGTTTATGGTTCTTACTGTTTTGTTGCTCTGATCAATTTTTCTCCATACTGATTCCACGGGAACACAAAGTGATGGGAGAACTCGTCTTTCAAATGCCTCTCTTACACAGAACCCTGCCTTATAAAGCCAAGAGATGTGATGAAGGGGTTCTCCAGTTGATCTACATCTTCACTGGTTTGGATAAAGTTCTGAGTATTTGGAGATGCCTGTGGTGCCCCTGCAGAGCCCAGAGGTCTCACAGGCCTAGCTTAACAAACACTGACGAAGAACACAGAGGAGGGGGCTTGGATTTGGGAGACCTGAGCTGGAGACCAGGCTATGTCTGGTTTCTTTGGAAGCTGCAGAGAGGAGACAGGAGGCAGAGCCTCAGAGAGATGCAAAAGGAAATTTGGCTCCAATATGCCAGTTCCTGGTTTGAGTCCCTGCAGATACCCAGCTGGCCTTCTGTGGTCTGCATCCAGTTTTCTTCCAATAAATTTCATCTTGTTTTTTGCTTAAGTTAGTTTGGCTATGTTCTGAACAATCCCTAAACACATTAGCAACAGAATTGGGTTTAATGACATTTCAATCCTGTTTAGCTTATGCTGAAAGAGACGTCAAATGAATCCTGTACTTCAAATACCTAAATAATTGAAGTCTTTCATAAGACAAAATTCCAATGTGTGGAAAGATGAGTATTTTAGCCTTTATATTTTTTCCTACGCTATTTAAAGGTTAAATTCCACCTCCGGAATAAAAGTAAACCAGAAAATATTCAGTGCCAAGTTAAGTTAGTGATTTGAAGCTGGGAAGTGCGATTCATGAGACAGATTAAAATAATTAATGCTACAGGCAAGCTAAATAAAGATTAAAGGTGTAGAGATAAGTGAGTCTATCTAAAAAGGGTAAACAACTGGGTGATGAGGTTTTGACAGTGAGGTAGTCAGACAAGAAGAGGGCAATGAGGCACAAAGAAGTGTCCTGAATTTCCCTAATTCCATTAGAAGGTAGAATTATCTCTCTCTGGGAATTACATTATCTTCAAAATTAACCGTGAGGTTCCTAGGGGATGGCTCAGATAAGCAGGTAGGAGATGTGTTTTAGAGAACTGGTTCTCAATCGCTGGCAAGGACTGATGTCAGAGCTGGCCTCCTGGAACTCTAGTCTCCCTTGAAACCTGTGCTGGAACCTGACACCACCCTGCCTCCAACATGTGACACAAATTTGGGAACACAGCCCCACCCACCCAGGATGGTGGGCTGAGCCTAACTAGGGAAGTCCTGGTATGCAGAACTAGTCCCTAGAGTCTGCTTGTAGCCCTCCAGAGAGGGGAGGGCTAGGTTACGCCCATGCTTGGATTCAAGAACAAAAGAGAGTGGAGAATGAGGAAGTAGAAATGGAATTGACTGGAACTCAGGGGTCTGAGGTCTGGACTCCGCTCTGCTATTCACTAGCTACATGACCAGGTAGATTATTTGACTTTCGTTTTCCTCACTGGGATATAGGACCAGACCAGGGGTCAGAAAACCAGGGCCTATGGGCAATCCAGCTGCCACCTGGTTTTATAAATAAAGTTGTACTGGAACAGAGCCACACCCACTTATTTACCTATTGTCTGTAGCTGCTTTTGCACTACAATGGCAAAGCTGAGTGGTTGCAACAGTCAGTATGGCCTACCAACCCTAAAATAATTACTCTCTGGCTCTTGCAGAAAAAGTTGGCCAAGCCCTGTACTAAATGCTTTTTATGACATCTTCTAAGTTCTCTGACTCGTCTCCCTGGCTCCAGTGTGTGTATAAGTGTGTGTGCGTGTGTGTGTACCTGTGAGAGAAGATCAACCTTTCTCATTCATAACGATTGTCCATAGACAGTGGGTTGGGGCTGTGCCCACAGAGACTTCCCACAGGAGTCCTGGCCAACCAAGAGCAGGAAGATTCCTGGGCGACAGAGAAAAGCTCACGGTCTCTAATGAGCCTGAGAAGAGAATGGATGTGGGTCTTTCCTCCATAGCACACAGCCTTTCCCAGAATCCCTAAAAGGTTCCTCTTTCCCTCGAGTATCTAAACCCTCAGTCCATGCTCACCACAGCCCTAACACCAACTCAGACCTGAAACCAAACTGTCAACAATCTCACTGCCTTGCTCTGTAATACGTTTGGCCCATCCTGCCTGTATAGGATGATTGCAATTCCAGCCACTGAGAAATCAGAGATTTCTATTTTCTTCCTGGCTAACACAATTTATAAAGAACAGCCAACCATGGGAAAGGTAGCCAATTTCCATCAAACTTTGCCGATTATTTAAGAGAATTGCTTCTTGTTGGAACTACCCGTGTACACAGAATGTTAGGGGATGCTTTTCCACAGAGAAATCCACTTCCTGGAGGGAGAAGGAAACAGCAGCCACCACCCCATCACCGCCTTTCTGGTGGTGGTGACATTACGGGATGATGGTCTCTGCCAGCTGGCGCTTTCCTGATACGGGTCATTTGTCATTTTGACAGGAGAACTGGAAAGGAATTGAATGATAGCATACTCATATCAAAATAAGTGTCTGCAATTATGACACTGTTAAAAAAATATCATTAATCCCTAAAACCTTCCATCTGGCATGAAACAGGCCTCACTTGCGTATTTAACCGAATTACAAGGACAGGCTCTGACTCCACTGCCCACAGTTCCCTGGCAGCATCCTCCTTCCTCCCGACTGTGTTCAGCCAGCAACTGGACTTAGTGACCCCCAGCGGAAAGCGGGTCTCTCTCTCTCTCTGCCCAGCATCTACACATCAGCTCAGGGACCACGAATGGTCCTACTTGGGTGCTGTGCCCGTATTTCCCCTCTCGCCTGCTGCATGAGGAGGAGGAGCCCTAACTGGCCAGCCTGGGTCATACACCCATTCCTGTGGCAGGCGTGAGGATGAGGGACTCTGACTGACACCACATCAGGACTGTCGGAGTGGGGCAGGGTCCTCAAGAATGAGAAAGACCCTGTATGCAGGCACAGCTATAACTACCAGGAGCTGTCAAACCAGCCTTCAGACGTGGTGTTTCCAAGGGCATCGGCAGGGATGGGAAGAGGAGTTATTCCAGTCAAAAAAAAAAAAAAAAAAAGAATTTGGGGGAAAAAAAAGAGCCAATTCACCATACTAGCATCAAAAAGACACCACACAGGTGATAACAGTTTTGTGGCAATGTTGTCACATAGCAAACAAATCGTTCATTGTCTTATGGCAGTCAGACTTGTATTATCAGCCCCCACACTACATGTACACTTGGAATTTTCTTTTTTACTATGTTGGGGGAGTTACCCAGGTTCTCTGTTTTGCCTAACACCTTGTCCACCTACTTCTCTAGAATAAAAGTAGCTATCCAGTGTCTATACTGTATTCAAATGCTTGAGAAATAAAAGGTCATCTCTCCTGAATCTAAGCTTCTGGAAAGTAACTCTTTTGTTGTTGGTCGACAGTCAGTCGGTAAAGGGTTTGTATGTTAAGGGGGTTTGTATTTCCCTGGGGGTCTCCTGATGGGGTTGTCAGTGAGAATCTTGGGGGACGGTCTGCCAGTGATTACGGAGCCTGAAGGAATTCAAGGTGAAGGTGTAACTTTGGCCCCAGCCTCCCACCCTGAGGGGAAGCTGGCACACAGCCGTAGGCTGCTAACTCCCACCGTTTCTCCACTGTCCTCATTCCTCTTCCCAGAAAGAGCATTTTTAGGACCAGAACTGCTCCCCCAGAGCCATGAATGCTCAGAGGTTTCTAATAGCCTTTCCCTGACACAAACTCGTTAATATTATCTGATCTTTGTTCCTTGAACAAGCATTCCCATACCAAGTTTAAAGTTTAAAGTGATAAAGGCACATTTTCTCAAGACGGATTTTCCTCGGCTATGCCTTGTGCTTTGTTATTCCCGACTTGACTTTATTATCCTAAGTATATTATTTTAACATTAAGAACACCAGCAACTTGGGGAAACACAATGTTCAAACGTAAAGATCCCAGTTGGATTTAGACTTTGTGGTTTGAAAAGAAAAATTTTCTCATTCCAAAGTGACTTGAACACTCAAAGCCTTTGTGATAAGCACATGTGGAGATTTGCTTTCTAAAATTCTAAAATGTTCTCTGCTGTTCACAAAAGTTTCCAAATGCACATGAATAAAACATCATGAATTCTCATGGAAACTATGCTCAAATGTTGTCCAAACAAGAACAGCCATTTGGAAGTCCTTGAGGTTATGTAAGTGCACAGACGCCCAGCCTCAGACTCTGCAGGGACTTTCAGGAAGCCTCTAACCGCCCCCAGTTCTGGGGATTTGAGATGTACTGTGGGAAACACAGTCGCTGCCTTAACCTAACCTTCAATTTATGTAGTCAGGGACACATAAAATACTACAAATTTATAACATATACTGAGTCACATCCCTCTGTATCCCATGAGAGATTGGTTCCAGGGTTCTAAGACCCCCTGAGGATTACAAGATCCTCAGATGCTCAAGTCCCTGATATAAAATGACATAGTGTCTGCATATAACCTTTGCACATCCTCTCGTGTACTTTAAATCATCTCTAGATTACTCATAATACCTAACACAATGTGCTAGGTAATGCTATGTAAGTAATTGTTATACTACATTGTTTAAGGAATAATGACAAAGAAAAAAGTCCATACACATTCAGTACAGAGGCAATCATCTTTTTTTTTTTTCCAAATATTTTTTTTTTTTTTTTTTTTTTTGAGACAGAGTTTCACTCCGTTGCCCTGAGTAGAGTGCGGTGGCGTCAGCCTAGCTCACAGCAACCTCAAACTCCTGGGCCCAAGCAATCCTTCTGCCTCAGCCTCCCAAGTAGCTGGGACTACAGGCATGCGCCACCATGCCCGGCTAATTTTTTCTATATACATTTTTAGCTGTCCAAATCATTTCTTTCTATTTTTAGTAGAGCCGGGGTCTCGCTCTTGCTCAGGCTGGTCTCGAACTCCTGACCTCAAACAATCCGCCCGCCTCGGCCTCCCAGAGTGCTAGGATTACAGGCATGAGCCACTGCGCCCGGCCTTTTTCCAAATATTCTTGATCCACGGTTGGTTGAATCCACGGATTCAGAACCCACGGGTATGGAAGGCTGACTATATTTTGCATTGTGTTCCTATTGTGCAAGCTTGGACCTTTGCATTTTATTTTAGGATACTTTCCGTACTCACATTTTAGAGTTTCTCAAATTCATGCCTTTTTTCAGCTCCTCATTGCCTCATTAAGGCTTTGCAAGAGCCTCCCTCTCTCTGACCCCCTTTCTCAGTCCCTCCACCAAACACCACTAGAAATACCTTCTAATGCCCAGGACTGCTCATCATTCTCCCAGCTTCATGCATCTACATTGCTTAAACAATGAGACTCAGACTTTGCAGGCTGAAACTTGCACTTCTTGCCAAGACAGAGTAACAGGAGGATTTACCCTCCCTACCTAAGCCAATCAAAAATGGACAGCACATAAGAAATAATGGTTTTCAAAATACTGGACATCAGGCAAAGAAGAACAGTGATGTCTGAGAGACAGGAAACAATCAGGACGAGCCCTACAATTGCTCCAGTTTAGTTCCCTGAGAGAGTTTCCAAGCTACAGCACTTGTTGGGGATACCAGACAAAGCCTGGCAGACTCCCTAAATATTGGGGAGACAGAGCTCAGAGTCCAGAGCGACAAAGACAGCTAGAGTTCACTGGAGAGAGCACCAGAGAGAGAACTCTGAAGATTTCCAGAGAGCTCCCTTCATATATTCAGCTGAGTATCAATCAGCACATGTGTGTGCAGAAACTTCCTGAGGCTGGGAAAGAACCACCTGAGACAATTAGAGGTGACAGTGCCCAGTGCTCATACAGGATGAGAACAGGTCTGTCCCTCCTAGGCAGACTGAAAAACCCCAAAATTCATAGTATATCAGTAAAGCACACACAAAGGCTTATTAAGGTAATGAGAAATAATTAACCCTAGACTGCGCATGGCTCTGGTGCCATCCCAAAATATCTCAAGAGTAAGGCCCAAAAGGATCAAACTATTTCCACGCAACAGAACAAAGCTCAGAAAAATTTACAGAAGCTGGGTGCGGTACTGTGTGCCTTTTCAAAAGGAAGATCTCATCACATCGTTTCCTGCTTCATACGCTCTAACAGGATAAAGGCAAAATCCTGCACTTGGCCTACAGGGCTCTATGTGGCCTGACCCTGCCAGCCTCTGGGCCCCACCTCACAGCACACGTGCCGGCCCCCAAAACCCAGACACACAGGCCTCCCTATCCACCCCGCCCCTGAAATCCCTCCTCCTGGCTAGTTCTACTCTGCCTTTGTATTTCAGTTAAATCTTCTCTTCCTCGTTGAAGTCACCCCTGAGCTTCTCGATCAGTCAATTCCCCCATTACGATTTCCCAAAGCGTCGTGTGCCTGTTATTCCACAACCCTTGTCACAATCACAGTTTTGCATTTGCTATATTTATTTTGGTTACTGTTGATCTCTCCCACCCAGGGGTGGGGAACCAGCAGCCCCAAGGCCACATGTGGCCCTCCAGATCCCCAAGTGCAGCCCCTCGACCAAATCCAAATCCTTTATTAAAGGATTTGTTCTGTAACATTTGGATTCAGTCAAAAGGTGACTAGACCCGTCACCTCCTAGGGGCAGACACCCCATCTATTCTTGCATCCCCGGTACCTAGCTCACAGCTGGCCCCTCCGTAGCCATTCACTCAGTGAGTGAGAGTATCGGGGTCAGCCTGGCACCCCAGGTATAAAAAGAATGATGTAGGCTATGAAATGTACAATATAGCGCTCTCATCTCTCACTGGACAGTTTTCTCTCTCCCCCAAGAAGCTTCCTGCCTGGGTCTGAGGAACCGAAGGCCTGAGGGTGCATCTTCCAGTCCTAGTCCTCAGAGAGGCCCAATCCCGAATGTATTTTGATCATGACTTCGCTTCACATTGTCTTTTGCCTCTTAACATTGAATTGATCAAATGCTTGCGGTGCGACGTCTGCCACAGCCCGGCTGACGCAGCGCCACTGCGATGCTCCCGCATCCGCTCTGCAGCTAAGTGATTTACAAAGCATGCCCTCTCCGGAGATCGGAATTTACATACACGAAATTGGACTGATGGAATTACTGACGAGTGACAGAGCACAATTGAATCAAAGTGGTCATTCCAAACGAACATAAATGCATTTAGGATTTGGGAAAAGCTGATGCTAGCTTGATTTATGCCTCTCCAGCCTTGGAGACAATGACAGGGACTGTGATTTATTTAATTATATCCTTGTCAAGAAATAATGGAACTCACTATAAGTCCTGAGCCAAACAGATTTCAGGTAAACATTCTCTGCTGTACATTGACCCCAAATCGGCTATGACCTTCCAATCCTGCAACCTCCCCAACCCTGACTCCTGGTTCCTGTGAGTTCATCTAGTTCTAACAGCTTTCAGGATTGGGGGTTGGGTTTTTTGTTTGGTTTTTTTCCCCCCTACTTGTTATTCCAAGGATTAGGGTCTGTGTTTCTTAGGAACCTCTCATTTTGCTATAACATCATTTGTATACTTTGCTCCACAGGAGGGAAGGAAGTAGGAGAGGGTGGGATGTGATTTTCCAAACAGAAGAGGCAACAGAATTGCTTTGCATGGTCTGACCTCCCTGCAGCCTAGTCCCCTGGTCTGCTCTTGGGGCCCTGAGAAGGGAAAAGGCAGATGATGCGAGTTTCTCCTGTTCTTTGCTATTCCTAGATATGTCCTCAAGAGCCCAAAGTTCCATAAAACTCCATTCAAAATCACAACTTCCGGCTATAACCAACCACTGGAAGGAGACAGTTCTCGTGCGTCCTAGAATCCTGCCTTATCCTATGGCAGCAGGCCCGTTTATCACAAGTCCCTGAGCCAACCTCATTTCTGACATCTCTTGGTTCCTTTTTGATATTTATTGCTTTTACATTCATCTCATCTGATTCTCAAAATACTGTGAATTAAGCACCAGAGGTATCATCCTCACGTTAGAGTTACGAAAAATAAGCCCCAGTAATAGACGTCTGCTCTTTCTGCTTGTCCAGCCTCCCTTCCCCTCTCCTTCTGCTATTGGTGTCTCTTCCCCTTGGGAAAGGTCTCCCATGTCCATTGGATTTTGATGAGGCTGTTAATCATGGGATAGGATGCTGCCACCACCTCCCTAACCGAAAAGAGACAGTGATGACTAAGAAAAACCAGAGTCTGTCTCCCAGAAATTTGAATCAAGCAGAGAACACCAAGGCAGAGGCTGTTGGAACCAAGGGACAGCCCACAGTGTCTACTGCTCAGAGCCCTGGAGTGGCCTGCCCGGGTGATCAAATCCACCTTTCTTCTATGACACTCCTACTCTCCTAATAAAACTTTTATTTCTTACTTAAGTCAATCCATTAGTTTATCTTGCTTTCAACCATAGAACCCAGCAATAGGTTTGCAATTCGCCCAAGCTCTTGGTTTTTAACACAGGTCTCCTGACTTAATCTGATGTTCTTTGTGCTGTGCCACAGGGTAGGATATAATATTAATATGTTACACAGCACAGAGAAGAGGGTGGTAGGAACAATACAATAAATACAAAGCTCATTCATTATCTAGAGCAGTGGTTCTTAACTAGGGGCAATTTTTCCTCTCAAGAGACATGTGGCAGTATTTGGAAACATTTTTGGTATCACAACTGGTGAGGAAGGGGGACATGCTCTTGGCATCCCGCGGTTAGAAGCCAGGGATGCTGCCGAACATCCCACAATGCACAGGACAGACCCCGCCAACAAAGAATTATTTGTCCCAAAGTGTCAATAGTAACAAAGTTTAGAAATCTAGAAAATGGGGTTATCTACCGCATTATTTAGGATAACAACAGGCAGTGATCCAAATAATAAAAATTTTAAAAACACTTCAAATTCTCAATGGCTTGACACTTAACAAGGATTTGTGACTTACTGTTGCAAAGTCTTCTGTGGCCAGGTGATTTCTCCTTCCTGTAGGGACTCAGCAATCCAGGCTGTTTCCGGGTGGCTACGGTAGGGGACAGGAGAGCCAGAGATGGCATGCTGGCTTTTAAGTGCTTCAGCCCTGAGGTGACACCTATCACTTCCACACATGACCTAACTGCCAGGGGGCTGGGACACATGGGGTGGGGAGTGGAGGGCAACGCAATGGATACTGAAGAGTAAATGACTCTGCCATGCCACCCGTGTAGTCCAGTGCCACTATCTCATTAAGAACAGAAATATATCTGCACAATGCATTACTAAGTCACATGTCTAATTATCTGAATATATTCTATGGAGTGCATTAATAAGTTATCTCCTGGGACCTAGGGATTTTTGTTTTTAATTTTTTAATTTCAAAGCATTAATCTGCTGTAGCAATCCTACCACAGCCAATAATACTTATCCCTAAATAAATGTCATTAATGCCTGTTTTGCTATGTGGTGACTGGACTATGAACTGTGGTGGACAGGCCACAGCCAGGCTAAACTCTGTTGATTCGAAGGGCATTTCCTTCTAAGAAGGACAGAGTCACGTAAACGAAATTATATCTGTCTAATGCAGAGCATTTATAAGTGAGACCAATATATTTTCATTGCAAATAATTAGCTAGACTCAATTTATACAGAGATTTCATATTTAAGAATCTTTAAATATGCATGAGGTCAAGTTTCTCAGTCACTTGGGGCAGTGTTTCTTAACCACCATGCAGAGTTGCTCCAGAAGCCTTTTCCAAGTATAAATGTCCCTCCAAATTTTTTTTTTTTTTTTTGAGACAGAGTCTTGCTCTGTCACACGGGTTATAGTGCAGTGGCATCAGCCTAGCTCACAGCAACCTTAAACTACTGGGCTCAAGTGATCCTCCTGCCTCAGCCTCCTGAGTAGCTGGGACTACAGGTACATGCCACAATGCCAGGCTAACTTTTTCTATTTTTAGTAGATACTGGGTCTCACTCTTGTTCAGGCTGGTCTCCAACTCCTGAAGTCAAGCAATCCTCCTGCTTCAGCCTCCCAGAGTGCTGGGATTACAGGTATGAGCCACTGTTTCCAGCCCCCTCCAAATTTCTGATCCTCCAAATTTCTAATTCAACAGAGGCATATTCACTAAGATCATTATGGTGACAAGTAAAGAATCTGATGCTGGCTAACTTGAGAAAGAAAAGGGGAAGGGTTTCTAGAAGGATACTGGGGAGCTTACCAAATCAAAGGTGGGACTGAGTAGCCAGAGCTTGGGAAGGGCAGAGCCTGGAGCAACTCCAGGAAATGCAGCAGCTGAGGTTCAGGGACCTTCTCCTAAGGTCCTTCTGCAAGCTTCAGGGTGACTCGGCTTCATCACCCCCACCAGTTTGCAAATCTCCACGTAAGTTCACATTTCCCAAGTGTTGCAGGAATAGCCAGGCTGAGAAGGGTATCTCTGACCCGACATCAATCAGCTCTGGGGGTGTGTCTTTCATTAGGTTGTGTAACCTTGGGCAAGCTACTTGACCTCTTTATGCCTCAGTTTACTCACCTGTGAAATGGAGGCAATCATAATACCTGCCCCTGCAGGAATTGTCCTGGGTGGGTCTTGAAGTTCTAGGTGGTGTCTAATACTGTTTGGATCTAGAACATGAGTAATTTGGAAACATTCCCCAAGTGCTTGTAATCAGATTTGCTGAGCAGTTACAATGGGCCACATGCTATATGAAGCCTCTTCTCTGCATTATCCCACTTAGTCCTCAAAAGAGACCTAGGAGGCAGGTACCTACAGTGCCTGACACCCTATGACAAGTGCTCCATAGATGTCAAATTAACTAATAGACTAACGAATGAATGATGGTGCCACTCCCAACCACTTCAGCCAAGAATGCAGGGGGTGATCTGCTCAGGTGCTGGTCCCCCACCCCTTAGCCCAGTGCTCCATTGGAGACCCCAGACCCTGTACACGCCCAGCACCTGCTGGTGGGGGGAGTAGAGCTTGCTCCGCTTGTGGGATGCCACGCTAGTTGGTACCACTTAAAGGGACCAAAGGCCCATTTCTTTCTAACTTTTGGCCCATGTTTCAAGATAGCATTACGTATGAAAGTACAGGACTGCTGGTTTGTCTTCAGCTTCTTGTGGAATTTCTTGGATTGGCTCCAACCATGATTCTACTTCCACTTTGTGTGACTTTGGACAAATTATCATCTCTCCCTGAGCCTCAGTTTCACAATATGTGAAAGTGGGATAACGACAATAAATAACTCAGCAGTTGTAGTGTGGTCCTGCGAGCAAATCCATGGGAAACAGCGTAATTCTTGACACATAGCAGAGGCTCGTTCAATCAACATCTGCTAATAATAGCATTTACTAACCCTGACTATTGATGATGATACCACAGCTGGTAAAGGAAACAGATAAAAGAGCATTCATCCCAAAGCAGTAGTATATCTATTTCTTGATATTTTCTTTCCTTAAGATTTGCTCCTTTTCCTCATACATAGGACATGCATCTGGAACCAGATGGCCTGGGTTTAAATCCAGATTTACCACTTGCTAGCTGTGTGACCTGGGGCAAGTTTCTTAACCTCTCTGTACTTCAGTTTTCTCATCTGTAAATTAGTACTTAACTCAGAGTTATTGTAAGGATTAACTGAACTAGTATTTGTAAGACAGCATGGAAGCTATACACAGTAAGTACTGTTCAAGTTTGTGAAATGAATGAAACAGAATGCAGGGGCGATTTCTGCTCAGTTATATGTCCAGTTGACTTCCAGACATTATTTCTTGGTAACAATGCCAGTTAGACAAGGTTTCCTCCATTGTATTTCTGGGCTCACCATTTGATCATTTTTCAAATTTAGATTGCAGAAGACTATAACCATGCTATATTCATCATCCCAGTCTGTTCAACTTGATGGGAGGTGGCATAATGGGATCTTGTATGAATCAAAATATCTTCAAATTCTTTGATCGTTGGCAACTACCAGAGTCCAGCTGTTTCCTGGCCTCAGTACAAAGAAGTGACACCTACTCCTAGTTGGCTTTGAGTCTGTGAGCGTCTTAGGGCACAGATGACAAAAGGGCTTTGGGAGCCAGCAGATGGTACCTGGTAAACAGGCCTTCAAGAGGAGCAACAGCTGCAGAAGGAAGGTGACATGCCCCAGAGCAAGTTGTCTTGCATATGAATTGTTGCATTTATGATCAAATTTCCCCAAGGCTTACCAGAAGGAAGATTTTGTAAAGCGTCTCTATAGAAGATGCTGCAGAGAGGAAAACCATCAAGTGAATGCTTTCACCTTCTTTTGACTTTGCATCCTTAAGGGACCCCAGAAGGCCGGACCAGCCAGAAAGAGGGGAGTTTACTTCACACCTCCCTCACCCTGAGCCTGTGTGTCATGGCCAGCGTTAGACTTGCATTACAGCCACAGCCCTGACTTTGCTTTTAGCTGGATGTGAGGCTGTTTTCAGGCCAGCCTTCTACACCAGGAGGAATCGGGTTACTTCATTTGTTTTCCAAGATTTCTAAAACAATCCTCCATTCAATCCAGAAGCCAGTGAAGACAATTTCCTTTGCCAAAACCTAACTGACCACGTTTCATCTCATCTTCTGGGTACTGATTAATCAGAATTAAGATGTTTCCTTTTCCTAAGTCCTGGTAGACTCCAGCAATACACTGGTGATGTTTTTTCAAAGTTTCATTTTGTTTGTTTACTTAAATTGTAAAGCTGTCTGCAGCAGCTTAACGTTTGACAATTTCATCTCATTTCTTGAAAGGTGATAAATAGTTTTAGCTTAGGAAAACTGAGTATAAAGCCACCACAGTCCTCCCATTGTCAACTCAGCATCACACATTCCTCTTTTTAACCATACTTAACTTCCAAATAAAGACAATAGCAAAATCACGCTTCCACCTCCCATGTGCCATTGAAAACCCACTTCCCTAAAGAAGATACACAGACCCTTTGTCCACCTTTGGGTCGTATTCATTCCTTGTCTAGCTGGGTCACACTCTCCTTTTGAATAACTATAACTTAAATACTGAGATATAGAGTTAACTACTATTAATATATCTTACGTAAGATGGTAGAGGAATGGTAGGGAGGGGAAGAAAACAGTTAATACATGCACAGATATAGACCTCTCAAAATGAGGAAGAAATGCTCGTAACTATTACAGTTTCTGCAACTAATCACGTGGTCACGCTGATACAACTATCTTCTTCCACTACCCATGCCGCATGCCTTTGCCTTCAGCAAGCAAGTCATGATTCCTTGGCTGGTGAGGCAATCCAAACTGCCAACTCTAAAGGGTCTGGGCCATTGGAAGTCCTGCCTGAATTGTGTCATTGTGGTTTTCCCCTGGCCTATCCCAGGACATGGGAATACTAGCAGGTACTGCTCCTCATCCTCACTGCACAGGAGCAGCCACTGAGGGCATCAGTTGGTGCCATGAAAACAGAAACTCTGTCCCTTGCCTGCTGATACACTGGCAGGAAGAGCCCAAAGTGGCCAGCTGGCAGCCTCAGCTTCCAACTCTATTGAACAACATCTGTGTCTCCTGGTGGAAGTATTTGTCCCCTGGGAACTAAGACCTCTAGACCAGCAGACCCAAGATCCAAGATGGGAAGCAAAATTTCACTGTTGGGTCACCAGGTTTAATAGTGAGAGAGGCACTCTCAAATTCACTCCTTGGTTCCCAGACCAACAAACCTTATGGGGGGAGGGCAGCACCATGTATTGGTGGCTGATTTAAAGCATATGACCCCAGCTCTGCAAGGTGTGTTCACCCAGCCATCGCTGTAACTGGTTCTTCAAAAAGGCAATTCAGCATCTCTCAGGTCAGTTGCTTCAGGGTGATGAGGATATAATCAAACCAGCGAATTCCATGCACATGAATCTCTTGACACACTTTATTTTCTCAAGCCCAATCTCATATATACGACTTATACATCCCATCAAATGATAATGGAATGCTGCTATGCACACCCAATCTCGTGGCTTAGTGGGTCAGATGATACCCAGCTTGTGATAGTCATATGGTCCCTTGGTGGCCCGCGGGCAAGCACTTGATGCTGTCCAATAGAATTTGTAGATACCTGTAATAAAGAACGACTTCCACCCCAAGATCCCCAATGCACTTACAAACAAACAACCAGACCATTAAATTCCTTATTTTTACTAAAATATTCCACGGCAGCAATTACTCAGTCCCCTACAAAACTTTAAGAGCAAGTGAAAAAGTATACAGAAGGCTGTTGACTTTGCATCTGGTGATGGGACTGAAGTCACTACAGGGTGGCAAGGATGGAAGAAAGAAAAGCTGGACATGAAGGGAGAGAGACTAAGGACAAGACACAACCTGCAAAAACAACCTAGAACACACAAGAACACACAGGAACCCACAGCACAAGCTGGCATGTGTATATGCCACTCACCACAGTAACCTGACAGTGCAGTCACTGCCTGCTGTCCCTTGCCACCGAGTTGCACATGCACCTGCCCCAGGACCTGCAGAAGTCAGCGGAGGTCATCTGGTGGGAGCTGAAGGAGCTGTGCGCTCACCTGCTGCCTTGAGCCAAGAAAGTGAGCCAGCGGCACAGTGAGGGGCCCCAAAGCACAATGGCTGCCGCTTCACCTCTGCTTCTAAATCTTGTGCAAATTCCTCTTATGGCCAGCTCTAACCCAGAACCAGACATGGCAGGGAATTCTGGGGAATAAAGCTCTGCCTAAGCTGATACAATATAAAGCCAACACAAGGACGGAAATCATTTCCTAGATTGCTGGAAATCTCGGGGGACAATTTTTCAGGAATAAGTTTCCTATTTGATGGCACTTTTGACACTCATATTAAATTGACAGTAATTATGTTTTGTTAACAGTATAACATTTACTGTACACTTACTATGTGACAGATAGTAGCCAGCTACTTCGCATCCATAATTCTCACAGTCATCCCATGAAGTGCCTCCATTATTTCCCCATTTTACAGATGAGGAAATTAAAGCCCAGGAAGAGGTTAAACAGCTTCCCAAGCCTGCACAGAGAGGAAGAGGCTGCTCCGGCACCTGAGCAGAGTCAGCTCAGTGCCCTTCCTCTCAACCACTAAGTTGTAATACTCAACTTCAAACAAGACCCAAATATTGATTAATATCTTAATCATTCAAAAATGAACAGCACAGAACCACTCTATAAATGTGGTTTTAAAGAAAAAGGAACATGTTAAGAACATCTACAATCATAAAAATCTAAATTTACACATCACTTAATAAAGGGGCACTATAACTTGCTTCAAATTCCTAGAAGAGCATAAGATTCCAACACTGGTTTTTAAAAAGCATTAAGACATAAAATAATTTATATTCAGATCACATAGGATATGAGAGCAAGACTCAACTAAATCAGACAAGCGGTTTGAAAAATAAGGCAGGAGCAATGCACATTCACACATTCTTTCACTCGCTCCCTGAGCTAACATTGGGGAGCACTGGCTAAGAGTGGGGGCATAAAAGAGACTAAAGCTCTGCCAAGGGTGTTGAGGCTCTCAGGGGAGATAAAGTGTCTTGAAAGGGCACCTGGCATTCCCCCCCTAGAAACCAGACCACAGGCAGAACAACAAACTAAGAGAAAGAAAGTTCAAATGCAGGAGAGCTCGGTGAAGGACGGACGAGAAATCTCATCTAGGTTTGATTTCCCTCTCTTCACTTTTAGAGTTCATCAAAATCCAGGTCTACGGGGGAGCTCAAAATGATGTTGATTTAGGCAAAAGGGCCTTCAATTCTGGGGAAAAACAATGACCAGGAGAGTCATGAGATCTAGGATCCATTTCTCTATTTCTTTCCCTAATTCACTGGGTGATTTTAGGAAAGCTACTTCTGTTCTTCTCTAGGTCTCAATTTTATTACCTGGAAAATGGGGGGAGGGGCTCCCTAGGACCACAGATTTCCTAACAACATTCCATGACGCTAGACTTTTACCTGTAAAGAAGAATCATCCTAATCCCCCACTCAGGAAGACACTCTCGATGCTGCATTGTGCAGTGGCAGAGGCTACCACTGTTGTGTTCTGGGTGACTTTCACTGCCATGTCTTTACTTAGTGTCAGGGATGGGTTCCCCTGGACCCACCGTTACTCTGCCATTTTCCTCTAAGGCCACCAGATGGCTGAAATCACAAGTCCACCTGTGCCCCAGGGCAGGCCAAGAGAAGCTGACCCACACTTAGAGTAAGCCCCCGGCCCTGGGGACAGAACGTTATCCCCAGTGGGAGCCAGTAGCCCCCAAGCTGTGAGTGTTAGGACCCTTTGTACGTTAGGGAGACAGACTCATTGTGCAGAGAAAGGCATTGCTGGCAAAGTGTTCTTGACTAGAGCAAACGGTGCAGACAGAATAAAACAAGAGGAAACATCCTATTTGACCATCTTTTTTAGGATTGGGCTAAAAGCAATTCAGTTGAAGATAATCTGTGTAGAAGAACAAATACCTTGAAATACACATTACAAAAACAGTCATTTGTGCATGTTCTGGGGGATGTTTTAAGACGGGGAAGTGGCCTGGCCCCAGAGCCCCCATGTTAAGATTGAGACTATGAAATCCTGGTCACTAGACCAAGCGTGTTACATGTGTTATTATTTATTTCTATCCCATTGCACAGAAGGGGAAATAGCCTCAGATAGGAAAGTGCTTGTCCAAGGCCATGTGGCAAACGGAAGAGTCTGGGTTTGAATCCAGGTCTAACTCCAGACCACTGTGTCCCTCTGTTTACACTGGCCCTTTGTAAGCAATTTGGGCTCTACCTATAGAGCGCCAACATATCTGGATGAAAAGGTTAAACTTGGGTGTTTGTGCCACGTATAACAACGGCCTTGGTCAGGTCAAAGGGCATGCTGAGATCTACGCTGAACATCAAATAAATACCACATTCCAGGACTGGAAATACAGAAATGCAAACACCATGAAACAATGAGGCTACCACTACCATGTACTAGAGACGTGTGTGAAAGGTCTAGGATGACCCGGGTGACAGTGTGTTTAATTATGCTTGGGCGGATTGCTGACGTCTCAGAGAAAGCCCTCTTTGAAATGAGACTCAGAGCACGGCAGGAGCTCACTAGTGGAGGGAGAAGGGAGGGAAGAGGGGAAATGTATTTAAGATAAAACTTCAGGAAATAAAGGTAGGCATGAGAGTGTCAGCGTCTACTTCCCCCGTGTCCGAAGAGTCTCTGAAGCCGCTGCCCCTCGGCTCCTGTTAGAAAGCCGTGGTTCTCTTTAATAAGCAAGACTGACACCCTGTCTGCTGCTGCACAGCGGGATTGGAATCAGCAATGCGGAGGTGAGGCACCTGTGGCCCAGCTGGGCCGTGAAACAAACCAAGCATAGGTAACAGCTGCTCTGTCGTCCTGCCACAAGTCAAAGGACACCCGGTCCCCGAACACGTGGGCAGCCAGAATTTACTCTTGGAGAGCTGAGAACAAAGGGGTCAGTGAGCATTTAACATTCTAATAGGAATTATATCACAGCCACTGATTATTTGGCGACCGGAAGAAGCTTCCAGCTCCAGATACAGTATAGCTGTTTAAAAAAAAAAAGAAGAAGAAGAAGAAGAAAGAAACTTCGAAGTGAACCAGCAGGGACTTGAGGAAATGATTACTGGAACTGAAGAATTCCGGCTGGTTCTCCTTCCTGGCCCAGATCTCCTGGCATTTATATGAAGCCTCATAGAGATGGCTTTGAAAATCCGGAATTATGCTTAAAGATAACAGACTACAACTATTAAAGGAGGATAGGGAAAGAAAGCTAAAATTGGCCTCAAATTCATAATTTATTGTGAGGACCCATTTTTTGCGTGGCAGTTTGTCAAGCTGATGTATTGTTCTACGTGAGTCTCTCTCCTCTTGTTCTCCATGTTCGTTCCGAATCACATCCCCGAATCATGCGTAAATCTTTCACTCATCTTCCCACTCTAGCCATCGAGTCACCTTTGGGACTTTTTTAGGTTTTACCTCTTTCTTCAGACTCTACTTGTGTAGGAAAGAATAGTGTTTAGTCATGGCCAACACAACTGAAAACCTTAAAAACTTGACACCCAACACATTCATACTTATAATTTTCTGTTTACTTCTCAGATTGCCATCGTACCTGTTTCTCTTATTTCACAATCATTTTTCCAAAAATATTGTCCAATTTTTGAGAACTAAATCAGACCTAATTTTTCTACTTAGAGAAAACCTTTGGTGAAATACTTGATAAAGCAAACAGTATTCTATAAATATTTGCATCCGCACAAAGCCGCTTAAATCATACTTTAAGTGTTAAGAATCAGGATCCCACCCTCTCTAAATGCTTAACATTTTGCGTGGGCATAGCGTACATATTTGTTGATTATAACTAATATTAAACCTTAGAAAGAGCTTCATTCCAACTCAATCATAGCTCCCCAAGAAACACAACAAAACAGTATCAGCTTTCAAAATTTGACAAGAAATGGAAAATGCAGGCAGGAGATTGGGAACTTGGAGAGGGTTCCTTGCTCACTGAAATTAATTGGTGATAGAATGATTTTTTAAGGCACTTCTGAAAATTAAGCCGATTAAAATTGTATCTACCTTGGAGACAATTTTGCGACGTAGTTTTATTTTCACGTGAAGTTCAGGTTCCCAAAGTATGCTCACCGAAAAAGGCTAGAGAAAAAAGGCAACACACACATACAGTCACAAATGAACTTGGATTAACAGGAAAGCTGTGGGTAACAGTGAAAATACAGTCTCCATGGCAATTATTACCTTAATAAGAAACCGTGAGAAATAACCAGAGATACTACCCAGAAATTCTTCCTGCATAGACTAGCATAGCTAAGAATTACATGCCGCTTATCTGTCTTTTGTTGTTTTGTTTTTGTTTTGAGCTCACCTCCAGTTCTCCTCTCCCACCTTCTTGAGGGACCAACGTCTTGTGTCTCTGTCTCGAATCTCCCATAAGTAGACATCCAGGCAAAACATTTGTGGCATTGAAGTGACTGGTGATACGACGGTGTCAGCTGATCAGCTGATACTTCGCCCGCCTTCGACGGCCCACGGAAGCTCGTCTCTGTGCTGCTGCCTGAAACACTCTGCCCAGAGCAGCATCACCTGACACGTGGTCCCGGACTGGGAGCAAGGGCAGCACCTGGGAGCTTGCTGGAAATGCAAATTCTCGAGCCCCACCTCGACCCACTGGATCAGACTTATGGCCCTGGGTGCTGTTGTACAAGCTCTTCAGGTGGTTCTTATGAACATTAAAGCACATAACAAGGACCACTCAGAGCAACCACCAAAGAGAGAATTCCAGCATCATCAGAGACAAAAGGAGCCAGCTGGCCCAGGACCCCTTCCAACAAAGAGATTCTAGTCCAAAGCACGTCTGCCCACTGACTGTAAGGCAATTATTGAAGAATATGGTGCAAAATGAAAAACTAGAGAACGAGCTAAAGTTTTATTGAATAATTTCCCTGAACTGTGGACATGAGGATTCAAAATCAATGACTCGGTATTTGGAAATGAACACTATGTCTCACTTAATTCTCTGGGTCTCCAGAGAGAGGCTAATGGGGGCCCATAAATTGGAAGAAATTACTTAACGAGTTGATTAATGCTCTGAGAAAGGGGGGCCCAAAATGGATGCATTCTACGGATTTCTAACAAGGGGATTTAATTAAAATCAATTGCTTAACCCCAGAGTAAACAGGCTGGATCAATCCGTGCTGTGGGCAGACACGTCGATGTGCGAGAAGAAAATCAGGTTGCAGTCGGCAGGATTTCAGAGAAATTCCATATTTGTCAAAAGATTATTTGTCATCTTCAGGAATGTAAGAGCATGGAAGGAAAAATCAAACATCAATTTTGGCCAAAAATAGATTTTCTGTATGTGGGAAAGGGAAACACCCAGCCCTAGTCATGCGGAGTTAAGTCACTTATTCTCCTGGGCTAACCTGCTGGCAGCCTGCACCTCACAACCTGTTGGCTGTGCCTTTTCTCGAGCTGTATAAACGGCAGCACGGGTCTACATGAGCAGATGGGTAGGCCGCACTGCTGACTCGGGGCCAGCATGGTGGAGTCCTCATTGCTCAGCAGTGTGCTCCTGGCATTACAGATACCCAGGTGGTCTGCACAGGCCCAGGCCTGCACCCCACACTGCCATCCCCATCCCCAACGAGAGGCCCACACCTTCCCCATTAAGGCCCAGGATTCCCATTCCTAGTTTGTCTGAGGTCCCAGCTCCCCCCTGCAACCTCAGGGCCCTCTTCAAGTTTGCCTGGCTTCCCCAGGCTTCAGCTGTACATGCTCACTCCAACCCTGAGAGAATTCTGCCAGGTAAAGCAGCCGACCCACATCTGGGAAGCAAAGAATCCAGGAGCCCAGCACAGTTAGACTGATTTGCATGGAATACACAGGAACACAAAGCTGAAAGGCAGGCCTGGGTCACTACAGTAGGCAAATAACGACCCTCCAGAGATGTCCACATGCTAATCTCAGGACCTGCACGTGTGTAAATACGGTTGCAGGTGCAATTAAAGTTGCTGATCAGCTGATCTTGAAATGGGGAGAGCAGCCTGAATTCTCCAAGTGGCCTCAATCTGATCACATGAGTCCTTAGAAGGGGAAGAAAAGGCAGAGAGAAGCAAGGTGGGCAGCACCCCGCTCGGCCTTGCTGGCTTCCCAGCTGGGTCAAAGGAGGCCTCTAGCAGCTGGAAAAGGCAAGGAAATGGGTTCTCCCCAGAGCCTCCAGCAGGAGACAGCCCTGCCAACAAATGACGTTGCAACCGGTGTGGGACTTCTGACCTACAGAACTGAGAGACGCTAAATGTGTGCTGTCCGAAGCCACTCTGAGGCCATTTGTCATAGCAGCAATAAGACAACTGTACAGTCAGCAAGGGCCGAGGGGTCGGGTTCTTTGCAGAGGCGCCCTGGGTGGGTGTGTCAGGACCTGCTCTGGCTGGCGTCTCCCGTGGGACAGGCACAGCCGCTGCCTGGCTGGCTGGGGACAGTGGAGAGAAAGCAATGAGAAAAGACAGTTCATTTCTAACCGTGAACTCACCCCCTGAAATCTTGCAAACACTTGACTGCTGGAAACTCAAATAAGGTCACCACCTTTGTTATTGATCGTATAAAAGAAACTTGATTTGCAGCTTTTAGAAAATGAAGCTGTCTGCTGTTGACTATTTAAAACGATCTTGACAAAACAATTTCAGATAATGCCCCAAAACGATGAGGCTAGTGAAATTGTTTTTAATAAACATAAAGGGAAAATAGAACCTAGCATTCAGTATTTTACAAACTCCTCATTCTGTTAGCAAGATCTTGACTTCAGTAGCTAATTATATGTCATAACAGTATCTAAAATACACAGTATTCAGACGGTGTGGGTTGGGCACCTTCCTGCACAGTGGCAGCAATGGAGATGCTCAAAAAACGGCAGATGTTGTACTAAAAGATACAAATAACACATGTGGATGATTTTTAGTGGCCTCTAGTGGAAGAAACAAGACTTCTCCGTCCCAGCCCATGCTGTCTGCGCAGTGAGCAGAGCCCTTGTTAGGTGTGGGGTTGGCCTCCAGGGCACAGACTGCGTCCCGCTCACTGGCTCTGTCCACACAGCAGCAAGGCCACGTCAGCCCTGGCTGTGGGGACCAACCAGGGCCCTCCCATACTATTTCATTCTCTCTGGTGATGAGTCTCCCTGGAGCTGCTGGAGTGTCACGCCAACTTAGATTTAGGAAACAAAGGTCCTCTGTGTGGTCAAACTCATTTTTATCAGGGACATCTGCCCGGGGTCTCAGGTCCAAAGGCCGGTCCGCAGGATGTTCTTAGCTGTGAAGTGCACTCTGAGAGTGAGCGCAGGGGGCCCCAGGAGATAAGGCTGGGCTAAAGTGAGTCCTGAGGTCACAGCGACTTCCCAAAGCCACCAACTCACCCCTCAAACAGTAACATCTGAAAAAGAGAGAAACAGGGGACAGGGGTGGGAAGAGCAAGAGGGAGAAGGAGAGAAGGAAGGGAGGAGAAACAACCACTTCTGACTGGTGGCCTGTTACCCCTCGGGGACTCGAGCAGGGTCTGAACCACCTTCAGGACTTCCTGCAAGAGGCCCAGCCCTGCCCCTCGGAAGGTCAGCGCCAGGGTGCACGCGTGAGGGGGGCGTGCGTGCGCACTGCTCACCAGCACCTTCTCCTTCAAAGCCACTGCCACGGGGATTTCAAAACATGCTAACTGACTCATTTGCAAACGCAAAGTCACCGCAGCAAGACAGGCAATGCACAGAGCCAGTGCATTTTCTTTAAGGAAAATGTGCTCTTTAGAGCACTGAGGAAACAAAGAGCTTTTCTTTTGCCTTTTTCCCCCCCATACTAGATATTTTGCCTGGAGTGAGATCATAGGCTACCAGTCCAGCCTGTGCTTTTAAATGTGAATTTGTTGGAAACTACAGCTTTCAAAATGGAAACCTAGACCTAAGCAGGTAACAGTAAGCATAGCTAATATGTTTTGAGATTGGACAATATAATTTAGAGATACATCACATCCATCAGATGATGCATGTTTAAGAGCAAGTTAATTTTTCAAAGCTTCTAGAAGGGAGATGGTGTGGAAGTGAGGAGGGGGACAGGAGAGGCATTTTATAATTCAGACAATAAGTAAGACAGCTCAGGTGTGTATGTATGTTCCATGCTGCTGTTTCCCGTGTCTACAATTCTTACCTCAGGTTAGAGAGTTCCCCTAAATGTTTAACCACAACTTTTCCAAATGCGGCGGCTTTTGCCCCCAGAGAATATATAACCAAGGTAATTTGATCAGTAAAACAGAAATGATCCATGTGTCACCAAGCCCATGGCAGGCTTCTGCCGCATTTGAACAGATGCAGCCATTTATTATCATTGATGACTCGTCTTTTAATTTGACATTTAATATAGCTCCTTGTCTCTGAGGCCTTCAAGACGTACGTATATTTCCTTTTCACTCTAAGTTAACACTGCGCCTTTCTTCCAAAATCATCATTCTTAATCTCCTTTAAACACTTCCTCAAAGCAAACAGCTGTCTTTAGCCTTCCTGACTAAAATCTATTCATGATAACGATCGCAGGTTGCGGTGAGTTTGAACTTCAATACTCAACAATTTCAGTTTGCAGTGAGATTTGGGGCCAGGAACCTCATCTTTTTATGCATTCTGCAAAGCACCTTGTGAAATTATCCCTTCAATAAATTATAGTCCGGCCAGGCATGGTGGCTCATGCCTGTAATCCTTGCATTCTGGGAGGCCGAGTTGGGAGGGTCACTTAAGCTCAGGAGTTCGAGACCAGCCTGAGCAAGAGTGAGACCCCATTTCTAGCAAAAATAGAAAAAATTAGCCAGGCTTGGTAGCACACACCTGTAGTCCCAGCTACTGGGAAGGCTGAGGCAGAAAGATCCTTTGAGCCCAGGAGTTTGAGGTTGCTGTGAGCTATGATGATGCCACTGCACTCTAGCCCGGGCAACAGAGTCAGACCCTGTGTCAAAAAATAAAATAAAATAAAAAATAAATTATAGACCACAGTAGGGGTGACCACTTTACATTTCCACCCTTGGGACTGTGGTCATCTATATTTTATGAAGCTCTCTGTTAACTAGGTCCCCTAATTTTGCAGTGAGCATTCTAGGTGGAGATCAGCTCCTGAATCGTGTGATGTGCCAACTGGCCTTTTCCACACAGGCACCAAAGGGGCCCAATTTATAACGTCCTTAAGTATGAACTGTGACTTGCTCGTGCAGGAGCAGAAGGTACTTTGTGGATCGCCCTCCATGCAGGAGCCACCTTGACCTGGGCTATGCCAAGCTCGGAGCTCCTATAGCTCTGGGGTCTAGGAGACAGGACTCACCTGGATGAGTTTAATGGGGTTTCAGAACAGGCTTCCTGGAGGACGCCTTCCTGCAGACACCATGGGCTGAGCCCACCCACGTGAACTTACCTCACCCAGGGGTGAGCCTGGGCAGACACCGTGGCAGCTGGTCACCGGTGGAGACAGGAGGTGGGGATGGTGTGGGTCCCCGCAGAGGGCCCTGAGCCTAGAGTTCAGTCCTCAGATATGGACGAATTGGCTCCAGGTTTTGGGCTGTCCTAATCTTGGTTCACTTTTCCAGATCCTGAGCATTTAGGTCAACTCACCTAACTTAAAATTGACCTAGACCTCCAAGTGAGGCAGCCCCTGCTCACTAGCCAGGAGGCCAGTAGCCTCTCCCTGAGCCCCCATTCGCCATCTGGTGTATGAAGATAACAGCGCCCAGCTTGTAGGATAGTTGTGAGATTTAATGATGATATTACTATACATACGGGGCACCGCACAGGAAGTACTCGATGCATATAAGTTCTTGATATTTTATCATTCTTAGTGCTTCTGGGCCAGACTGACACCTGGCCTGCAGGTCTTCAAAGGCCCATTTAGATTGACCAGGTCAGTCCTGAGAGTTCATACTCCTGTGAGAGACAGCCAGGCCCAGCCAAAAAACTCACAAATAATTCTGGGAGCTGAGATGTCACTTGTTTTGCAACACCTCCCTCAGGTAGTGATACGGACTGAATGTTTGTGTGCCCCCACATTCATAGGTAGAAGCCCTACCCCCTGATGCGACAGTGTTTGGAGGTGGGGCCTTTAGGGGGTCATAGGCTCAGGTGATGTCATGAGAGTGGAGCCCTTGTGATGGGATTAGTGCCCTTCTGAGAGTAGAGACACCAGAGAGCTTGCTCCCCACCCTGGCACACAGGCACCGAGGAAAGGCCACATGAGGACACAGCGAGAAGGCAGCAGCCTACAAGCCAGGAAGAGAGCCCCCGCCAGAACCCGGCCATGCCGGCACCCTGATCTTGGACTTCTAGCCTCCAGACTGTCAGAGAATAAATTTCTGCTCAAGCCGCCCAGCCTACAGTATTTTCTGTCCGAGGAGAGTAATACAGCATCCACACTCCCTCCTTCGGCACCTTGGAGGCCTACAACAACATCTGCAAGCCTAAGTCTTAGAGCCCTCTAGAGATCGGTTTTTTTCTTTTTATTGCATCTTTAAGTTTTTTAACTGACATATAATAATTGCACATATTTATGGGGTCTATAGTGATGTTTTGATACAGATAATGTATGGTGATCGGATTAGTGTGATTATCACATCCATCATCTCAAACATTTATCACTTCTTTGTGTTGGAAACATTCAATATCCTCCTAGCTATTTGAAACTTATTAGTTATACAGTAACTACAGGCATCCTAGAATTTATCCCTTCCATCTCGCTGTAGTCTCCTATCCTTTAGCAAGCCTCTCCCCAGCCTCCGTCCCCTTGCCATTCAGTTTTCTTCACTAACCAAGTAATCCTAACCTGAGCCCCCTCCCACGATGCTACAAGGGTTCCCAAGAATACTCAGGAAATGCGTTCCTGTTCCATGGCTCCACCTTGGACTACGGCCCCCAGCTTCTCACCTGTCATATCTGGCCACCTCTCACCTGCTTTTCCACCCTACTATAGCTCTCTACAGTCTACCTAGTCCCCAATCACAACAACTGTCCTCGAAAACTGCAAATGCAGACCTGTTACCAGGTTTCAGGCGTACATGATGGAATTAAATGCAGGAGGGGGAAAAATCAGATATCACAGCCCCCATGGACCAAATATTTTCACAGGGCTTCCTCACTGGCCCCCTTTCCCTAAGCCCTAAGGCAGCTGCCAGGCTCCTGGGGTTTACTTGCAATCCTCATCCAAAACCTCCACAATCACATCCTTATTCCCTGAAGCCAGATCTGTTCATGAGATAAAATCTCTGCAGTCACCGCACTTCCCATGGAGTCACTGTCCTTATGCAGAGGACGCCTCATTGCCCATTCCAGACTCATTGTGCTTTTCTTTTGCACAGCCAGATGCATCAAATAGTAATTCCCCCCAGCACGGGAAGCTTTGAGCCCTAAAGACAATTCAAGCCTCCAAATCTGGCAACATAAGGAATGTGAAAGCCTTGCATATTTTCTTGAAAGTTTACAAGGATCCCAAGTTCAATACATAAGAAAGGTGTCTCCAGTAGCAGGGGGTATGTCCTTGACTTCCATCTGCATGACCAAAGGGAATCACCAAAGTATTCCCCCAAGACAAAGGGAGCATCTCCCCAAAGATTGCTTTGTTTCTATCATAAAGTGTCCAGGTTTTCAAAATAGCATTTTCCCCTTTTCCCAAATGCACATGGATCCTATAATATAATCGGTTTCCATGTTCTGCTTCCCTTCCATGTCAAGATTTTGACATACAACTCCTCACTCCTGCATGCTTTTCCATGGATCTCACCAACCAAGACTTTGTAGAACTTCACTTTCTTCAGATTGTGTATAAAATGGGCATTTTAAGATGTGTATTTAACCACATACCCTGGCCCCAGAGATGCACATTGGCATCTGCTCCTTGTTCCACCCCAGAGACTGAGAATCACTTATATCAGACAATGACCTCCTTGGAGGCAGGGACCTACGCCACTCCTGTTGGCCCCACATATGATCAGTCTCTGAGAGTGGTGCGTTCCTCTCTGGAATATTTGTTCACGTCCTTCATCTTTGCATTTCTTTCCATTACCACCTTGTGGGCTCAGCTGCTTGCTGCAACAGCCCCCTCAACAGTCTCTCTGCCTCTATTCTTGGCCCTCCTAATCCATGGTCCACACCCCAGGCAGAGCAAGCTTGTAAAATACAAATCTGACCTTGTCACTTCTCAGCTTAAATGCTGCAATGGTTTCCCCTGCTCTTAAGCCAAAGTCCAAAATGGCTCACGAGACCCTGCATGGTCCAGCTGCTGCCCACCCTCCCTACGGCCCCCTTCCTACTCACTGCTGAGCCATGCTGGACCTCCTTCACTTCCTATTTGCCATTCTCTCTCGTCTCCCATCCTCTGGGCATGCTAGTCCCGATTCTGACCATGGCAACTCCTCAATGCCTGTGTGGTAAATAGATGAGTAATCAATACTGGGCTGTTCACTGCCTATCAACCAGCCTGAGCAGCTTCTCAGTAAATATTTGAAGGAGAGGAAGAGGAAGGGAACAGAGGGAAAATGATAGAAGACAAGTAGCGTGTTGGCTGATGAGAGGCCACAGAGATCAAAAACCAAATTGGATGGTCTGGGGAGGATGCAGCGTGTAGGAAAGGGCAAAGCCAGAGCTGCAGCAGTCAAGATGAGGGCCTGGCGCCCTTGGCCAGTCCCACGGGCTTGGGTTCTAATGACAGGTCTCAGCTTTGTTAAGTCTCAATGGTCTAGGCTGGTCAGAAGGATGCCTCCTCCCCAAGGGCAGTGGTTGGCCCCCACCCTTCCACGTGCTGTCCGTCAGCAGAGAGCTCCTGTAAGGGAAGCCAGGACTGGAACCTGGACTGGGTGAGATCCCTGACTGTACTTATAAGCTTCACTTTCACCCAGAGCCACACCAAGGTCTCATCAGCTGGCCCTTTGACCATGATCGTTCTGGCCTTTCTGACCTCAGAAAGTGATGTGAAAACATCTAGGCAGAGAAACCAAAATTCAGATGGATAGCTCAAGCCCAGTACTTCATACCAACCAGGAGGCAATTAGATAGTCATGTTATTATACAGCAAATCAGCATGCCGCCTCCATGAGCAGCTATACATATTTTCTTCCTCCTGGAAAATGTTTTCTCCTGCTGAGTAGCAAACTTGTTATCTATGCATTAGCATAACTTTAAGATTCAGTCTGTGTGTTAGGGTTCTTCAGGTAAACAGAACCAACAGGATATACATAGATTCATAAGAGGAGATTTATTATAGGAATTGGCTCATGTGATCATGGAGGCTGAGAAGTCCCCCAGTCTGCTAGCTGCAATCTGGAGAACCAGAAGAGCCAGTGGTATAATTCAGTCCGAGCTGGAAGGCGAGCCGATGGTGTAACTCCCATTCTGAGGACAAAGGCCTAAGAGCCAGGCAGTGGATGGGAGAGAGAAGCGGTGTAAAGTCCAAAGGCCGAGAACCAGGAGTGCCTACGTCCGAGGGCAGTAGCGGATAGCTGTCACTGTTCAGGAAGAAAGAGAATTCACCCTTCCTCTGCCTTTTTGTTCTATCTGGGCCTCCAGTGGATTGGGTGATGCCTACCCACATTGGTGAGAGCAGACCTCCTTACTCAGTCTGCTGATCTAAATGCTAATCTCTTCCAGAAACACCTCACAGAAACACCTAGAAATAATGGTTTATTAGCTAACCCAGTTGACACATAAAGTTAGGCATCACAGTCTACAAAAATGTACAGTTCACATGGAATTCACAGCCTATCAGGGAGGCAGAAATGTGAACAATGTATGCCATGCGGTGTGATGGCACAGGGCCTAGCTCATGGTAGGCACTCAATGAATAACCGCTGCAAATGGATGGATGGATGGATGGATGAATGAATGTGTGCTACAGTGGAGGTGGGCTACAAGTTCCAGTGGGGCACCAAGAAAGGGCATGGTGCATCCTGGAAAGGAAAGGTGAGTTAAATCATAGAAGACAGGTAAGATGTACTTGGTTATTCTGGGCATGGAGAAACTGGAGAAAGGCAGAGCAAGCTGGGATTTGTACCTGCTTGGTCTTTTGGCTGAAACGAGGCCTTGTCGGTTTTCAGTTCCATATTCCTCCCAGATCTGCACACTGGAGACGCGCACTGCTTCAGGTGGATTGCTCGTTTCCCCTGTAAAGCCTGCTATTTGGATAACCCTTGTTTGATAATATTCCAGATACCAGAGCAGTGGCGCAGAGAGGTTCAGGTGGCTAAACTCTATCTCAGGCTTCCAAGAAAAGGGCTTTACTGATCACATCATTATTTCCCATTAGCCTGAGAACGGTGCCCATTTTTCCCTTAGAGAGGCTTTACATAGAGATAGGTGGCTGCTTCCAAAGGCCCATAAAAGAAATAGGAATTCAAAGATATTTTTTCTGTCTTCAGCTAACATTCGCTGCCTGCTTCTTTGAATTATTCATTATTGAAATTATGCCATCAGCAAGACCAAACCATTTCTGTTAAGAAAAATTCACCCACAGAAGTTTTAGAAAAGTGGAATAGGGATTACGGCAACCAATTCTGCTTTTACCCTAATTATTTTTCCGTAAAGTCCAAACATCACCACGGTTAATGCTACAGAAAAGCAGACGCAGATTGAGTATGTACAGTCACTGATACGTACTTTAATGCTCAAGGGTCAAAATTTGTTATTAAATGTTAAATACTTTTTCTCAGCTTCAAGAGAATTTTCAGCTATGTTATTTTTTAATCTTCTTTGGGGGAATGACATCACCTAAAATATGTGAACAGAATTTTTTAAATGTCAGAAAAGTCTTCTACCTATGTTTCCACATAGAGTCATTGCAAATTCTCACTGGGATTTGAGGTTGCTCTTGCTGGGTCTCTGCTGCCCTCTCTCCACTACGGCCAGGCAGGGCACACACATGTGCGCCCTTGGGCATATGCACACAAGCATACACACAACATGCATGTGTGCACGTGTACATGCAGACACACACAGCTGAATGTCTTTGGGCCTTTACCTTTGCTATTTTCAGGTCGGACTAGAATCAAGAGGTTAAGAAAAGTGTACAAAAGAGAAAATCTATCCTGCTCCAATTCTTCCCACATTGCAAAGACTTGGGCTTAGAGAACAGGCTGTCTTTGTAGAAATTAATGAATGAATGAGGCTGAGGCATAGAAAATACCACAAGGTTATGCAAGCTCCACAACTCACCAGCTGTATGACCTCAGGCAAATTGTTAACCTCTGTGCCTCAGTTTCCTTGTCTGTAAAATGTGGATAATACTAGTCCCCACTTCACAGAGTTATTGTGAGAATTAAATGTATGAATACAAGAAAAGCATTTTTAATAGAGGAAAGAATGTAATGGATGGATGGATACATAGGTGATACAGAGTTTTTTTTTAAATAGTTGAGAGAGTAGCATTCTTCAGAGATCAATCAGCCACTGAACACACCTTGGAAGAGGCAAGCTCTGGGCCTGTTGCTATGGATATGATCATAAACTGTCAAGTCCAGTTCTTATTCTCATAGGGCCCTACATCATGTCATCCCTGAAAGAACAACGTCTTCATGTAACTGCCATGGTCAACTCACTGCCATCGTGATGTGGACTGAGAAGGCTCTCATATGTGCCACTGGCTCAATTATCTACGGGACAAAACACAAGAGTATCAACTGATCAGGGCATCTTAACAACACTCAGGTTGAAGGCATTATAGAATAATTTGTAAACAGCATTATGAAGACTCACAGCCCCGTCAGTCATAAAAACAATAAAGTTTTCCTTCTTCTCTATAGCAATTTGGTACCAGGATCAAAATTTGATCACACTGTACCCAAGTTAAATGTTTTTAAATGACATACTAATATCATTCCTGCAAATCCAACACCCTGTTTAAGGCACCATCCCAAGCACTACAATTTCTAAAACGTAAAAGTACAGGCAGCCTTCGTGAGGTCCCTATCCGTCAGGCTTAAACTAATTGGCATCTCTCTGTACTGAATGCTGCTTCTACAAATCCCCAAACCCACAGGATGTTTCTTATGCAATAAGGCAGGATTAGTGCATCGTGGGAATCGTGGTCTCTAAACCAGTCTCAAGAAGCTGCCCTCATTTCCAGCTGACTGGAATTAGCCACAGAAAGAGAGGTGCTTGTTTATAACTCATGTTCCTGAAATCTTAGAGACAGGTGCAGCAATGCCGAGGTTCCAAAGGGATATGGCTCCTGGGTACAAGAGTAATGTCACGTTTTCTGCAAACAAGGCTTCAGAGCACACTTGCATCTTGTTTCTGAGCAGAAGTGAGCAGGCTTAATTTCAGAATGTGGTATGATCACTTAAAGAGAGAAACCAACCTCATGGGTCCTTTCATCTGTGTTTACCACACTGCACCACTCTCCCATTGAGACAAAACGCATTTCATAAGAATTAGCTCTTTGGTTTTCGAACATGTGCTAATAATAATAAAAAGGGCTAATTATTGAGTAGTTACTACGATGTAGACTGTCTCTTTCTCTCTACATATATATAAAAAACATGTTACTTTTATATGTATTACTTATATATAACATATTACTGATATATAATATATACTGATATATATGATATATAATATATGATATATAATTATAATATATATTACATAATATATAATATATCTGATCCTCACCACAATGCTGTTGGAGAGGCATTATTATCCCCATTTTGTATGCAGAACATGATATTAATTCACATTATCCTCTATAATGAAAGAGACTGACAGAAAGAAGTAATACATCTAAGGTGCAGAGCTGGGTTTGAACACAGGTGTGTGAGCCCCCAAAGCCCATGTTCTAGAACACTGCACGAGTGGTTAATGTTGGTTAAAATTTCTTGGGTTCAATAATTATGTTGTGGTCATATAGAAAAGTGTTCTTATTCTTAGGAGATGTATATTAAAAATATTTTTCAAAATGGGAATGAGGAAAATGGGTACTACTTATTGTCTCTCTAAAACTCCAACCAAAGAGATCTTCCCTAAACAGATACTACCAATTTATTCTGAATGAACCAAAAACTACTGTCAACTTCTAGCCTGTTTAAATGTTTCTGTCAACATTCCCAATTAGCATCCCATCTCATCATTCTAGTTATTTGACTTCTATCTTGTCACCCCTGCTCCTGTGGGGTAGAGAACGTACGTAGAGAAGGTCTGCGGCCTTTAACGTCATTCCTTACTGGCTCAAAAACATTCAAATTCTTACTGCGTGAACAAGTGGTTAATGAAATTTGTATATTTCCTACGTTAATTTGTCAGCACTAATTATGCCACCTAGCCATGGTACCACTACAGATCAGGGCATCATAACCACCTCTCTTTCATGAGGACATAAGATCAAGGTTTAATTCATCCATTCAAAAAATATTTACGAAACACAAATTATGTTCCAAGTACTAGGCTAGGGTCCTGTGGAAAGAAGGGCAAATGAGATAGGATCCCTATTCTCCGGGGGCTCAATACAGTGGGAGACAAATAGGTCATTACAATACAAGATGATATATGGCACAATAAAATAAGTACAGGTGCTAAGAGCTACATAACTCATAATTGAAGGAGGCTGGTTCAGTTGCAGAAGGAATTACACTCACAATGACCATCATCTGCCAAGTACTCTGAGAACCACAGGACAGATCCTGTCTAATCAAAACTATCCTGAAACATCTAAGACTATATGATTATATGCTTTTTGTGGCTAGGCCACATCTGGCTAGAGCTAAGACCTTAAAAACAAGGTGACTTGAAGCTTTGCTTATCACCCAAAACATCCAGTTCCTTCTCAGTCCTGATTTGCAACGGAGTTTAAGTGTCTTCTATGCAGATGTGGAAATCAATCTGTTTCCCCAAAGATGCTGTGTAGAACAGCTGTGACGAAGGGTCCTCCTAGCACAGAACAGGCTCTGTTTATCATCTTCTCTCCGCTATCAAAATAATTGCACAGTATACAGGCGTGTTATTAAGAACTGGGCACCACCATGGAAAACATGCTGTCGGAAAACACCTGCACTGGCAAAGCAAGTATGAGCTGACCCAATTATTCCCTCCATCTCTAATTCTGGATGGGATATTAAGAGTAATTGAAAAGAACGCATTGGCAAGAAATGGAGATAATTCTGCTAGGAGGGAAAAACTGTCCCCAGAGCTCAACTGAGCAAAACTCTGAAGCATCATCTAATTATACTTTTACACACCCCTTCCCTCTCTCATGAAAAACGCCAGGGGTGAAAACATGTCATCTAGAGCTTTGTACCCACCAACAATTTCCCACACACATCAATTTGAAATTTTTGAATTCCAATCTAGAGCTCTTTGAAGGATAATGATGGGAATGAGACCCTGCCAAGTACGCGGGCTGGGACACGATACACTATGACTGGAACAGATGGCTCAAACAGAAGCCACCAATTCAGAGTGACAGTCCGAGATGAAACTGCTCCCTTTAAGTCTTCAGCAGTTTTATGGCCCAATTCTTATTAGCTTCTCCAGAAACACAAAGAAGTTTGGTTCTACATAAGCTCCATCAGGGAACTTTTCAAATAAATCTACAGACTTGAACAAAATTTGAACTGCAAGGGGACACAGAGTCTTCTACTCTGTCCGTTCCCAAACTTAGTCGCACACAAGGACCACTCCAGAGCTTTTAAATATCACCATAAAATATTTCAAACATACAAAAATATAACATATTAAAACAGCCAAGTACCCAAAAGAGATCATTTATAAATGCTGTCATTTTTAGCATTTTCTCTGAATTTTTTTACATAAAAAACTATTACAGATACACTTCAAGTATGTTCTGTAGCTCTCCCAGTCTCATTTCCTGTCTTTCCCCAAGGACAACCATTATCTTAAAGATGATATGTTCCATTCCCATATGTATTTTTATATTTTAGTATATGCATCCATAAACAAGACATTGTATTGTTTTGCATATTATAAAATACAGACATACCTCATATTATTGCACTTAACTTTATTGTGCTTCGCCGATATTGCACTTTTAATAAACTGAAGGTTTATGTCAACCTTGCATCGAGCAAGTCTATTGGTGCCATTTTTCCAACAGCCCGTGCTCACTTCATGACTTTGTGTCACATTTTGGTAATTCTTGCAATATTTCAAACTTTTTCATTATTATTATATCTGTTATGGTGACCTGTGATCATTGATCTTTGATGTTACTATAGTAATTATTTTGAGTAATTATTTCGTAAGGAATTTTGCCCATTCCTAAAAAGAAAAGATCTAAAAACCTGCAGTTGAAAGGCAGAACCTACCTTCTCCTGGTCATGCCCACAATCCCTGATTCCAGAGGTGAGTCCCTGGCACAGGAACCCAACACCCTTGTGGCAAGTGCCACATTCTTAGGCTCCTTCTGTTTAGGGAACATGATGTGACACATGCTAAACCTGAACCAGTGACAATTTAGTTATATCCTTGAACTACACAGGAATGCCACTACCCATGTATGAAGATAAATAAGTCAACCTCTGACTAATTTTCTATTACAGTTCTCTTCTTTACCAAAGAGTTCAAAGGATGTGCCTTTGAACAAGGGGCAAGGGACCTCACATAACACGCCTCCCCTTTTCTGTCATGGATTCTAGCACACTGCACATAAAATAAACTCCCCAGAGTTATAATGTTCCCGTTCCATTTCTATTTTGTCTTTCAAAAACAGTTATTTTTTCCTGTGACATCGTCAATGTACTATAACAACATTTGTTTTTCATTTATTCAACAAACACCTGTTGTGTGCCTAAACAATTTCAGAAAGGGGATATCAAAGATAAAGAGGGCATTATCCCTGCTCTCAAAAAGCTACAGTCAGGAGCCAGGTTTTTTACTATTAAAAAGTCATTAAACATTACTTATGACTATACTATTGACTAAAGATTAGAAAATTCTAGAAGGAAATTCTAGTGCTATTGCAACTATCATCTTAAAGGTAATTTGTATGGAAACAAGGGCCTAGACTAGGGGTTTGGCCTTTTAAGAGAGAGAGAGAGAGAGAAGCCCAGTGTGAGAAAGTTTACCAAAAGAACTATAAAAATTTATGATGGGTAGAAATCTAAGACACTCATCCTGAGACTGTCTTTTTGGCAAGCACATTAGTCACTGGGCTTGGGGGAGAGTTGTTCTGGGTAAAATATACTTTGGGGGTCACTATTTATGGTCTGTAGAAACTGTTCTTCCTTGAGTCTTTCTTATGTCTTCTAGGGAATTCAAGGCACCACTCTGCTTTAGCCATAAAGTAGAATGACACTAACAGCAGCATGCTGGTAGTAAGACACTAACTCACTAGAGGCTCAACAGGTATGTGTTTGGTAGTTATTGCTACCCACCTAGGAATAATTGTCAACTCCCCTAAGAGAGATAAAAGGAAAATCGATACAAAATATGTCAGGGAGAATCTTTCAAACCAAATGTGTCCACTCAGGCCTAAATCACATCCATGGAAATAGGTCCATTAAAGGTTTGGGGATGGCCAGGCACCCAAACTTCAGCCTTTTACAGAAAAGAGTTTTTCGATGACTTTACCTGCAGAGACCCATCAATACACTTTGTGTCTCCCTGTTTTACAAAGCTCTCCAATCTGCTTTATGAAATCAACCAAAGTGTCTTCGTGCAGACAAAGAAATCAATGCCCACAGTAGCACTGGGGAGCTATAACAGGTTTTAAAATTTGAACTCAACAAGATTATTCTTTAAAACCTTCACAGCAAACAAATTCATTTATTTAAAACTCATCTCAAGCCACTCACCCTTGTTTTATTAGAAGAATTAGAATTTATTAAGACAGTTAGGATAATCGGCTTTCCACAAACACACCCTGAGAATTTGAGAGGATAACCACTCTAACATCCCGGTTCATGTTTATTCATAGTTTATGGTAATTTTGTAAAGTGAATATTCAACACAGGACAAAGATACTCTTTACTATGTCAAAACTGTAATCCCAGATGGTTTTGCACACAAAGACTCGACTTCTCTTGATGAAAACTTGAACACAATGTAGTTTCTCTTTCAGATACAGTAAATAATCATCATTGCTTCATGTCCCTGTTTCAACTCCTCTTCCTTAAAAAAGTAACAAAATAATAATAAATCTTGTAGTTTAAAAAAATATTGCGTTGATTTGGGGGATTTGATTTTAGATAGATGGAATATAACAAGGTTTTCTGATCAGAGTTGGTGCCTTCGCTTTGCAAGGGCCCCTTACGCAGAAGGCCCTGAAGTCGCCACTCTCCGGAGCGTGAAAACCCACAGGACACTGAGGACAGACGCCAGGAAAGTGACGCAGCCTTCAGTTCTTGTGCCTAAAAATCCAGTCCTCCCTCCTCCAGAACCCCGCTCAGTTGCCCTTCTCTTGGGGGCTCTGGAATTCCCAGGAAAAGAAGACATTTAAACCTTTTCATGAATGACATGATAAGAAGCTGCATTTCTATTGATCACCCTCTCTCCAAAGACCCAAAGGAAAAGTGGAGCCTCAGACTCATTTCCTAAAAGCACATTTAAGGATTTGACCTTGAAAATACTCAAGTGAAAGAAAACACATGTGATGTTATCCAAAATAGGCCTTTAGAATTCCTCTCCCCAGCAGTCCAACAGAGGGGGAAACCAAGGGAACTGGGTCAATTACTTGCAAGAAAAGGGTGGGAGGAAGGATTTAATCACCTAGAGGAAAAAATTAGGGACTCTGAACAGGTATTTAGTTCCTCCGGGGAAGAACCTGACGTCAAACCACGCATGCAGCCATTCATCCATTCATTCACGAAACGCTTCTTGACATCTACTCTAGGGTGTCAACGTGCTGGGGCCCCAAAGGCACAAGACAAGCCTGCCTGAGATTACAGTACCGTGTCATGTCTGCCCAAGAGCTGCCAGCAGCATCCCAGGATTAGGAATGACTATGGCAACCTGGGAAGAAGGGGCTTTGTGAGCTGGGATTTGCAAAACGGAAAAACTTCATTAGGTGAAGAAGTGAGGAAATGTGGTTTGCATGGAGTGTGAGGAACAGTGCCCGCAAAGACACCAGGGCCTGAAATAGGTACTACACAGGCAGAAAGCCCAGCAGGGAGAAAATGTGGGCTCTGAAGTCTATCCTACCACCACCACCACCACCAGCTTATGACCTGTGAGAACTTTGGGCAAATCACTAACAGTGGTCTACAATTCTACCTGTACATTGGCATCACCCCCAGGAGATTAAAAATAAAAGCCAATGCTTGGGTCCCACTCCAAACGGCTTAGGTCAGCATCTCTAGGTGTAGGGTCCAGGCACCAGTATTTTTAACAGCATCCCAAGTGATTCCAGTGTGGTATATGTCCCAAGGCTCGCTGTAAAGGGGGATAATAAAAGAACCCAGCTCCATGGGTTGTCCTAAGGATTACATGAAATAATAAATACACAGTGCCTAGCGAGTATTAACAAAGACGATGTTGGATTATGTGGGAGGGATCAAAGAAGGAAATGAGCCTGGAAGATAGCCCAGAGCCAGATGATCATCACGGCCGAATCTCACTGCGCCTTCTCTGCACACCAGGCACAGTTCTGAGCTCTTCATTTGTATTAAATCGGGTGTTCTGGCTCTTTAACCACATCTCCGTACCGTGGGGGGATGAAAGTTCTCCATTCATTTAGTAAGGCTTTAGGGCTTATTGTGTGGGCAACAGGCAGCCGCATGCCCAGGGAGTGCTGTGATCAGAATTGTGTTATATAAAGTTATTCTGACTTTAGTGTAGATGACAGGTGGGAAGGGGAAGAGTTGGAAGTAGGGAAATAACTCTACTCCACAAATACAAGCCAGAAACTGAATGGGGCTAGAGAAGGAGACAATCAGATTTTGGAAACCCAGAGCCCAGCAGAAAAAACAGAAGCACGACAGGCTGGCAGATTTTCTCACGCTCCCTGCAAGACCTTATTAAGACATGAATGTGCTCTGATTTACAAACGTGTTCCGTTTCTACATCAGCCACCTCTTACCTCTTGTGCAACTGCAGGCCTCAACATTAATATCATTTGAAACATTTTTATTCATGTTCTAAGAAAAGCCTACAAATAAAACACTCAGCACGCTTCCATCATCTTTGAAGAATCTCATCTATTCAAAGGATTTTTTAAAAAATGCTCTTCTATTACCATGATCTGTTCAGGGAGTTTGATTTTAATTATTCCCTCTACAGCAGAGTTTCTTTAATTGGCAATTCAGAGTTAAACTGTGTTTTTCCGTTAGTGATACGTATTAATGATGTTCCTAGAATGGAGACGACATTAAGCTCAGAGCACAAGAAATATGATTAAACTTCTACTTGGCGTCTGCAGGTGGGGGACTGGGGCTAAGAGTCGCTGAAGCTACCCTGTCCCAGGCACTTTGCTTCTGCTGCATCAATTGACTTTAACGCTGACAATGACCGTCCAGGAGGAGGACAAGTCTGTTTTCTGTCCAGGATCAAAGAGTTGGAAAACGCTGGTGGCCCCAGCGGCTGTGCTCTCACCACCTCATGGAGCCTCCATTCTGTCCCGTGACGCCTTCTGGAGGTAAGAGGCCCTTTTTACAAGATTGGTTGTTTTGTTGGTCAAGTTTATTTTTGAAAAAATCATCACCAAATATCTCTGTTTTACAGGGGTCTCAGGCATTCTATCTGGGTGTTTACCATTGGCATTAATTTCCATGCAATAGGAATAACTATCTGGCATTGACTCCCCACGGCTGTCAGACTCCAAAGTCACATTCTGTGCCACAAAGTCGGTGCTGTATTTCCATTTTACTTATGATGACAGAGCTGGTTCCCCCCCTAGAGAGGTCATGATTACAGAAAAAATGAACTCTCGAGTGCCAATTATTTGCATGCATCGCTAGCACTTCAAAATCATTATTTAACTTGAGAAAATAAATGTGGCAACTCAGTCTTTTCCAGTCATTAAATCCAGCCTCCTGTGTACTGGACACAATACTGCGATTTACAGTAAGAAACATATATTTTGTTCTTTGTCCCGAGTTCCTGGCACAGAGCTCCTAATCCCTGGTAATTTCCTGGGTGACGGGAGCATGTTTTGTTCTAATGAGGAGACTTTTGGTGGTTCCTGGATGGGGGGTGGTCACCAGAAAGACCAAAGCATGGTTAGAAGCTTGGAACTTTCGGATGCCCCCCATCGCCAGAAAAGGGAGAGAGGGTGGAGATTGAGTTAAAAACCAATCATGCCTGCATGGCGAAGTCCCTAGAAAAATCCCTGAACTACAGGGTTCAGAGAGTTTCTGGTTTGCTGAGTGCATGGAGGTGCTGGGAGGGTGGCACCCCCCACCCTCAGAAAGGGCATGGAAGCGCCTTGCCCACCCCATACCTTCTTACACCTCTCTTCCATCTGGCTGTTCCTGAATTGTGTGCTTTTGTAATAAGGGGTAAATAATAAATGTAAGTAAAAGGTCTCCCTGAGTCCTATGAGCCATTCTAACAAATAATCAAACCCCAGGAGGAGGTCATGGGATCCAATGATTCCCACGGTCGGCCCGAAGCACAGGTGACAAGCGGAACTTGCAACTGGCACATAAAGTGGGGAGCAGTCTCATGGGACTGAGCCCTTAACCTGTGGGATCCAGGTAGATAGTGTCAAAATTCAGTTAAATTGCAGGAATCCCAGCTGGTGTTGTAGAAAAGGTCAGTGTAGGGAAAACCCCACACATTTTGGTGACCAGAAGTTTTGAGTGTTGAGTGTGAGAGAAGAAAAGCAGTTTGTTTTTTTTTGCACTACACTAGGTAAAATAGCTAATCTAGTCCTAGGAAAAATGGCTATCCTAGTTTAATAATCAATTAAAATAATAGTATTTTGGTGATAATATACTATTATTTTTAAGTATGAATATTCTTAGAAATATACTAAATACAAAATTTGGCATTTTTATAGGTGAAAATGGGCAAGTATTGGCAATTTCATATGGTTCAACCTAATACATTATTATATTAGTACGACACCCTTCAGAATGGTCACCAGTCGAGTCTGATTTCTCTTTCACTCTTCCCTGCACATGGCAGGCGCTGTCAGGCGGCACAAGCTGGACCTCGGCAACAGCATCTGAGACCCTGGGTGCAGGAGTGGGGACTGCAGCTCTACAGTGAGAATATAAGAGTCAGCCTCGGTTTACCCAGTTTGGGTCTCTGGACTGATTAGACCTCATGTGTCCTGCTACTCCCCAAGGGAAAACTGCCTCCTTCCTTGGCTCTTGCCAAACACAGCTGGCCTTTGTCCCCTTGTCACTGGCTGTGACCTCTCACTGCCTGGTCCGTGGACACCCATGCCGCTGGGTGGCTGCACATCTTTCTCACAGGAGGTTCCCACCAAGGGCATACTGTTGATGGTGTTGCCACTGCAAGTTGGGTAGCTAAATGTTTAAAAATAGATAGGAATAGTAATTCTGAAATAGGATTTTCATTCCTATACCAAGCCTCCCTTCCAACCAGCAAGAGAAATATTTTTAACTCCTAAGCCACAAAGTTCTACAAGAGGATTAAACAAGGAAAGAGGCATGAAATGTTTAGTAAATAATAAAGCACTCTATAAATGCTACTGTTATTTCTATTGTGTCCATGACAACAGAACAGAAAGATTTCAAGCCTTGCTTTCTAAACTGTATTCATAGTGGGTTCAGAGGAAAAAATAGCATCGAAATTTCCATGAATGGTGTGCACTGTGATACAGGAATATATCTCATGGAAGTACCATACCCCACTGGAAGGATTAGGTGAGTCCACTAGCATATAGCAATCACCAAGGTGTGCATACATACACACATACAAAATATGCCGTATTTTATATATATATATATCAATACATATCAATATTTCATATGTTTGTATGTTTCTAACACATAAGACCTTAGAGGCTAAATAGTAAACACTTGATATGATTCCCTATGGCTAGAGAAAGAGGAGGGAGAAGTAGGGAAGGGAAGGGAATCCTCATGTGTTTCTTCAACAAATAATCTGCAAGAGGGGGAAAATTATAGATCAAAACTGATGAGAGAATATCAGCCTATTATTACAATGTATGGACCTCATTAGACTCTGATGTGAGCTAAGTTTTTTATAAAGTATGAGATAATGAAGAATCCTCACTCTGGACATTTGCTGATAAGGAATTGCTGTTAATTTGGAGAGATAAGATAATGGCCTTGGGTTATACTCTTTAAAGCCCCTATCTTTTAGAAGCAGCACTGAAATATTTACAGATGAAAAGGTATTAACTTCCAAACTAATGCAGTGGCAGGTTTATTT
>CM052446.1:53539949-53581533 GCA_028533085.1 Varecia variegata | reverse complement strand
AGATAACTGGATAATCATTCAAACTACACATTAGCATTCATTACATCTGAAGTCCCCAACCCCTGGGCTGCCCAATACTGGTCTGTGGCCTGTTAGGAACCAGGCTGTGCATCACCACCTGAGCTCTGCCCTCCCTCCCCCTCTTCCCTGCCCCCACCCCCGCTCCGCGGAAAAATTGTCTGCCATGAAACTTAGGAACCGGACAGCACTGCAGGAGGTAAGCGAGCAAAGCTTCACCTGTATCACTTGCATCACTGCCTAAGCCCAACCATGGAAAAATTGTCTGCCATGAAACCGGTCCCTGGTGCCAAAAATATTAGGGATCACTGAATTACATCATTTTCTCCACTTTTGTTTATGTTTGAAACTTTCTACGATAAAATGTTACAAAAAGCTTTTTCCTGAAAAATACCTGGGTTTGCCACCTTCCTAGCCGTGTGATTTAGGGAAAGTTATTGAACCTCTATAAGCTTTCGCCTCCTTTTCTGAGAAGTGAGGATAACATGGCCTGTCCCAGGGCAAACTCTCAAGAAGCTCTGACCTCCACTACTCCATGGGGCATGCCCTCCACAAAGGGTAGTGGCTATTTTACAGCAACCAGTCCTCTTTCTTTGGAAATGCCAGAGGAACCTTGAACCCGGTATGTCTAAAATCAAATCCATCAAATTGAATGAATGAATGAATAACGATCCATGTCATTATTCTGGTCTATTGTCCCACGCTCCCTTTCTCATAGCTGGACTTCTCGTGACAGCTGTCAAGAATACTGCAGCTCTCTGACTTCAGTCGCTCAGAGTTCAGACTTTAAATGCAAAGTCAAGATGAACTGAATTTTTCTAGCCTTAGCATCCTCACTTCAATTAGCAACTACAGGGATCTCTGCAACTCCTGACAGTGCTAATGGGAGCTTTGCAAAATGCATGATTCTCATCACAACTGGCTCCTCTCTGCCTGGGAAGAGTTCTATTTTCTAGACCCTTGGTCTTGGACAAGAAGTGAACTTCCAAATTATATATAACTCCAATGACAAAGAAACAAGGACTTAATAATGCTGTTAGTGTTATTTCATCAATTGTACCCACAATCTATGCTTTTACCCTTAACTATTTCATGCCATCTTCATAAGATCCAAATTAGATGTGTGATAACTACGTATGAGACTTTCTTCTGCGTAGGTTAACCATTCAGCAGCCACATTATGACCAAAAAACAGGGAGGAGACAACATCACAACAGACTGTTTTCTATACACCATCCAAAATCCAAGCAATTTAATGAGAGCTTTGTAAGCACATTGTCTGAAAATGTGGTCTCCTGCTGGATTTTATATTAGTAATAATTCCTCCATCGCTGTTCAGTAATGGGCACCTTTCCATGTCTTCAGGAATAAATAACATGCTTCTCATGTGCACAGTTTTGAAAATTTGCCTCAGATCCATTAGCTCCTTGGCCAGTGAATATATTTATTTCTAGATAGACAGATACAGATGTTGTAATTTTGCTGCACCATTAACTCACCAAGGAACATATGGGCTATGCCTTTCCATATTGCCCTTTTGTTCTCTTTCTATGGTATGTGTATAAAACAGCCCATATCTTGCATTTACTCAGCACTCAGCTTCTCTTAGGTGAGGTTTTTATGGCTAAGTAAAGCATTAGAATTATAGAATCATCACACCTGAAAGCTAGAAAGCACATTAGAAATCTAGTTCATCACTTTTGTTTGCATGTGGAAAACCGAGGCACAGAGAGCTCGAGTGTCTACCCCAAATCCATAAAGCTCATCAGTAGTAAACCAGGGAGAAAGGTAAAACTTTAGATTCCTAGTTCAGGGCCCTTTGTCCCACACAATGTGAGTCTGATGCCCTTGGACTTCAACCTACTGAAAACAAATTATTCCCTGGTCTTTAGAAAGCAGACACCCTTTTTTTCAAACTATTCAGGTGCCAGATAATGATTTATGAGAATACATTATGCACACAGACGGTTTTCAAAAGCCCATACCGAAGCTCCATTTATACCTATGGAACAGCTCTCTGTGGGGATAGATTACCTGCCCCACCCCCACTGCCTGAGGATTTATTCTGTCCCTACTGATCCCTTTCAGGGAATGTGTATGAAATCCTGACTATAGCAAGCAAGAAAGCCCCTGAGAGAGAACCAAACCAGAAGATTGTGCAGAAGTGCCAATGGATGCTTATTCTGAAACTGCAAACCTAAGAAAGCTTTGAACACCTCATTTCCTCACGTGTTTTAAGATTTCTGCTTCAAGGTGGATATGAGGCTCTTCTGCAGGTGGTTAGTGCATCTATTCCCTTGATTAAAATCAATCTCTCTGATATCATTTGCAACCAATAAGAGTGATCAGTTGACGATCAGAAATCAATGCATCTAAAATTAAACAGAGTAGCTTTCTCCTTACCTGCTCTTTGCAAAACATAACCTCAGTGCTGTTATCAATGGCATATCCACCCACCAGATGCCCACACTGGAAACTTCAGTTTTGTCTCCACCTCTCCCTCACCTCCCTTCCATCCAATCTGTCCTCATGCCACACTGATGCCCCCTAGGAAATGCCCCTTGATTCCTACAGTGGAAATTTGCTAGCTGTGACCTCACCCTCCCCATCCCTTCTCTTTCTGCAAAACCTCCCTTCATGCACTGAGATCCAGGTCAAACTTCACTTCAAGTCCACTTCTGTGCCATGACCCCTGGTACTTTGGGTCTAGTTAGGGGCTGACAGGTTGAAAGGACCAAAAACCCTCTCAAGTGAGCTTAGGGGATGTGCATGGAGGAGGCATTCGGCAGTCTCACCAGCATACAAGGACAGGAAGCAAAGCGTAGCTGAGCTACACAGGGACCCAAGCCGTCAAGCAGAGATTCAGGCTGTTGGCTCCCCCAGTGTTGCCTGGATTCTCCGTTGTCTGTCTCTCCCTTTCTCCTCCATTTATCTGCTTCTCCCCAGATTGTCGTGCCAGTAAGGCTCTTCCTGTCTGCCCACATTCCAGCCACCCCTAGCCCTTAGTTTTCCTGTGGTACCCACTCTGGCTTCCACTCTGGCAGGCCAATGTCCAGGACCACCCCACTGTGACTGTGGTCACTAATTCACATTTCCAGAGAATCTCATTTTCTCAACCCACCAATGTTGCTTCTTCCCGCTCAGCTGTACCCTTGCTCCAGTCAGCTGTGGCTACTGGGAGGTGTCCTAAGACAAGCCTGGCTGCCTGGGTCCACCTTCCAGTGGAGGTGTGGGTTCCCTGCCCACATCCCCCCACTTGCCCTTTCTGTGCACCCCCAACCAGTGGCATCTTACTGCACAGTTTAGGAGCTGAGACTCTCTCTGAGGCTTTCTCTGGCTGCCTCACAAGGCAGGTCAGATGTGCTGGGGAAGCGAACCCTCCCCCAACCAAGGCCTTTAACCAGTGACTGACAGGAGTTGGTAAACAACCCAGTCTGGAGTTCTGTGGGGATAACAACATGGGGCATTCTTCACTCTGCCCCAGAATTGCCCGACAGAATTACACCCCAGTTGCGCAGGGCAGTAACCTGTTTGATAACTGTCTTAGTCCATTTTTGCTGCTATAATAGAATACCTGAGACTGGGTAAGTTATAAAGGACAGAAATTCATTTTTCTTAGTTCTGGAGGCTGGGAAGTCCAAGATCAAGGCACAGCATCTGGTAAAGGTCTTCTAGACAGATCCTCACACAGTGGGAGGTGGAGGGCAATAGAGAAAAGCAGTGTCCCCCGTAAAGCCCCTTTAAGGACACTAATTGCATTCATGAGGGACAGATCCTCATGGCCTAATCACCTCCTGTAACACCACCTCTTAATAGTATCATATTGGCAACATCTGTAGTTTGGAAGAGACACATTCTAGATCAAACCACAGCAATAATACACCCTTTATTATTGACTGCCTTCCATGCTCTCTCCCAACTCCCTTACAGGACTCCTGGGATCACCTTCCAAAATGAACCACCTGAACTCCCATCCCTGTCTCAAGATCTGCTTCTGGGAAAGCCCTGAGAGAGGCAGCAGGACATACTCTCCCAGAAAGGAGTGCTTGCAGGACAGAAGAATGACATCTCTAGGACTCCACAATTTCAACACTGTTCTACCTCGTATTACCTTTAGTTGTGTGCAAACCCATCTCCCCAAATACAATGTAAGCTCCTGAAGGAAAGCCATTGTCTCTTCATCTTCTAGACTCCAGGATTCCCAACATAGAGCTCAGTATACAGCAGGGCCTTGACTGTTTGCTGTCCAGGAAATTGGACCAAATCTGCCAAACAAGACATTCCCCAAGAGACATTTCCATAAGTGGATTATACTACCCTGGACAGTGGCTGAACTGGGCTACACTAGCATAAGATTCTCCTATGAATCAGTTGCCTTCTTAAAACACTAATTACATGTTTCATTTGCAAGTAACATTTAGACACTATTGTGCAATATGAGATACTGCAGAATACTTACAATCTGTTAAGTCTTGTAAACTTTTATAGAAAACAGCCTAAAAGCATAATTCTAATTTAATTGCACCAAGGAAAGCATGACTTTTGCCTGACTCCTGAAATCTCCTAGTGGCCTGGTTATTAAACAGACACCATTGAAATATTTGCACTCATTCTCATAAACTCAATTATATTGGTAATTATCTTTTCACTTCCCAGCTCAAAATACCATAAGGCAAAAGGTTCAGAAGTCAGGTGAAGGCTTCCTTTCAACCACGTGCTGCTGAGCAATGAAAATGGCATGATAGCTCAATGCCCATCATCCTAAAGTGAACGTGGTGGTTGTGACTAAAGTCAACCATAGTCATACACTATGGCAGTAGGTTCATTCCTAGGTATATGTCCACCAGAAATGTATACAGATGTTTACCAAAAGACATGTGTAAGAATATTCGTAGTAACACTTTTTGTAGTGTCTTCAAATTGGAAACTATCCAAAGAGTAGAATGAATAGTAATTCGCCATCAATAATAGAATAGAGAAATTGACTGCTGTTGGCTATCAATAATAGCGTGAACAAAATAAATAGTGGTATGCTCACCAGTGGATTTCTATCCAGCAGTGAGAATGAACAAACCACAACCACAGTGTGGATGGAGTTCACAAACATTGACAAGAGAAGCCAGACAACAAGAGTGCACAGTGCATTTACGTGATGTAAGAAACAGTTTACTCTTGGGAAATAGTGACTGGAGAGGACCAAAGGTTTCTGGGGTGATGATAACGTTCTCTTACTTGAGCTGGGAAGGAAGGGCGAGTGCGCTTAAGGAGAATTCAAGTTGTGCATTTAGAATCGTGCACTTATACATAGATATGTGATTCTTCATTAAAAAACAAGTTGAACTCCTTGGATTCTGGAATTGTGCCTTCTCAAGACTTGGCTGACTCTTGCACATGCCGGGTACCTGGGTGAACCTAGTAGACCATCTACCCGCAGCTGAGTCCTCACTGTTCACCTCTCTGCAGCTGAAATCTGTGCAGTGGCACGAATATGCGGCCAGCTATGGCTGTGGTCTAAGCCAAGACAGGGGCACTTAGAAACTGTCTTTTACCAAAGATACAAAACCTCCTACTTCCCCCTTGTCCCCCAGCTGTGTGACTTGAAGGACAATACAGATTGTTCCAAATCATTGCTTCAAGGGACACAGTGACCTACCAAGGCATATGGAGGAAGCATAATTCTATTCAAAGAAAGACAGATGCATGGAAAGAAACAGCAGTGCAGCTTTCAGTACAGAAGACCTAAATTTGGCACCTTCTGGAACAATCGAGTTGACCTTGAACAACATGGTTTTGAACTGTGCAGGTCCACTTATACGTGGATTTTCTTCCACTTCTGCGACCCCTGAGACAGCAAGACCAACCCCTCCTCTTTCTCCTCCTCCTCAGCCTACTCATTGTGAAGATGAGGAGGCTGAAGACCTTTATGATGATCCACTTCTACTTAATGAATAGCAAATATATTTTCTCTTCCTTATGATTTTCTTAACATTTTTTTTCTTTAGCTTACTTTATTGTAAGAATATAGTATATAATACATATAACATACAAAATATGTGCTAATTGACTATTTATGGGTTCAGTAAGGCTTCCACCCAATAGTAGGCTATTAGCAAAGTCTGGGGGGAGTCAAAAGTTATATGTGGATTTTCAACTGCATAGAGGGGTTAGCACCCCTAACCCCTGTGTTGTCCAAGAGTCAACTGAGCATATATATATATATATATATATACACACACATATATAGTTATATATAATTTTTATACATGTGGTTACTTACAGTTATAAATAGTTTTAAATCAATGCTATTTTTCTATATATGGTTTTTCATTTTTCTCCTCTAAATTCTGTGCTGGCACCATAATTCTCCTGGGAGTGGGCACAAAGCCTTTGGTGTCCTCAAGTTTCCAGTGTTCAGTCTCCATCCACTGAGGTTAAGGTGAGGGGCCAACCTCCTTATGGATGAAAATCCCTTCAAATCTCAGGAACGGGGCCCAGAAGGAACCTTAGAGTCATCCCCTCCAATCTCTCCTCTGGAGTCCACCTTGAGGTTATTTTGGCAATGACAGAAAGACCATGACATCGAGCCCTGGCCACCCTCCAGCCCCACTGGCAGGTGTCATCAGCCACAGTATTTCTAGCCACAGACCCTGAGCTGCTGCCTCAGGCCTCTCCTCCCCACACTAACATCCCACACTTCCACTGTCCGTCCCTAAAACGGCCCTTCACCATCCCGTTCACTCTCCTCTGAGCAGGCTCCAAATTCTCTCCATCCCACTGAGGATATGGGGCCCAGAAATGAACTAACAATTCAAGCTGCAGTCTAGCTAGCCGGAGGAGCATAGAGCAGAACCACCTGTAATACTGCCCTCTACTTAGGCAACCTGCACTAGGCCGATAACAGCTTCCAAAAGACACGCCCACATCCTAAGTCTGGAACCTGTGTTAACTTATTTGGAAAAAGAGTCTTTGTAAATGTGATTAACTTAAGGAATTAATGATTTGGGGAAGAAGAGATTATCCTGGATTATCTGGGTGGACCCTAAATGCCATCACAACTGTCCTTATAAGAGAGAGGCAGAGGGGGTTAGACGCACAGAAGAGGAGAGGTGTGAAGATGGAGGCAGAGACTGGAGTGATGCAGCCATAAGCCAAGGCACACCTGGAGCCACCAGAGCTGGAATTTTCTGCTCTAGAGTCCTAGGAGGTAACCAATACCTTGACTTAAGCCCAGTTACACTGATTTAGGATGTCTGGCCTCCTAAACCATGAGAGGTTGAATTTCTGTTTTAAACCACATTTGTGGTAATTGTTTTTTACAGCTGCATTAGGAAATGAATATTTAACCCAAGACTGCATTTGCTTTCTTGTTTTTTTTTTTTTCTCTGTGATGCTGACTTATGGAATTTAACCAATTCTTTCCTTCCACAAAAATAAATAAATAAAATACTTAGCTGATGATGAAGTAGAACCATCCAAAGGAAAATGTTCTATTTCTTGGATTCCTAAGTACTGAATAGGGAGAGAAGGGCCTTAGAAGAAGTTTGAGATGGATGGATGGTTGTCTGGCCTTGGATAAGTCAGTCTGTCTGTCTGAGTCACTTTTCCCATTTGTAAATGAAGAAACAACCTCCAGTAGATCTTGTACACGTCCACACTGCAACATTCATCGCACTATACTGGGGTGATTTGTTTCCAAACCCGTCTCCCCCATAAGACATGAGTTCCCAGATGGCAAGAGTCTCATACTATTCATATTATTCATCTCTCTCCTCTGTGCCCAGTTCAGCAACGAATGAACAAATGGAGAAATTAATGAGTTGCTGTGAAGTGATGACCTTCTCATCCTACAGAGCTGACTGATGGAAAAGTCACAGGACAGGACTGAAAACCAGCATCCTGGAGCCCAAGCCTCTGCTGCAGGGGAGACATTCATCAACTAGTCCTAGTATCCATACTGCATTTTATGAGAGATTTATGTGTTTTAGCCAATGTAGATCTGGCTTGTTTTCTCTCTTCAATAAACTAAAGTTATAATTCGAAAGCCAACTTTGACAACTTATATGCTGGAGTTTCATAATTATGACCAATATATCTGTACTTGAAAAATCAATTGCCTGCCCGGGTAGAAAATCTGACGGTGAGACATGAAAAGCTGCACATGAAAGACTTTGACCGGGAGCCTGGGTTTCTTCCTCCCTTCTGCTGGTCTCGGGCTCTTCCCCACGTGACAGCAAGGGGCTCATCCTGGTGGCAGATGTTCCAGCTGCCACATAGCACCAAGGAGTCCCACCTCTGCCCAGAAAACAAATGCAACCTGCTGAGACTTTGGAAACCCTGTTTGTGACTGAATTTCCATATAATTTAAAGACCTTTTAAAGTCAGTTGTCAGCATCAGAGTTCGGACTGAACACAAATAACATGTATAACAGAAATTAGAGCCTGATTTGGATTTACAAAATAATCACCCAAATCTAGACTTCTCTATGAAAATGTGTAAGCTTCTAATAAAACTTAATCTGGGATTTATCTGATGTTATTTTATTAATCAAAATCACCATGGGTACCTGCTTGTCCGTGTAGGAAGATGAAGATCAAGACAGTCAGTCCAACCAAGAGCAGATTCACGGGCCTGACAGAGGTGGACTTACCCCAGGACTCAACTGTTCCCAAATGATGAGCAGGAAGACTTGTAATTGGGCTGTTTTCCCAGCCAGCGGGAACCCAGGGGCCTCCCCTCCTGTCCACCGTAACACTGCTGGAGGTGCCAGGCCTTGGGATTGGCTTCTCACATTTATTTACAAATAATAATTTTCATACTTACATATCGTAACTTTCTAGCTGTAAAACTTAAGTAAATGGATTATTGGATTCAAACAGAAAGCTCTTCTAGATGCAATTTTCCTAATGTCCTTTTAGGAATTTAAGGACCCTGCTGCCAGTCCAAAATTCTCATTTCACTTCATAGCTTTAAATTTTCTTTGTAATTATCAACCCCTCCTTTTTTTTTTTTTTTTGAGACAGAGTCTCGCTTTGTTGCCCGGGCTAGAGTGAGTGCCGTGGCGTCAGCCTAGCTCACAGCAACCTCAAACTCCTGGGCTTAAGCAATCCTCCTGCCTCAGCATCCCGAGTAGCTGGGACTACAGGCATGTGCCACCATGCCTGGCTAATTTTTTGTATATATGTATATTTTAGTTGGCCAGATAATTTCTATCTATTTTTAGTAGAGACGGGGTCTCACCCTTGCTCAGGCTGGTCTCGAACTCCTGACCTCGAGCGATCCACCCGCCTCGGCCTCCCAGAGTGCTAGGATTACAGGCGTGAGCCACCGCGCCCGGCCAACCCCTCCTTTTTTTTTAATCTGTGCCTTTTAGAGCCCAGCTATTCTGTGACTCAGACTAAAATGCTTCTAATGTTGGCTAATTTTTCTTAAATACATAAAGGAAAACAGAAACATACAATTTTCCCAATTTTACATTTGCTTCTACTTTCTTCCAAAAATTTCAGCCAAGTGTTATAGCTTGAGATAGCATATAAAATTATTGAATTACTAATAGAACAACTGGGGGAAATATACTGTTTGTTTCAATCAAATGTTTAATTCAATATGATGTAGAGGAAGTTCTAATTCAATCTAATTTGTGTGGCACACCTAAAAAAGAATCCAGGGACATATCTTTGGTCTCTGGTTTGGGTTTCAGTTGCAGATCCAAATTTAATAAAATGACTAATGGTGTCCTGTGATAAATGACCTGAATGCAGAAACCAGTGACTTCCTTGAGACATAAAGAGGCTGATTCTCTGTTTTCCTTCCATTCCAGGCTCTTGTCATTTTTCTCTTTCTTTTTCAAACTCCCAGGGACCCATTTTGCAATGATCAGAGATTAATTGTATAACTGGGAAGATTTCCAAATCAATCTGAGTATGATCAGAAGAGAGAAACTACATGGTAATTTGAATAGTAAAACGTTAATATAAAGAGGTATTAGCTATAAAAGGGGATTAGATTCACAAATGACCGGCTAATAAGAAGGGAAAAGAACTTTAAAGAACACAGGAATAGCTAACATAAAGAGAAGCCACTACTAGAGCTGAGAGCCGACTGTGTTAGCAAGGGCACAGCTGTGTCTCACTGGGTGGCAGAGAGGACACTAGTGGGTGTCTTCTAAGGGGCTGGGGAAACCTGCTCATGGGGAAGTGTCTCACCAGAGGCAGAGGTGCCGGGGGAGATTTCTGGCTGTTGAATGCTACTAGCTACAAGCCCTGCTGAAGCCAGAGACACTCTGCTGCAAAGCTACCCACGAGGACGCCGGGGAAGCTACTGGCCACTCTGTACTGCAGAGCTGAGCACGCAGAGGTGGTGAACAAGGCAGGAGCTGGGTGAAGCAGGAGACAGCCACTCATGCTACGATGCTGAGCTAGCACTGGTATCAGATGGGGGAGGCAAAACACCTCCTGCAATGTCTCACCAGTACCCTCTACTGGCAAAACTTCAGTGTAAAAATATTTAAAGAACCCAGATCTGTTTTCACAGAGCAGGCAAAAAGGGTGAATTTGGAGCTGAGCGACCATAAGTCAATAACTCACACAATTTCCTATTCAGCTAGGTTCATTTCTCTGACGACACTTTAAAAGCTATTCCATTTCATTTGTTGTTGGGTCGGGGGTGGTCAGGGGTGGGGTGCAGCTGTTGGTGTTATGGGAAAGTCAGAGAGAAAACTTAGAGCTTCCTTATTTCCTTCCAAATCTAAAAGTCAAGCATAACTGCACTGCCATGGTGTTCTAAACACAAAACTGAGAACTCAGCTAGTGGGGGCAGAATCCTTTGAACTCGACAGTCTTGCATGAAAGCAGCTTTGTTCCTTAAGAATAAGAATTCAAGTATTAAAAACAGCTGGTTTCCCAACAAGACCCACAATCAAGCATTACCATAGGACTGTGTTTTGTTTTGTTAACAAAGAATATAAAACAAACAAGTGGAGTTAGAGGGCAGGTTTTTTTAAATAGTAAATATATCCTGAGTAAAACTAAGGCCAGAAAGAATTCACACTCTGGGCCCCATGTGAATAGGCTCTAATTTAAAATAAAAAAATAGTAACCTCACACCAGTAAATGAGGTAACTCCTTAATTCCTTACATTTATAATTGATGCACTGCCACTTCAAAAACTATCCAAACTATTAAAACATGTATGAGAGGTAAAAGCGTTTAATTGGAAACATAAAAATTATTTGCAGGAATTGTGACTGTTTTGAAGCCACTTGGAAAACTATAGTAATAATACCAAAAGTCTAAAAATGACTGAATGCAAATTATACAAAATTTAATAGCTCTTCTATATAAAACATTAAATATATATTACATAAACTTCCCTTTCACTATAGCAAGAAAAAGTTGTCAAAGATCACACAAAAATCTGTAAATGGTTGATTAGGTAGGATCAAGCTAGCAGAAGTAAAACAGCCAAACCAAAATTTACTTCCAAAATTTCTTAAAATTACAGAAATCATATTTTTAAAAAACTATATCCATAAAAGCATGGGGGGAAGCATAGAAAGGGATCCGTCAGAGAACTCAGAAGTGTGGTGAATTTTTGGAAGACAGACAGAAAAGGCAACCAAACCAATCAAGAAATGTGAGCAGAGAAAGGAAAACCCACCCAGACAGACCCGAGGTGTGCTGGCTTAGGTAGGTTTTTGTCCTTCCCCTAATCCCCCTCGTCCCTTCTTGATCTCCAATGACTTTTAGTTCTCTCTATGCCCATGTGTGCCCATCAGTTAGTTCCAACTTTTAGTGAGTACATGTGATATTTGTTTTTCCATTCTTGAGATACTTCACTTAGGATAAGAGTCTCCAGTTCCATCCAAATTGTCGCAAAGGGCATTAATTCATTCCTTTTTATGGCTGAGTAGTACTCCATGGTATACATATACCACATTTTGTTAATCCACTCATGAACTGATGGGCACTTGGGTTAATTCCACATCTTTGCAGTTGTGAATTGTGCTGTAATAAACATTTGAGTGCAGAAGTCTTTTTGATAAAATGACTTCTTTTCTTTTGGGTAGATACACTGTAGTGGGATTGCTGGATCGAATGGTAGGTCTACTTTTAGTTCTTTGATGAATCTCCATACTGTTTTCCATAAAGGTTGTACTAGTTTGCAGTCCCACCAACAGTGTATAAGCATTGCTTTCTCTCTGCATCCACGCCAGCATCTGTTGTTTTTTGACTTTTTAGTAATAGCCCTTCTGACAGGGGTAAGGTGATATCTCATTGTGGTTTTCTATTCAACATAGTACTAGAAGTCCTAGCCAGAGAAATCAGGGAAGAGAAAGAAATAAAGGGCATCCAAATCAAGAAAGATTTCTAACTTTTGGACTCATAAGGCACATAACTACTTAGCTTTGAAATATGTAAAGCAAAATCTGTTAGAGGTCAAACTATTGCTTTTCACCAATGATATGATCTTGTATCTAGAAAATCCCAAAGACTCCACCAAGAGACTCCTAGAATTGATAAATAAATTCAGCAAAGTTTCAGGTTACAAAGTCAAAGTACACAAATCAGTAGCATTTCTATATACCAATAACAGTCAAGCTGAGTGTCAAATCAAAGACTCATTACCATTCACAATAGTGACAAAGAAAATAAAATACTTAGGAATATACTTACCCAAAGAGGTGAAATATCTCTACAAGGAGAACTATGAAAAACTGAGGAAATAAATTGCAGATGACACAAACAAATGGCAAAACATATCATGCTCATGGGTTGGTAGAATCAACATTGTTAAAATGGTCACACTGTCCAAAATGACTTATAGATTCAACATAATCCCCATCAAAATACCAGCATCATATTTCACAGATCTAAAAAACATAATTCTATGCTTCATTTGGAACCAGAAAAGAGACTGAATAGCCAAAGCAATCTTAAGCAAAAAGAACAAATCTGGAGGCATCACATTACCAGACTTCAAACTATACCACACGTGATAGTAACCAGAACAGCATGGTATTGGTACAAAAATAGTGACATAGACCAATGGAACAGAACAGACAACCCAGATATAAAACCATCTACCTACAACTAACTGATCTTTGACAAAGCAGACAACAACATACACTGGGAAAAAGAAGCCCTATTCTATAAATGGTGTTGGGGAAACTGGATACCCACATGCAGAATGAAATAGGACCCCTAACTCTCACCATTCACAAAAATTAATTCAAGATGGATAAAAGACTTAAATGTAAGGGATGAAACCATAAAAATTCCAGAAAAAAACATTGGAAAAATTCTTTTAGACATCAGCCTACGCAAATAATTTATGACAAAGACTCCAAAAGCAATTATAGCAACAACAAAAATAAATAAACAGGATTTGGCTAAAGTAAAAAGCTTCTGTACAGCAAAAGAAATAATCAACAGAATAGACAACCTACAGAATGGGAGAAAATATTAGCAGACTATGCATCCAATAAAAGGCTAATATCCAGAATCTACAAAGAACTCAAACAAATCAGCAAGAGAAAACAAACAACCCCATTAAAAAGCAGGCAAAAGACAAACAGAATTTTTCAAAAGAAGATAAACAAATGGCCAAGAAACATATGAAACAACACTCAACATCTCTAATCATCAGGGAAATGCAAATGCCCCGCTATTAAAATCCATTTCCTATAGCTAAAGTGGTCATGTTCTGGGTGGTGACATTCAAATGGAAGTTACTAGGTGAGATCAGTATGCATTACTTTATCCCTCACCCTTTCCCTTCTTCCTGTATGATAATTGGATATAATGGGTGGAGCTCTGGCAACTGTCTCATGTTCATGAGGGTGAGAGTCACATCCTGAGGCTGCTGGGGTAGAAAACTAGAAGGAACCTAGGTCCCTGATGACCTCATGGAGCTACCATACCAAGCCTGGTATATAGCTTCAGACTTCTTTTACCTAAAGAAAAAATAAACCCCTACCCTATTTAAGCCTCTGCTTTTTAGGTCTCTGTAACCTGAAGTTGAATGCATTTTCTAACTCATAAGGCACATAACTACTTAGCTTTGAAATATGTAAAGCAAAATCTGTTAGAGAAAAAGAAAACAAAGGGAAATTGAAAAATCAACAAACAGCATGGGAAATTTTAATACAGCTATCTCTAAAATCAACTTAAACATCTGATCTTAAACATTACAATTAAAAGGCAGACTGGATTTTAAAAAGCAAGACCCAACTTAATACTGTTAGAGATGGAATTTAAATTTTAAAAATGCTGACAGGTAGAAAATAAGATGAAAAAAGATATGACATGCAAACACTAAGCATAAGAATCAGCCAAAGTAGACAAGGAATATTACAGAGAAAATGATAAGAATCGTTCCATAACAATAAAGCAGTCAGTTCATCAACACATAATTCTAAATGTGACACACCTGATAACAGAGCTCCAAAACGCATGCAGCAAAAATGGACAGAACTAAAAGGGGAAAATAGACAATCCACAATCATGGCTAGAGATTTTGCCATTCCTCTCTCAGTAATTAATAGAAAAAGTGGACAGAAAATCAATAAGGATATAGAAGACTTGAATAACACCAGCTAACAACTTGACCTCGCTGACATTTATAGACCATCCACCCAACAGCTGTAGACTGCACATTCATTTCAAGCGCACATGGAACAGTCATCAAAACAGTCTCCTAGGCCAAAAATCAACAGATGAAGCAAGCAAAAATGAGAGATGATTTTGAGGACTTAACATAATTGACAGGTTAGATCCAACAGCTCTCCACAGAACACATCCCAGCAACACACAGGGACAAAACATTCTTTCCAAACCAAATAAACCAGTGCCAAAAATTGACCATGTGCCTTACTGTTGCAGGCAGCCTCCAAGATAACCCCAGTGAGCCCCACCTCCTGGGAATCATGCCTTTGTATAGTACCGCCACCCCCAATAAGTACGAGCTGGACTTAGGGATTCTCTTCAAATAAATAGAATAAGGTGGATGCAGTGGTGTGTGACTCAAAACCTAGATCATCTGAGGCTGTATGGTGGCATCACACTCGCGCTGTCTCTGATGACTCCTCCAGAAGCCAGCTGCCATATGGTGCCACCCATGAGGTGGGGAACCGAGGCCTCCTGCTAACAGCCGTGTGAGTGAATCATCCTGGAAGCTTCCTTCCAGCCCCAGCCTGATCTTCTCATGCCTGGAGTCCCAAGGACAGCTTGTTCAAGGATCCTGAGTACGAAGCAAGTGGCTGAATTGTTTCTAGACCCCTGACTCTGTCAGATAATAAATGTCTGTTGTCATAAACTATGAAGTTTTGGGGTAATTTGTTACACAATAGACAACTAATACAATGTATAAGCCATTTTTAAAAACCCAACACAGTCATCAAACTGAAATGGATACAATCACTTTGCCTGACCACAAAGCAATACAATTAGATATTAATGACCAAAAAATGACAGAAAGAAATCTTTCTTAGTGCTTTTAAACTCTTTTAAATAACTCTTGGTTAATGATACAATCAAAACTGAAATTACAAATTACTGTATTTATAAATGAATAAAAATGAAAACACTACATATCAAAACCTATGGGATGCAGCCAAATAACATTAAGGAAAATTTCTAGCTTAAAAATCTAGTATTTATTAGAAACAAGGAAAGATTGAAATTAAATAAACTAAGCACCTAAGAAACTAGATTAAAAGAGCCACAAAATAAACTCTATAAAGAGTTGGTAATATAGATTAAAACATTAATTACTCAAATGTTTTAAATAATTCAATAAAACCAAAACATATTCTTCAAGAAGACCATTAAAAGAGAAAAACTTTTGGGATTTCTACTTTTTAAGTTGTAAGAAGAGAAAGAGGAAGAGAAAGAGAAGGTGGACATAAACAAATTAGAATGCAAAAAGGATCATAACTCCAGATAAAGAGATTCATGGTTTTTTTTTAAAGACTGTGTATAATTATATGCCAAAAAGTGGAAAATCTAATTGAAATGATGATTTTTCAATACTGTCCAATAGAACTTTCTGCACAGATGGAAATGTTCTGTGTCTGCACTATTCAATGTTAGCTAGTAGCCTCATACAACTATTAAGCAATTGAAATATGGCTAATACAACTGAGGAATTGAATTTTCAATTGTATAGTTAGTTCTAGGGGAAAAAATTACAAGAATTAAGAAGAGATAGAAAATTGAGTTTAAAACCTATGAACGAATTTGAAAGAGCAAAGATCTACTCTAATATAGATTCCAGCCTTAGATGTTTTTAATAAGTTCTACTAAACCTTCATGAACATATCTGTATTATAAATTTGAGGAGTATACAAAAAGATCAAAAACTTCCCAATTATTTCTTCAAAGCTAACTCTGATACCAAATTCCAATAAGAAAACATGTATACACGTACACACACAGAGATACACCGCAGTAACACACAATCCCAACATCTCTGCAACCAGGGGTCAGCAAACCTATTTAGCCTATGGACCAAATCTGGTCTTTTACCTGTTTTTGTACGGCCCACAAGTTAAAAATGGTTTTTTGTTTTTTGGGTTTTTTTATCTTTTTTAATAGTTGGAAATTAGCTTTTGCTACAGAAGTGATAATGTTTCTTGATGAATTCAACCTAAAACTACAAGGCAAAACAGTTATATGCGAAATGTACACAAAAATTAATTCACTTGTCATTACTGCCCTATGAGGCTCTACACATGTGGACACTAAAGCACAGAGAGATAAAGTAACATGCCTGAGGTCACACAGCAAGTGTCTGGCAGGGCCAGGACTGGAACACAGTCAGTGCTCCTAAACCCCATGCTCTGGGTTATGTCCATTGCTGGTTCTCAAGAGTCTGCTCACCATAGTTACCCAAGGGCCGGGCTTGAGTGACTTTGAATGCTGCTGGTCCCTGAGTCACAGGGAGGAAAACATAGCCCTGGATGACTTGCAGTGGCAATAAAATGCTCAGCCCAGAGTGTGACATTATTTCCATATCCACGTCCAACTCATTGCCAAAACTACTAACATGGCCTGATCCAGCCCCATGAAAACAGGTCCAAGAAATTCAATCCACCACATGCTCAGAAGGCAGAGTGATACCCTAATGACACATCTGTGGTGGACTGAATGGTGGCCCTAAAAAGCCATGTCCATGTCCTAATCCCCTGAACCTGTGAAAGTGACCTTATTTGGAAAAAGGGTCACTTGTTGCAGTGAGCATTGGAAACCAATATACTACCCTAGAGGACTATCTCAAAAATAGGTATGGATGAAACAATCCTAAATTAAATTCAGTCAAATCAAATGCAAAAGTGTATTGAAATAATATTTCAAAGTGGCTAAAAGGGGCTTATTCCAGGAACAAAAGCATGGTTCAACATTAAATTGATGTTGAAGTGATGTAATTTATCACATTCACAAGTTAAAAAAATCTAAATAAATAAGAAATATTTAATAAAATTCAACACATATTCCCAATGAAACTTTTAACAAACTTGGCATAAGAGCAAGGTTCTTTAACTTTATAAAGATTACAGACCAGAAACCTACTACTAACATCATACTTAATGAAAAACATTAGAGAAGATCTAATTAAATCAGGAGTAAGATAACTATGCCTACCATCAGCCCTGCTATCCAATATTCCACTGGAGATCTTCGCCAATGCATAACAGGAAAAGAAAAAGAGGCATAAATATTGCAGAAAGAGAGACAAGACACCATTATTTTAAGATAACATGTTTATCAACTTAGAAAATCCAATGAAATCAACTAAAGTTAGAACTAGTTAGAATCATTAGAACAAAAGGAGACTCAGTCAGGTGGCCATATCCAAGTCCAACCAACAAATTCACTAAGAAAGTAATTAGAAAATGTCATGGGAAAAGATGCCATTCCCAGGAGCAAACCAAATTGTCTGACACCTAGGAGTAAATTTATCAGGAAATGTACAAGACAAACATGGAGAAAACCAGAAATTTTTACTAGAGGAAAAAAATTACAATGATCTTGAATGAAAAGATTTAATACTGTTAAAATTTAGTTCTTCACAAATTTATCTATAAAGTCAATGCAACTCCAATAAAAATTCCAAGAATTTTTTATAGATTATGTCAAGGTAGTACTAAAACTCATGTAGAAAATGCCCACAAATTTCCAAGAAAATAGTCATTAAAACAAGGAAGGACAATTTCCTTATCAATGTGCTAATAAAGTTATAGTAAATACAATAGTTCCACTCTAGGACATCAATAAACAGACAGATAATGGAACTAAATTGAGAGCTCAGGAACAGGTGTCAATAGGAATTTCATGTCAGATATAGGGGCTTTTCAGATCATTAGGGATGAAACAATGATTACTAGAGAAATCAGATATCCATCATTTCAAAAATAAAAAATAACCTCACAACACCTGCTATGGTTTGAATGTTCCCTCCAAAAACTCATTGCAACTTGGTCCCCATGGTGGCAGTATTGAGAAGTGGGGCCTTTAAGAGGTGCTTAAATTATGTGGGCTCTGCCCCCATAAATGGATTAATATATTCATGGATTCATGGGTTAGTAGGTTAATGGATTAATGGGTTAACATGGGAGTGGAACTGGCGGCTTTTTAAGAGAAGGAAGAGAGACCTAAGCTAGTATATGGCATACTCAGACCCCCCACCATGTGATGTACTTCGCCACCTCGGACTCTGCAGAGAGTCCCCACCAACAAGAAGGCCCTCACCAGATGTGCCCCCTCAACTTTGGACTTCCCAGCCTCCAAAACTAAATTCTTTTTCTTTATAAATCGCCCAGTTCAGGTATTCTGTTATAAGCAACAGAAAACGGACTAATACACCACGCAAGAGCAAAATCCAGGTGGATTATAAAAATAGTAGGAGAAATTATAGACCAGAGCTTTTATAGTCTTGGCATCCAGAAAAGGAAAGACTGACCTATTTGACCACAAGGATTTAAAACTTCTTGACAACAAAAGGTTCTATAGGCTGTATCAAAATAGCAGGAGAAGATGAAAATAACTGCAAAGAATTAAAAATTATAACACATAAACATAATATATAAAATGTATAATACATAAAGCATTCCTATAGATCTGTGGCTCCCAAGCCCCAGACCACAGACCGGTACTTGTCCATGTCCTGTTAGGAACCAGACTGCACAGCAGGTGAGCAGTGGGTGAGCAGGCGAAGTTTCATCTGTATTTATAGCTGCTCCCCATCACTCACTATCCCCTCCTGCCCCTGGTCCGTGGAAAAATTGTCTTCCATGAAACCGGTCCTTGGTGCCAAAAAGGTTGGGGACCACTGCTATAGATCAACAAAAAGACAAACTATAGAAAAATGAGCAGAGAATATATATAGGCAAGTCATAGAGAAAGAAATAAAAATATCTAATAAACTTTTGAAATAATGTCATACTTTAGTAATAATAAAATAAATGCACATTTTTTTTGAGACAGAGTCTCGCTCTGTTGCCCAGGCTAGAGTGCCATGGTGTCATCATAGCTCACTGCAACCTCAAGCTCCTGGGCTCAAGCAATCCTCCTGCCCCAGCCTCCAGAGTAAGGCATGTGCAACCATGCCTGACTAATTTTTCTGTTTGTTATAGAGACAGGGGTCTCACTATGTTGCTCAGACTGGTACTGAACTCCCAGACTCAAGTGATCCTCTTGCCTCAGCCTCCCAAAGTGCTAGGATTATAGGCATGAGCCACCAATAAATGCAATAAGGCTACATGAAAATCATTTTTATCACCCAAATGTTGACAACTTTTATTGGTGGTAGTGGTGTATGTTAGTAAGGATGGTCAGATGAACATTCCTATTCACTACATTTAGAAGAACAAATTTGCAAAAACATTATACTCTTTCACCAATAGTTTTGCCTCTAAAAATCTATTATATTGAAATATTTTAAATCCCTATAATAATTTATATGAAAATAATTTTCATCAAAATTTTACTTTGAACGAATAATTGGACTGAATAGTAACATAGCTAACTAAACAACCATCAACAATTTTAAAACAAATGAGCAAATGTTTATAACAAGAGAAAAATCATGATATCAAATCACATAATAGTAGCCAGAGCAATAGTACAAGGAATAGTAAAGGTTAACATTTGTTGAACACTAACTATGGGCCAAAGACTGTTTTAAGCCCTTTCTGTGTGTTAACTTATTTAATTTACACAATTCCATTAAGAAGTAACTACTACTTTAATGCCCATTTTAAAGACAAACCGATGCACTGAAGGTCTGGGTGCATTCACCTGTGCTAGAGGGCAACGTTCACGTACACGGAGTAACTAGGCGGTACCTGCACTTAGCTGCAGAGACTTTATGTGCTCTGAGGTCAGCCGATGAAGGTTTTCAGGTGACGCGGCCTCTTGCCTGGGTAACCTTGGGGGTTGCAGGTAGCAACTCTGCACTTACCCTGGACTGCTGGGTGAGAGCAGAGCAAGAGGCACAAAAGCCATCTCCAAACTGAAGCAGACGCTGAGCTTCCTAGGTGGGTTGGCACAAACACAGCCACCTGGGTTCTAACCTCCTGAAAATAGCACCAGCCCGCTATGATTTCACAACCAGGCTGACCCTAGCCAGGCAAAGCTGTACCAGAGCCCCAGCCCTTCCTTTTCCCCCTCCCGGATCTCCCAACCAGAGTCTGCATCCTTAAAGACCCCCGACACTCAGTTCTGCTTTCACCTGCCCAGATCACTCAACAGGGAAGCACAGAATTTTGAAACTTTATTATCACTCAAAGGAATATTTGCAGAAGAGAAGAAAGAATGGCTCTGAAGCAGACAGTGCATGGGCCAGGGAATTATTAAGCAATGGTAGGCTTTGAGGCATCAGTAAGGGAATAGTTGCGAAGAAGGACTCGCCAGCCTCCCCCTCCTCGTACCAACTGGGTAGTTGCTGAAACTGCCGATCCTGACAGCAAACAGCTCAATTAGCAACCAGCCCTGTCTTTCCAGCTCATAAAACGATAACCTGATTTCACTGCAAGTGTAATATATTTGATAATTAAAAACTCTCAGAAATTCCCCCTGAAATAATTAAAGAGCATGAGAACAGAGACATGAAAATACCGTGATGACTGGCAGCAAACCAGCCCTGTAAAATACAGCGCAGGAAAGATACTGCTGTAATTGATGAAAACTTCAGACACTTTAAAACTTCCCAACAACACAGGTCAAAGGCTAAGGCCATCTTTGGGCTTCTAAGGGGGCAATTTAAAGCTCCCATCAGAGTGTCATTAAAGCACCACGTGTTCTATGGCTCCTACCAATTTAGGACCTGGCAGAGTGACGTTGTGACATCTGAGACATCCCAGACACTCCAACTCAGTACCGGTCTGGGAGATGAACACCCAAAGTATACTGAGCTTATTAACCACAGCTACAAAGCAGCTTTAATTTAGAAAGTGAAAACGACACTTGCAGCTAAAGCCCAAGGCCCCTGGCAGGAGAGCTGGCGTTAACGAGGCTGGAGAGGAGATGAGTGGGATGACGGAGTGGCGGCACTGGCTCCGGCACTGCAGGACTCTGCATGGTGCTGGAGTGAGGGTTTGATGCTAGTCAGGGGAAGCAAGAATGGATCCCACCTTCTTTAATACCCGGATGGGGAATACTGGCCTAGCAGACAATTCTGGTTTTATCATCTCGACCTGCTGCATCGTGTGCCCACAGTGTGCCACGTGGTGTTCCAAGAAATGAGGATACAGAGATGAACAGAACAGATGTGGTCTCAACCTTCCCGGGGCTTTCAGTCTACAGGAATCTTTTTCTGCAGAATGCCAGAGAATAAATAATGTAGGCTTTGCAGGCCATATGGTCGTAACTACTCAACCCTGCCATGGTAGCACGAAAGTGCTGTTGACAATATGTAAATGATAGGCGTAACTGTGTCCTAATAAAACTTTATTTACAAAAACAGATGCTGGCTGGATTTGACCCACAGGCAGTAGTTTGCCAACCCCAGGTCTCGAAAGCCACTAACCATATACATAGTTAATAACTATAATTACTAGAGCCTGCTCTGTGTGGAGGCCTGTTCTAAACGCTTTACGGATATTTACTCATTTCATCCTCACTACAACCCTCTGAGCTAGTATTATGCCCACTTTACAGATGAGAAAACTAAGGCATCAAAAGGCCTCAGCCCAGGAACAGAAATAAGGCCAGCGTGGCAGACGGGAGGGTGAGGACAGAGCCAGCCAGGGCCAGGCTGGAGAGGGGGCCAGGGGCTGGCTGCTGTGTGGAGGACTTGCAGGCTGTAACAGAAGTGAGTTTTTAAGTGCTGTGGGAAGCTGTGACAAGCTTGTACACAGAGGAGAAATATGATCTGATTCGCTTTTTTTTATGATTAGCTGCCAGGGAGAGAATGGATGGGGGATGGGCAAGAGCCTAGTCGTGGCCAATTGGGTGGCCACTGCCATAGGCCACATGGTGTTTGTGGCCCGAGGTTATGGTAGCAGTGGAGCTGGAGGGAAGGTGGGGATTTGAAACATGGTTTTGGAGACTTGTTGACGGATGGGATATGGGCGGTGAAGAAGGAAGAGGTGTAGAAGGAAGAGGAGTAAGAAGGAAAGACGGTAGGAAGAACAGGTGTAGGCTGAAGATCAAGAGCTTGACCTTGAAACATGCACTGCTGAGATGGCTATGGGACAGCCAGGAAGTTCTATAAAGTGGGCAGATACCCTCAGTACCCTGGTTCCAGGACCCCCAAGGATACCAAAACCCACAGCTTCGCAAGTCCCTGGCATAAAATGGCACAATATTTGCACATGACCTATGCACATCCTCCCTTATTCTTTAAATCATCTCTAGATTACTTATAACACCTAATACAATGAAAATGCTATGTAAATATGTGTTATACTGTATTGTTTAGGAAATAATGGCCAATAAAAAAGTCTGTACGTGTTTAGCATGGACACAACCATCCTTGTTTTTTAATATTTTCAATCCTCAGATGGTTGAATCCACTGATACAGAACCCATGGATACAAGGGCCAACTGTATACAATTTGGGCAGCGGGCAGATTCCACAGAGTTCTTCCCACCCCAAAAAATTTTTCCAACGTCGCTATGGTTTGAAATTCTCATCATCAGCCTCATTTCACTGGGTTAAGGTTTTCCAGGAGGGTGCTATTGCATGGCTGCCAATGAGCTGCACACTCACACAACACTACGCTCAGTTGATTGGATCTGCAAGTGTTCTCCTTAAGCGGTCGGGAGCCTGGAGGGAGGGAGACACAGGATGGGGCATTTTTGATGATGGGAGACAAGCCCAGGGCAGGCCCTGGGAGCGGGGCCTGCAGGAGGCATCTCAGGAGGACACTGTCAATTAGGGCCTGCATGAAAGATCTGGACCGAATCACCTTCCCTGCTGCAGAAACAAAGACCTCAATTAAAGAGAAGCATGAGATTTCTGTAAGGCGATTGTCACCCAGCAGAGGGACAGAAAACTGGCTTAGACAGAATCCATTTCCACTGTCTGCCAGAAAGGAACATGCCCAGGCTCCCTGAAGGACGCCTCGGGCATGATCAAAGAAAGTCTGCACGACCTGGCACAGGTCTCAGCATGCAGAAGTAGCCAAGTGGGCATCGAAGGTTTTATGACAGCTCCTAAGAATCACCTGCTCTGGATCCTCTCCCCCACCTGACAGCGTGGCTGTGCCCTCTCCTGTGAAAGCTTCCTGCCTTTGGGCCCGGTGCAGACTCAGGAGTGACAGTGCCTCGCTGCACCTTTTACTGTGTCACCTCAGGCAAGTCAGATTTCTCTGCAGCTCAGATTTCCCAGCTATGAAACAGAGACGGTAACACTGGCACAGCGACACCTCTCTTTATTGCACTTCACTCTACTGCACTTCGCCAATGGGGCGTCTTTTACAAATTGAAGGTTTATGGCAATCCCGCGTTGAGCACATCTGTCGGGGCCATTTTTCCAACAGCGTGTGCTGGCTTCCTGTCTCTGTGTCAGATGTTGGTAATTCTCACAACATTTCAAACTTTTTCATTATTATTATATCTGTTGGGGGGATCTGTGATCGGTGATCTTTGACGCTACTATTGTCATTGTTTTGGGGTGCCAGGAACTGTACCCATAGAAGATGGAGAACTTCATAAATGCATGTTCTGACTGATTCCCCATCTCTCTTCCTCTCCTCTGGCTTTCACATTCCCTGAGACACAACAGTATTGAAATTAGGCAATTCATAACCCTACAACGGCCTCCATGTGTTCAAGTGAGAGGAAGAATATCACATCTCTCACTTTAAATCCAAAGCTGGAAATGGCCCCACTCAGAACAGTGACTTTCAGGAGGTAGCTCTCCCTGATGTGACTCCCTGCACTCGTCTCCTTCACAAGGAAGAACCAAACAGTGAGTAATCACACTTCAAATAGAGCGTCTGAGAGAAGACTCTGGAACTCAGTAGAGAAGTGACAGGAAACACCTGAGGCATGGAAGGAGCGGGAGGCATGGCAGCCGGCCTGGCCGGAACAGGCTGAGGTGCGGAGAGGGTAAGCGAGAAGCCCCCAGCCAGCCGCTGCTGCAGTTCCAGAGGTGACTCCTGCAATCTTGATCACCAGAGAACCCCTCAACCCTCAAGGGCCCTGAGACCAGTATAGGGAGCTGCCTGGAGTCCACGTGTTGGCATGTTCCAGAGAGGGAGCTCGTGCTGACTCACACCCACCCCCCAGCCCGGAGCACCAGTAGCACAGTGCCATTTTGAGAGCCCAGCCCCCACCCAACTGCCTTGCGCTGGGGCCCAACAGCCCCTGCTGGTCCACATCCCTGGAGCCTGCTGACATCCTTCCACATCCACCCTAACATGATCATGTATCAAAATATCACATGTACCCCACAAATATGTAGAAACATTATGTATCAATAAAAGAGAACAAAAGCTAGAAATGATTAAGCTTAGTGCCGAAGGCACGTTGAAAGCCCAGACAGACACTAGGCCTCTTGCACCAAGCAGACAAGTTGTGAATGCAAAGGAAAAATTCTTGAAGGAAACTCAAAGTGCTACTCCAGTGAGCACATGAATGATAAGAAAGTAACAGCCTTATTGCTGACGCGGAGAAAGTTTTAGTGGTCTGGGTAGAAGATCAAACCAGGCACAACATTCCCTTAAGCCTAAACCTAATCCAGAGCAAGGCTCTAACTCTCTTCAATTCTATGGAGGCTGAGAGAGGTGAGGAAGTTCAGAAGAAAACTTGGAAGCTAGCAGAGGTTGGTTCAGGAGGTTTAAGGAAAGACCCCCCACAGGTGTGTCTCTGTAGTGGTGCAGCCTCCCGTGGCCTCCTCTGCAAATGGGCTCAGTGGCCTAGAGCCTCCGTCCCTGCCACCTGTGATTGCCCACTAAGGCCCATGATGGGTCACCACCGAGGTTGCCACCAGCCCACAAGCAAGAGCATGGCGGGCGTCCCCCCCAATGGCTTGCTCGTGGCTCCCCAAGACTTATGAGAACTGCTAGAGTCTGTCACACTAGCTCCACCACTCAAGACCTCCCACGCAGCTCTGCTCCTGCCCCTCCCATGCACTCCAGGTAGCTGTGGCCAAAAGATGGGGTCCCTCTCCTCTCAGGCCCCACACAAGGGGTACAGCTCACTAGGAAAAGCAGGCGCCAACTCCAATTGGAGAGGTTAAATTCCTGGTGGGTGCAGTGACGAAATCAGGGGCTTCTTTCCCCCGTGCATGTCTCACTCACAGGATGGAGGCTCTACACCGTACCCATCCGGCAGAGAATACTGAGGCCCCAGCTGCTCTTGCCCCAGCTCATGCTTTGGGTAGAGGTTCCACACCAGGAGAGGCAAACTCAGACGATCAGAGCCTAGTGCCCCACCCACTGCCTTGGGTAGTGGCCCAGGGTGAGAAGCAGAGCCCAAAGGAACTGACTTTGTTTGAGAGAGAGAAAGTTCAAGCCTAAGGGCACTCTCGAAACAATGGAGATTTTGGTGGTAGGAAAACAAGAGGCAGCTGATAGCTCTTCTCAATGAAGAGCACCCAGATAACCCACAGGCCAGCGAGTTCACCAGGGAGCACCAGGGAAAGAGACAGCTAAGAAGAACCCTCCCAGGGTCAGAGCAAACCTCAAACACTGGCCTCAAAAGCTACCCCTTGGATTAGACCGAGCAGTTTATGCCCTAGGGCATTGTTGAAAATAATAGAGAGATCAGCTGGCAACTACTGGAGCCTAAGCACTGGGTGTGATACCAAAAGAGAAAGACAAGTTTTACAGAGAGGTCAGGAAAGAGACCGCCTCATCCCAGCGTGACTGCACACATGCCCTTGACTCTGGGACGCAATCATCTCACTTTTCCTCTACGGATAAAGGAGGCCAATATTGAAAGTGAGTACGGCAGGGACTAAGGATACTTCTAAATCACCACATTCATGGAATTATACTCAAATTAGGTAACGTCCAGCAAAGCACTTTGCAAACTGTAAAGTACACCAGGCGTGTTGGGTATCATTATTACTTAACAAGGCAACTAATATAAGGCAATAATTAAAAGCATAAATGGTACGGTAGGGCATGTGGCTCAAAGCCCAAAATCACCACTTCCTGGCTTTGTGGGTTACCTGACTTCTGTAAGATTCAGTAATCTTATCTGTGAAATATGCCATGTATCTCCCAGAGAAAATATTTGTGAAGTCCTAATACATCGCCTGGCGCAACCGGCGGCAGCCAATGACAATTGTAGCAAAACATAAAGCAGTGCCAACGTCCAACCAAGTCCCTACAGATGCAGAATTTACTGAGACCCCAACAATAAAGCTGAAAATAGAAAATTGATACTAATTTATTAATTCCTTGGAAGCAAATAAGATCTAAGGCAAAATTCACCTACCACTTTTCAGAAATTCAGCCGTTGATCTGTTAGATGTTGCAGGTACATTTGCATATTTTCAATATTCCCAAGAAGGTTTCACTTTGTAAAGCTAGTTCTCGGGAGCATCCAAAGGGTATTTGCTGATGGTGTACAGTGCTGTACACTGTAGTGTTTTTGATTGACATTAGAAAGACTGCCAACCGTTTCTCAAAGGCGCTAAAGGATTATTCTTTCGTCCTTCAACTTCTCTTTAATACAGATCATGTGAACATTATTTAGCTGGAGCCATGTTGCTTCTGGCAGAAACACCGAGTGACCTTTTTGAGTTTATACCTTAGGTTGGTCCCTGTCTGGCCACTTTGTTCTCTAGATGAAAAGGTGAGTCAAATTCCATAGAAGAAATGGTTTGATGGTTTCAGCCAATTCAAGAGGAAAGCAGCATAGCTTTGTTACATCAATACTCTTCCTTAAACAAGGTGCCCTAGGAGTTTTCTTTAACTGCAGCCTCTAAAATGGATTTAATGTCTAAGTGTTGACCTTTACTAGCTATCTTATAGATAATAAATCATCCCCAAACACCCATATTTACCAAGATATACCACATACTATGTATGCATTAATTCTGTAAGCCACAAACTCTCTTAACTTCACCTACTGAAAATAAAGTCAAATAATGCTTCCTTTTTTTTTTGCACCCCCAAGTTAGTACACAATGTACAAATGAGGGGTTTTAGCTTCACATGGGGGTGTGGATCTGACTTGTCATGAAATAGTTTCCTCAGTTTTTGTTGTTTTCCCAAGAAATATGTTAAATTTATTCAAATGTAGAGTACATTCATTCCCTTGTGGTTTACATTTTTTAAGCATGCGGATCACTGGCCTGTGCTCTTCTGGCTAAGAGTTAGGTCCCTGGGTCATTGCTGTGGCTCAAGCCAGCCATGGGCACCTCTCTCCAACCCCACCACCAAGCTCAAGTCCAGGTCTCCATCTTCTCTCACCTGGACTGAGGTTGCAGCTTCCTCATTGGTCTCCCCGTCTCCAGCCTCAGCCCCCTCCAAGCTGAAGGAAGCTTTCAGGATGAGGCAACAAGTGGATGCAAAGTACGACTCCCTCCCAGCAAGTTCAAACTGTGAGATTCTGCAAAGGATGGAGAAAGGACTAATAGGCACATGTCCAATACTCCCTCCTCCTCATGGGAATCTTTATAAGTGAAAACACTTGTCAACAAGCAACTTTTCATTCTGATGAGGTGAGCACCAGCAAAAGGTTATATTTCTTCTTAGTTTAAACTTTGTAAAATGCATTTTTTTATTTCAAAACAATGTTTTTGTTACATGGATAGCTTTTATAATGCCTACGTCAGGGCTATGAGTATCCCCATCACCCAAATAGTGTTCATTGAAACTGTTAGTCAGGTTTTCACCCCTCCCTTCCTCTCCCCTCCCTACTTCTTGATTTCCAATGACTTTTACTTCTCTCTGTGCCCATGTGTGCCCATAGATTAGTTCCAAATTATTAGAGAGTACATGTGGTATTTGTTTTTCCATTCCTGAGATACTTCACTTAGCATAATGGTCTCCAGTTCCATCCAAATTGCTGCAAAAGACATTAATTCATTCCTTTTTATGGCTGAGTAGTACTCCATGGTATATATATACCATATTTTGTTAATCCACTCATGAATTGATGGGCACTTGGGTTGTTTCTACATCTTTGCAATTGTGAATTGTGCTGCTATAAACCTTGGAGTGCAGGTATCTTTCTGATGTAAAGTGCATTTAAGACTAGAGTTAATGCTATCTTTCTTTACTGAGAAATCTATAGTGAACTGTACTTTTATGCCCATAGGCTAATAATGCTCTATTTCCCCATCTGAGCTCTACCTGACAATGAACTGTTCAAAAAGCAAGTGGCTATAGGCCAGGGTATCTACAAGGACCTGGTGTTAAGCTATCAATACCCATCAACCTTGATGAGCCACTTGAAGCAGCACTCAGGAGTCAATCTGATACTGTCCACACCAGGAGTGGGAGGGAAAACAGCAGGTAGAGTGGACGTACCACTCTCTTTTTCTACCCTGTTGGGCTCTAACCCCTGGTGTGCTGACCTGGCTTGTACCAGCTTAAGAGAGGTGACGATTAAATTTTCAGGAATCTTGTGAGCTGATTGTTAAACCCAGCTGTTATTGAAAACTAAGTGACATAAACTTATAATAAAATAAATTATAGAAAAATAGATAATAATCACGCAAAAGTCATCACTTCCTAATTATATTACTACCCTTTACAGTTATCTATGCTCCCAAGGTTATTTGTATCCTATACCTGTATGGAGAAAACACTATATAGTGGTGCACTGCTGTGCAGCTCTTCCCAACTCCACCTCCAGCAACATCGTGTCAGCAGCGTGACGTCAGCCACAATGGGCGTGGTTACACCCCAGAAATCAGGATCTCCCATCCCCCTTCACCAGAGCAGGTTGTTAAAAACTTCTAGGAACACCTGTGGTTCTAACCCACCCTGCCATGGGAGGGATTCCCTGTCTCTTCCACCAGAGGGGAGGAAGCTCCCTGGGAACAGTGATCCAGACAGGGCTAATCCGAGATCTTTGGAAAGGGGATGGATATGGATTCTGGTGGAGGAAGTATCTTTCTCCCTTTGAGGTTGCAAGCTGGAACGTTCGCCTGAGTCCAGAGTTGCTGGAGAGCTTCATGGGGAAGGAGCATGTCAGAAACCAACAGAGAAGAAACCAGAGAAGATAGAGAAAGAGAACATTTGTGGCATCATTTAAGCAGCTAGATCCAGCTATCCCTAAAACTAAAACTAATTCCTGGAGTTTTCAGATATGTAAGTGAAAAATGCATTTCGGGTTTGAGAACTTTTGTCATGTTTCTCTCCCTTGTAACTGAGAAAGTTCTGAACTATCTACCTTTCTTGGTAGGATTTAAGTAGACCCTTGGGCTCTAATTTGAGTTTTGTTCTTATCAAAAAGTAAAAACTGTCGGCCATCTGCCAGGAAGGCATGGGGACAAACAGAAGACAGCAGAGCTGGCCTCCTGCCAGCCGAGCACACCCTAACAGCGTATCTGTTAATGACAAGGCTCTGAGGATGCCTTAGAGTAGCCTCTGTTTTCAATATCCAGGTACACAAAACACAGAAAGTGAAACATGCTCTAAGCACTGAGACCTTTATATCCCAACCTCACCCTTGAGGGGTAAGATTAAGTGGGTCTGGGATGGGACAGGTGAGTTTGTGTTTCTATCAGGCTCCCAGGCGAAGCTGATGCAGCTGGTCCAGGAACCACACTTCGAGAACTGTCATCTGCACATTAGAAATGCAAACACAGAGATAGATGACGAAAGTTTCGAGAGAGGGAAGGAGGGGGCCCCAGCTCCTATTCTCCCACCCCTGGGAACGGCTCCGACACACAGGGCAGGCCCCCAGGAGTCATATTTGTGCCACTTGACTCTGCCAATTGTTCAGCACTGACCAAATTTGGGCCAACTTAATCCAACTTACTGGTTTTTCCTAAGAACTTGAAATTCAGAGTGAAGAGAGACAGAGACTGGACATCATAGTAGCTGAGTCTCAAAGGGAGCAACCTAGAAAGTTGACCCAGAACTCCTGCTGCTGAGGAGTTGGGGTCGCTGTGAAAATTAAATATCAGGTGACATTTTTGGCCCAGCGCCTGGCATGTAGCAAGTGCTCAATTATGTTCACTACTGTTACCCTAATTGCTGTCATCATTCCATCCTGGAGCCGACCCAGCTCCTCCCCCCTCAATTCTATGAGCTTTCACAGTAGCCTTCCCTGTTGCCCAAGGTGGGTTCCTAGGGTTTGCAATCAAAGGAACTTAAGCAAAATACAATTATGTAGAAAAGCTGCCGACACCACCACACTGCTATGGTGTCATGGGCCACCAGGTACAAACCAGCCCAGGAAATCACTTTATCCTAGCTCACTCTCCCTCGACAAGCATCTACTGAGTAAGCTCTTAGATGACAGGGACTGCACCAGACCTTACGAAGAAAACACAGTCCCTGCACGGAGCAAATTTGCAGCCTCAGAAGGAATCCAGACACACACAATGAGCTGAGGTGCAAGGTAGGAAGCAGAGTTGGCCATTAGGAAGGCGGCTGATCAAGTTGCAATATTACAGCTACCACTGTGAGCAACTGGAGAGAATCCTACAGAGAAGACGCGTGTAAAACTCGCACATCAGAGAGACCCAACCGAGAGGCAGGGTGTGAGTGCACCGACGCCCGTCTGTTGCTGGTCGAGGCTGCTCCCAAGGGGCATCCTTCCCCAGCCCTTGCTGCCTGCGGTCTGGGAGGCAGAGCAGGCTCCAGGGCCGAGAGAAGGCGCTCAGGCCACGAAACCCAGGCAGTTAGCAGTCAGGCCTCTTACACTACAGTGGCAAGGCCAGGGGGCACGGGCGGGTGCCGACTGCAACTGCCACAGTGTGGTGTTTAGCACGAGGGAGGAACAGGCAGAAGCAACAGCTCAAAGAACTAAACGTAGTTATCTCTGGGGGGCAGGACTGAATGGCTCTAGGGTAGACTGCTCATTTTCTTTGTGCCATTGGACTTTTAAAACATATGCACATTGATTTTAAAAAGTTTATAAAGAAAAAAAAAAAGGAGCCCACGGCCCCTCCTTGCCTCCCGGGTGAGCAATTCAGCATTTCCCGGAGTGCAATACTCACAGTCCTGGTGGTTCCCACGTAGACGGTGGGAGCAGGGGGTGGAGACTTATTAATAATAGGAATAATTCAGTATTTACTTTAATGTGCCTCAGGGAAAAACATAACTGGCACATAAAATCTATGATTTCACAGTTATTACTGCTCGGGACAAGCTAAATAACAGTGCAGGCACTATGGAAATACGGCAATTGTGGGGGTGGTGTTCAGATGACTGGTACCTACCAGAACCCTGCCCTGGCTAAGAACCCTGCCAGAACCAGTGCTTTCAAGTGCGGTGAGTTAAATGGAAACTTAAAGGAAACAAGTATTTGAATCTCAAATACAATTTAAGGAGAGGTGAGCATTTAATTGAGGATATCTGGCCTTCTCAAGTTGGCTTTGACACCCATCCCCACCTTGGACACACCCCTCCACCTGCTTGCCTCACCCCCAAAACTCCAGACTCCGACACCAGTAGGACAGATGGGGAAGGGGCACTGCGCAGGAAGAGGTGGCTATTCCAGAGAGGGGACCATCCTCTGAGACCTGGTTGTCCCAAGAGAGGGCGATGTCATGGGATGAAAGGAGCATGGACTCGGAGGCCAGGCAGAGCCAGATTCAAATGGGCACAAGACCCTCCTGGAGGCTTGGGCAGGTCACTGTCCCTCTCTGAGACTCAGTTTCCTCATCAGCAAAGATAGTGTACACTTGATGTGATGCGATGAGAATGCAGTTTATCTCTGTGGTCTTCCTCCCTCAACCCTCAACCCTAGTCTAATCATGAGGAAGACATCAGACAACTAATGTCCCCAATTAAGGGACATTCTACAGATACCTGACCAGTCCTCCTCAAAACTGTCAAGGTCACCAGTGACAAGGAAAGTGTGAGAAACTGTTACAGCCAAGAAGAGCCTAAGGAGTCATGTCAACTAAATGTAATGTGGGACCCTGGAACAGAAAAAAAGACATTAGGTTAAAAACCAAAGAAATTTGAATAAAGTAGGGACTTCGGTTAATAATAATATGTCACTATTGATTTATTCTTTGTGAAAATGTATTGATGTAAGATGTTAATAATAGGGGAAACTGGCTCTGGGGTAGATGGAAACTCCCTGTACTATCTTTGCAATTTTTCTATAAACCTAAAACTTCTCAAAAATTAAAATTTCATTTAAAAAATGGAGACATACACACTCCCCTTCCCAGGGCTGTTAGAGGGTTCAATGCAACGTTGTACAGGAAGTAAGTGACATGCAGAAGCCTCTAGATAAATGACAGATTTCTTTTACCATTTGAAAGCAAAATCAAATTATAAGGTGTCACTATATGCATCATTCCACACTCCAGTCTCATTGGGTACCACTGCAGGGCGGCTCTCAGACACAGAACAGAGAGCCACGTGAATACCCAAGGCCAGTGACACACCAGACCAAGGGCACATGTTATTGACAGGAAGGATGAGTTTCTTGTTCTCTTAAAGGCAGTGGGAAACTTGGCCAGAGGCAATTGAGTATCCTGAGAAGAGCTGCCAAGCTGTGACACCTCTGTCCCTGTCCCGGCCTACACTGGGCCTGTTAGGACAAGCCGGCTGATACGAAATGAAATCTTTGCCTTCACAGGGCTCCACACCAAGCAGGGAGAAAGCAGAGAGAAGCCCTCCTCCCCTCCCCCCACCCTGCCCGTCGCAATATCAAGGTTATATATAAATGCTTCTGAACCACAGAAATAGTGCCGGGGTCCCCTGGCACAGAGTATTGATTAGAGGCTCTAGGACTCTCTGTTGAGTTTTTCATTCTGAATGGAGCCCAGGGCCACTTAGTAGAAAGGGAGAATCACCGCTGATTACATAAATGGATTTCTCAGGATTGCCCTGGAAATTTGCATTGTCAGTATAGATTCTTTGGTTGCTTTTTAGAAAGGCTTTTTCCCAAGGACGTTTTTGCATCTGTCTTTTTATTGCTTTTAAGTGAAGTCTGACTTTTCTTGTATTAGTTGAAAACTACAAAAGCCCTCAAATGGCAAGTTTGGTCCCCACGTGCTGAAGCAGACTGGGGTTGCAGGGCTCGGCCTCTGGGTGAGTCAGGCGTGGGGCTGTCATGGCCAACCGTGTGATGTTGGGGACATGCGGGAGAAACAGCAACGGGGGAGATGGAGAAAGTGGGACGTTCTGGGAGCTCCTTAAGAGGCCAGAGCCCTCATTCAGAGAGCTCTGTGCTGTGGTTAGAGCCCAGACCCTGACATCTCTGGGTGTCCCAGGCTCCCAGGACAGCATAGGCTGCAGACCTTTGCCTCAAACCACAGCCGAGTTTCCTCAGCTCCTCTGCTGGCCAGACAGGAACAGGCCACGCAATGCTAAGGCACCTCCTCTGCCAGCCTGTGGTTTGCTCCAAGCAGATGGGCACTGCAGTGGCCATCTCCCCGCAGGAAAGACCAGGCTGTGGACAAAGCCTGCAGCATTTTCCTTACTAGCCTGTAATTAAAGCCAACACAGAGACAATAAACCAGAAAAAGAAAGCTTGATATAGTTAGGTACTTTAAAGGTCTTTATAAAAAAGGATACTATAAATGAAGTTAAGCAAGCCACAACTGAAGATCTTTGCAATTATTTCCCTGACAAAGGATCAATATCTATTATATACACATATAAGGATAAAGGATTCTTTAGGCTTACAAATCAATAAGAAAACAAGACAATGGAGAAGAAGAAGGCTGAGTTGTCAAAATATATATGAAATGATGCTCAACCCCACTAACAACGAGGGATCTGCAAATGGCAACTGGGGCTGTAGGGTGGGTAAGAACATGGGCTGGCCGGCCCTGGAAATAATAACAATAATGGATTGAGCAGGAGAAAACCACTCACATAGTTATAAATAACCTCAGGGAACGGTTCAAAGGCTGGAGCAGGCGAAGGGAGGTCCTGCCTTTAGCCACTCCAGATGCTTTGCCAGGAACATAATGAGGTTTCCTTTCTTTAAAAAAAAAAAAAAAAACAGGCCAGTGTGGTGGCTCAGGCTTGTATTCCTAGCACTTTGGGGGGCCGAGGTGGAAGGCTCACCTAAGATCAGGTGTTCACGCCCAGCCTGAGCAAAAGCGAGACCCCATCTCTACCAAAAATAGAAGAAATTAGCCGTTTGTGGTGGTATACACCTGTAGTCCCAGCTACCAGGAGGCTGAGGCAGGAGGGTCGCTTGAGCCCAGGAGTTTGATTTTGCAAGGGAGCTATGATGACGCCACCGCACTCTACCTGGGACGACGGAGCAAGACTCTGTCTCAAAAAAAGAAAAAAAATCTGAAACAACCATGATAAAATATAATATGTGAGAAAGTTATATAATAGGCACATGAATGCTACTTTCTGAATACTTCTGCACGCTTAAAATATTTCACAGTTTTTATAAAGCTAATAAATGATGAGAAACTAATGAAACTATGACATTAAACACAAGGACAGAGTCGGAACAGCACCCCAAGATGCAAAAGCAATCCCCCTGGGTCACAGACTTGGAGGGCAGCAGCACAGTCTCCCACCCTGCGCCAGTGCCCACCGGCCGTGGTTCCTTCCCTGGGTGTTCGTGACCCTGTGAGGGGCCTTTCTTCTGCCACATCTGGGGCCAGTTCCCAGCCCGTGTTCCAACCACCACGCTGACTTTGACAACAGGCCATAAAGACTGAAGTTTAGATTTTTTTGTATTGAGAAAGTGTGTAACTTTCAAATTAACATTAATAAGAATATTCATCATAAATGTGGATCCTGGGACAGGCCATGAACTAAATGCTTAGCATCTATTACAGGCTGTGTTTTGATAACAAGACTTTTATTTGAATTTCTCTAGGTTCGGCTTTGTCTTCGATTCTTTGATTTTAAATCATTGTGAAAACAAATCAGTACAGGTTGGGGCAAATATAATTTATTACTTTCTAAAATGTCAAGAATTAGTGCCTTTGTATCCTGTGAGATATCTGATCACAGCAACTTGTGCTTCTTTCTGATAGCAATTAAGTCAAAGTTGCAAGAACCTATAATTTTAGGCTTAAAGTTGACTCAAATGGGCAAAAATATTTATTTTGTCTTTGCTCTCTCTATGGGCTCTCCTAATGAATTAAATGCAAGGCTCTCTTTCTTGATTATTGCTTTAGAAAGAAATTGTCATGCCTCATTACTCATTTTCAAAAAGAGATGATAGCACACTTTATTCTAGGATTTTTATGTATGGCTAATGTCTAGAAAACTCAGCAGAGTAATTCTCTGTGTGCAAGGTGAAATTGATTGAGCGAATTGGACACCTCTGAAAGCCATCAATTGTGGCCTGAAAACTTTATAGAAGAGTGCACACAAGAACTCAGCGGGAAAAGCGTAAATCTACCACCAGAGATGTAAAACTCCACCAGAGGCTTATCTAAGATTGATCCAAGAACCGTGCTTTTCCATAGGTAATTTTTTAATACTAAGTAGTACAAATGACCTGTGGGAGAGGAAGACACGTGAAAAACAACTAAAAATGTACTCTGAGATTTTTAAGGAATGTCCAACTTAAAGAAGCCAAATTATTTATAGGCATTTAAAAGTCAGGCATACATAACGTTTCAGGTATAAGTTTTGAAGAATCTCTGATAAGATACGACATTGGGTACAGGACAAGTTCTGAACCTTAGCAAAGTGTGTAGTGGAAGAACATTGGACTTGATGTCAAAAGTGCTGGTTCAGTATCTCCCCTGTGTAGACAACAGAGGTACAGTGTTTGTTTGGGCAACAGGCTTTTCCACCCCCTCCTCCTTGAGAGGAGCTCCTTCCATGGGGTTCAAGGGAGGCAAACCCTTTGGGGCTGACTATGTCCTGTTTGGCCCTCCAAACCCAATCTCCCCTCTTCCCCACCCTGCTTTGGACCCCCAGAGGCCCCCAAGTCTGGCCTGTGCTAACACCTCCTTGGCATCCTGGCATCAAACTGGGCTTGTCCAAGGGGAGTGACAGTAGGAGAACCACAGGCAGGAGGGAGGTGAGTTTGGGGAGTTTATTCCCCTGCTCCTTCCCCTGTCTGGTAACTGCCCCTCCCTCTCCCTGCAGATCTAGGGAGGGTCAGAGCAGCCCAGGATACTGTATCATCCCTTCTGCTGTCCCTAAATCCTCTCCTGTGCCTCGGCAAATAATCCATTTATTAAGCTCTTCTCAAATGACCCACGTTCAATGTGCCATCGATTTCCTGTTGGGACCTGGCTGATATCCCTTCCTTGACACCAAGCTCCACCAATGGGCCGGGCCCGGTGGTTCTAGACTTAGATCATCCAGACAGCTGGTGCTCCTGATGAAAAGTGAGCTCCTCTTTCTTGAAGCAAGCAGGAGATTAGTTTAGATTTGCATTTGGAAAGAAAACTCGGGCAGCAGGGTAAAGAAAGATTGGGAAGATGGCAAGACCGGAGGTGTGGAGACCAGTTTTTTCTTATGCCTACTATATGCCAAGTGCTGTGCTAGATTCTGGGAATGAATATAAACATGAACAAAAAGTGGAGGCTATAGCTTAGAGAACTCATTGAATCCAAAGTATTATTATTACCTGAAACTGGACTGCACCATTTGAAAAGTCACCGAGGATTTGAATGTCCTATGCAGAAGTTTCTGAATTATTGTCCTAAAGTCATATTTAGACAGACCAGAACACTCCAGCTTTGGAGGCGTGGTTCATCTGGCTATGTCAGTCATTACAGGAACAGTGCGTTGTCCGAGTCAATCTTTGTGACAGCCAGAGAAGGAAGGCTCTGCCATCCCATTTTCACACAAGAGGAAACTAAGGCCCAAGATCACACAACCAAAAAGTGGTAGTAGGGCTGCAATTCAAACCCAGGTAATTCTGACTTCTATTCCCTTGACCCTGACCTCCACCCTATACTGTTTCTCTAATCTCTTCTGGAATAATCACTAAAAATCACCAAGGAATAGCTTTGCAGGAAAATGGGAAACCCCCATAACATTCACACCTCAGAAGACATTATCAACATTAGCAGCCAGGCACATTTTCAATATTAACGTATCAAGCCAAGATGTTCTTCATGCCGTTCCAGGGATGTTATTACATACGTCTCAACAAAGGGTTCTTAGGAGGGAGTCCTAGCACGGTCTGGTGAGGATCTAATCTGCTTTTCATTGTGCCCAGAATATCACGTGGACAGCTGGAGGCTCCCCAGCTCAACCGGGCACAGCACTCGGTGTTCCGTCTGCACTTCATTATCATTAGTTATGACCCAGCTACCACACACTTGGCAATAAGTGCATATGATGTTCTCTTTATCATTTGCATTTGCCATCAAACCAAGGAGTTGTGAAGCCCGGCACACTCAGGTTTTAGTCAGACGTGTGTGTTTAGCATGGAATAGAGCGGCCTGTCTGCACCTGTTTCTCTTTAGACAAGACGACACTCACTGGCTTCTCTCTGGAAATTGAGGGACAGCGTTTGCTGCACTAAAACTTATACTTGGTTTGGAGCATCTTGCTTCATTCTGATGTCCAGTAGTTATGCATCAAGACATAAGTCCTGGGGATGGAGCAGGAATAGGTCCAATTAGGAGAGGAAAGGAAGATGTCTCCGATATTTGCCTTGCAAACAGTGGAAGTACATTGGCAGGACATTGGCATGTCAGAGGTGTCAGAACCTCCCACAACTGCTTGACATTTCCAGCCACTGCAGGGATCTTGGGCTGCCTTGAAGGTACAAAAACAGGAAAAAAAAATATTCTAGGATTTTCATGGGAAATCTTCCTTTTTAAGAAAGAGACACAACTGTAGTCACTGAAATGTAAATGTAGCCACTGGAATGAAAACAAAATGGGTCCTGCCTATTACAGTGTCCAGAATTTTCTATATGCCTATTAGGTTGTGATCCCCAACATCACCATTCCTTGTCAACCCCAAATCAGACCCCAGGCCTAAAAGCCCTCAAGCAAGACACACAGAGATCGATTGTCTGAAGCCAGGTAGAATGATGAAATTTACTGATTTTGTAGATGCAAATATTAGGAATCTTTAAAAAAACATTTATACCTAACATGGAGGGAGAGAACTTTTCACTAAACAACTGCATTTAGATTTATTATAGAAGGTAGGGAAAATATGATCAGTGTATATATAATGAAATCAATAGATAATTCCAATATACATTAAGCTCTAGATTGCATTGAGATTATTTTTCAAATAAGATTTGCATTGCTGGAGTACCTGGTAAGAGATGCACTAGGGGAATCTATAAAAAATTATTCATTTGCAAGATGACAATAATTCTCTGAGCTAATGCAAAGCCACAGATGTAATCCCAAGCTTAACACAGTAATGAAATCCTAAACACCATGAAGCAAAAAGCTGTTTCCTGTGTACTTTTTCAGGATGTAGTGGTTTTTTTGGTTTTGGGGTTTTTTTGTTTATTTGTTTTTTGGGGTCTTCAACTTTCCTTTCAGCCCAACATCTGCCCCCTGCATCCATGATAATTACTAGGAAAACATAAGACTAGAGCCGACAAAACTCACAACCATCCTCAATTGCCAAGTGCAGCAAGTCCTACCTGAAGAATGTACAGGGTCCCAAGGGTCCCGCTGGAAGTGTAGAACGTAAGGATGGGAAAGCCTTTTCTAAAAATTGAGCTCAGCTATCCGAAACTTAAACCTACTCCAGGCTTAATTATAAACCTCCTTTCCTGTAACTATGGAAATTGTACTGTCTTCAAGCATCTCAGGGACCTTGAGACCTCATAAAATGAGAGCTCTCCAGAGGTCAAGTGCAGTATAAATCTCCTTAAGCTTGCAGCGCTCGCTCTGAAATTTGTTATTATAAATAATCCGTGGAAGACCTGCCCTGCATGCTCGAGTGACATTTGTTCATGATTTGAATGTCTTTGCCATTGTAATTCAAGGAGGTTCTCAATGTAGTCATACAAAATGTGCAGGTCAGAAACATGAAAATCAAGTCTGGCATCTCTAGAGGGCCAAAAGAAAAAAATTTCACTTAGTGCTTGCCTTCCTTTGTTGTGTCTGGTCATTCTTTGGCCAAGAATAGAGAACACAGAATGAGATTGCCAAACCTGTCCTTAATATATAAAACTGCTGCTTCTCTTTAACATTCGGTTTATGTGATCACCTAAAACTCTGTTTTCTCTTCTTTCCATATTGCAACTTATGCTAGAATCGCTGCTGACCATACTCCATGTTCCTACAATATTTTTTAAAATACTCATTAGCTACCTAATAAGGAGATCCTATTGGGTCTGTCTCTGTGCGGAGAGATATTATCTGTTGGGATGTTTTAGGAGTGACAATGTTATTTTGAATTGGGTTGGTATAACTATTATATTTTTGACTGATGCAGCTCCAAGTTTCAGTCTGTCATTTGCCTGACAGTTTTATTGTCAGTTCTTCTTCCAAATGCAACTGATCAGCACTTCTCTCTTTAGGATTCTGTAATTGCTCAGGATATACCTCAGTAATTTTAAGCACCTGCCTTACCTCCTGGTGTAGAAAAACTCATAAACCGCTCAAGAGCTCTAAAGGGTCCTGCATTCACTGTGCCACCTCCTTCATCGTGAGGATAAACAGCCTCTCTCCACTCTGTTTAACTCAAATCAGTGACACATCTCAAGGTTTAAGCTCCAGGCCTTCTTGTCCCCATTTCACACGCATGGCCTGCCTAATGCAAGCTGAGCTATCCATTTAAAGGTTTTAAGTGACTTATTTACCTTTACCCTTTTGGGGAAATGATTCAGTATTTTTTTACATGGCAGCCAATCATATCCCAAGAAACTGATATTTATTTTCCCTTTGAATGCGAAGTAAATGTCTCTCTTGGCTTCTGATTGAATTCATACTATTATTGATGGGGTACCAAGAAAGTTTAGGGCAAAATGTTTAAAAGACATATGAAGAACATCCAAAAGAAAATAATGAAAATAAATAAAAGGATGCAGAAACCAGACTTGTAAAAGGATAAATGAACTGAGACAAAAAGGCTGAGATGACAGTCCCTCATGCTACACGTCTCACTAATGCTAAAATGGCAAGTACTTACAAACATTCATTTGCAGAAGTTATTTAGTGTCTATTCAGAAGTCTTTCTGTCCCAGGTCCACAACACCATTGTCATCAATCTCTAATTCCCCCGAGTTTATAGAAGTCTACCAATTGTGTTAGATGTTTTAGGGCAAAGAAAATGCCATGCTCAAGTGATTTCGCTGGGAGAGGAGGTCTGCCATGGACCCTGGGCATCCCTGCATGTCCTTGCTGAGTTTGCCAAACTTCAAAGTCTAACTATCCCCTAATACTGAGGAGTTTCTGTAGTCAGCCATATGGACAGTTATATAGGTCCAAGCAACCACAAAGGAACTACCATGAGTGCACTCGGTCCCCAGGGGAGGGAGACTAGCTCGTTGCTGCTTGCTAAACAACGTGCTGAGCCCTTGGCCCCAGGTTTCTCGGCTATGGTGCAACCCATTGCATGCATAGCCACCGTCTGATCCCACCACATCACCCTGCGAGACTTGAAGCAGGGAACGCTCCTGCTGGTTGCTATGCTGTAATAAACTACCTTGCTCTAATCCATCAAGTCTTACTGTTTACTTTCAACACCTATGGAGTCTTGGCAGGTTTACTCTTTGCCTTTGAGGTAGAGGTCTTTCCTGACATGAGCAAACTTTAATAAAGAAATAATGTCAATATTACACAAATTCTTTCAAAATATAAAGGTAGAGAAAATGCTTCCCAACTCACTTTATGAAGCCAGCATAAAACTCATACCAAAATCTGACACTTTAGAAGGAAAAAAAATTGCAGACAAATATCTCTCATGATCATAGATGCAAAAACTCTCAACAAAAAGTTCAAAAAACAATAAATGTTGGTGTGGATGTGAAGAGATAGGAACACTTATACACTGCTGGTAGGACTGCAAACTAGTACAACCTCTGTGGAAAGTAATGTGGAGATACCTCAAAGAGCTACAAGTAGAATTAGCATTTGATCCAGCAATCCCATTACTGG
>CM052446.1:53517629-53539449 GCA_028533085.1 Varecia variegata | reverse complement strand
TCCACAGAACAAAAACATTAAAAGAATGCAGGAAAGGTAGCAGATCACATCTAGGGTATGGGCAGCTGCGTCTGAGGGCTGAGGAGGACAGGCAAAGTCCCTGCAGGTACTCGCCCTTGTCGGAGGGTCTTAGTTTCTAAGAGCTTATTGGACAGAACCAGGTCCCTCATTTGGGCCTTTCTGTAAGTGCATCAGATGTCTGCTGAGCACGTGACCAGCTTTAGAAAATGTATCTCCATCAGATCAGTGATGATTTCCAAAGCAAACAGAGCAGTAAGCCTAGACGTTTCACAAGAGCAGGATCACAGCCAATGTGTGCATTAGCTTCTCTGCCGCAGACCCTCTCTTTAATAATGCTGCCATCTTTGGCATCAGCCAGGCTTTCTCTCAGCTAAACCTCCTGCAAGCCTGGCTCTGGCACTCAGCTTTGATTCTTGCAACAACAGCAACAACAACAAAAAACAGACTGAGAAGCCCACTCCCTGGGACGTCACAGTAAAAAGTATGGTTGTTAAAATCCATACCGATGCTCTGCACTTAAGTACATGTTTCCAAAAATATGTTAGTGCGCTCATCTGTTTGTGTGTATGTGACGGAACATACACCAACTATCAGCAGTGATCTCATATGGAGGACGGAATTACAAGGGGCTTTCACTTTCTACATTATTTATTTCTGCAATGTGTAGATCCTTTATGAAAAGGCTTTATTACTTGTGTAAGCAAGGAAAAAAAGACATGCATTTAATAAATAAATACACTCCCATTTTCAGGCTCTGGCAGACACGCTCAGTACAGACCAGTCTGCAGCTCTTGTCATATATTTAGAAAACGTGATACCAATGAACTATTTGAAAAATATCATTAAACCTTGAAAAGTAGCATCTGTACAGAAGCTCACAGGCTTGATGATTCTTGTTTCTGCTTGACAGTATTCTCCTGTGGCAGATTTTGTAAAAATTGAGCTCAAACATATAAGCAAGTAAACCCCAAACCACCCACATGGTTCTCTGTGCACTCTGTCACCCTTTCAAACATTCCGCAGGCAGAATTTCAGCTCTGCCATCACCCGGTCCGGCAGCCACCCTGGAAAACTCATCAGTGGCCATCAGCCATGCTCCTTTTCAGCCAACATATGTGGCACCGAAGTGAGAGGCCTACGGCTTCAGGAGCAGGTGGCAAAGGCATGCCTTTCCAAGAAACCAATACATCACACCCAATAGGGTGGCTATTATTAAAACATACACACACACACACACACACACACACACACACAGAAAATAACATGTTGGTGAGGATGTGGAGAAGTTGGAACCCTTATGCATAGTTGGTGGGAATGTAAATGGTGTAGCCAACATGGAAAACAATATAGCAGTCTTTCAAAAAATTTAAAATGGAACTACCGTATGATCCAACTATTCCACTGTGGATATATGTCCAAAAGAATTGGAAGCAGGGTCTCGAAGAGATATTTGCACACCCGTGTCCATGGCAGCATTATTCACAATAGCCAAGAGGTAGAAGTGACTCAAATGTTTCACTGATGAACGGATAAGTAACATGTCGTATATACATTCAATGGAATATTATTCAGCCTTAAAAAGAAATTTGGACATGTGCTACAACATAGATGAAATTGGAGGACATGATAAGTGAAATAAGCCAGTTTCACAGAAACAGAAATATTGAATGATTCCATTTAAATGAGGTATCTGAAGTCGTCAGATTCATAGAGGCAAAGTAGAATAGTGACTACCAGGGCCTGAGTAGGGAGGTGTTGTTTAATGAGTATAGAGTTTCAGTTCTGCAAGATGGAAAGAGTTCTAGAAATGGATGGTGATGATGGTTGCACAATAATGAGAATATACTTAACACTACTGAACTATACACTTTAAAAGTTAAGATAGTAGGCTGGGCGCGGTGGCTCACGTCTGTAATCCTAGCACTCTGGGAGGCCGAGGCGGGTGGATCGCTCAAGGTCAGGAGTTCGAGACCAGCCTGAGCAATGAGCGAGACCCCGTCTCTACTAAAAAATAGAAAGAAATTAGCTGGCCAACTAAAATATATATATAGGAAAAAATTAGCTGGGCATGGTGGCGCATGCCTGTAGTCCCAGCTACTTGGGAGGCTGAGGCAGTAGGATCCCTTAAGCCCAGGAGTTTGAGGTTGCTGTGAGCTAGGCTGACGCCACGGCACTCAGTCTAGCCCGGGCAACAGAGTGAGACTCTGTCTCAAAAAAAAAAGTTAAGATAGTAAATTCTATGTTATGTGTATTTGACCAAAATTTTCTTAAAAAAGAAACCAATGCAAATTCTGTAGGGGTTTGAACTAATACATTTGAGAGAAGAAAAGATTTCAGCTGTATATTTCATAGATTGAACCACATATTCTCCATGGGAATTTTGTAACTCTTCGTGTAAAAATAAGAGTTAACATTTATTCAGCATTTTCTGTGCAGCAGGCACTGGACTGAATTGTTCACAAGCCATGCTTCATGTCATCCTTACCACAACCTATTAGACAGGAAAATTTTGCTGTCTGTATTATATACAGATGGTGAGCCTGAGTCTTAGAGGTTACTCAACTGCCTAAAGGCTGCCCCAAAGTCACCTGGCCAGGAAGGGGAGGAAGCAGTCCCAAAGCTGGGGTATCTGCCTGACCCGGAACCCAGCACACAACCATGGCACCGCTGCCTCTGCCAGTAGGGCCTTGGTCACTGCCCAGGAGCATTCCCTGAGTCTGCGGTGCCATCGCTGCCTATGTGGCAGTTGCACACCCTGTGGTGTCTAGGTGTCACCCTGGCCGATTTCTGACTCCCCAAAGGAAGACTCAGCCACCTGCATTTCTGGATGGTGAGGCCACGCCAGAGCTCAGTCCCAGGGACTGCTAGAAGGCAGTCTGGGGACGACCTGCGGGGGTGGGCGGGAGGTAGTGACTCCCCTGCTGGGGGCATTCAAGGGCTTCCGGAGGAATAGAGACCTGATTCTCGACCTGCGTGCTGGTGACACAGGTGTGTTCACTTTATGACAGTTCTTCAGGTTGTACCTTTAGGCTATGTGTGTCCAACACATTTCAGTAAAAAGCTTTTTCCAAAATTTCCAATGTGAATGCAGAGCTTCAAACTACAGCCCCAGTGGATCGACTGACCTGAAGCCTGGAGGGACAGAGAGACAGAGCAGAACGTAGACTTCGAGGAGATTCACTCATTTCCTTATTTTCAAATAACAGGCATAGATGCTCCCACGCTGTGGAGCCGGACACAGCGTGCTCAGCCAGATGTTCTCAACTGCACACATTGGAATCACCTGAGGAGCTTTAAAAATCCCTGTTGCCTGGGCCTCACCCCCAAAGGCTCTGGTGCTACTGGCCTGGGGGTCGGTGTCCCAGATGCACCCAGAGCCGAGAGCCACAGCTCCAGGAACTAGGGTAAGCACTTCCCGCCATCTCTAATTCCTTCACACCCCTCCAAGACTGTAAACAAGAAAAATGAGGCTCTGACAGATTGTCACGTTCCAAGACCACACAACTAGTAAGTGGCCAAGATGGGTGGAAACTGAGGTCTCTCTGTCTCCAAAGACTGCTCCACAAGCTCTGTTATCTACAAGTTGTTCAAAGGCACAGCTTTTTCTGACAATTAATTGATCTGCGAATTTTCCATGTAGTTTTCATCTGGCTCCCTGCTCTCCGCCTGCCAGCTCAGTCCTCCTCCCCACACACCTCCCACCCGTTATCATGTCCAGCAGCTGAAAATGGTCTCGTAATTTCTTTCTTTCCTTGGCTTTTTATGTTTTTTTTTTCCCCAGGGAGCGGGGGAGACCTGGTTTCTCTATTAAACATTAACCTCCAGGGTGGCAGGTGATGCATCTGTTTTATTCTCTAATGAATTCCCCACACTTAGGAGAGTGCCTGACATTTAAAAAGGACTCAATAACTCACTGTCAAGTAATAAATAAATAAACCACTCAATTAATATAAATAGTTGTCATTATAAGTGTGTTGTTCATTCTTGGCAGGAGCCCTGGGTACCGATCACAGCCTGTGGAATGGGGGGCCCCACCTCCGGCAGACTCTGTCCATAAACCCTAAAACTTTGCCTGAAACATCCCTGATCCTGGAGACGTCTGTTCCCTAAACAACTGTGTCAATTGTGAAATCTTACATTCCGAGGTTTACCATGTTCCTGGTCAAAGCACTGGGCTGACTTCTCTAGCCTGTGATATACAGTCAGCACTCTGGGGTCTTCCATACAATTGACCTTCTATACAATGGGAGCTTTCAATCTCCCATTGGCTTACGCCTGTTATTAAAGCAAAAGAATCCATCAGCAAGACCCAGAGCATAAGTATTTCACAGGACAGTATCCCAAACACAAGCCAGAAGTTTGGCCATTTCTATTTAAACTATTTTAATACCTTTGATTGTTTCGTTCCTGCCACTCTGCTGAGGGATGTCTGACCTCAGATCCAGTGGACAGCCAAGTAAACTCTGAATTTACAGAGGGTGTAAACCCAGAGCCCACAATTACCCAGTCATAAAAATCGTATCCTTTCTATTTTTAACCTTAGAGAAGCAGGGTGTGCAAAAATGTAGGATTGTGATTTAAAGAAAGTTGATATGGAACAATTTGGTTTCAAATCATACATTTCGGAGGGCTCAGAGAATTCTTTCACTTTAAAATCCCGTTAGCCAAGGTTTGAGCACTGATTTACATTGTTGTTGTTACGCCTAATAGTTTATACCAGGAGCGCAAAAATGTGCCACAGATATCGCCACGTGTCTCTCATCTGTCCGCGGCAGGTGTTGCAAACCCATCACAACTCAATCTTCTAACGGAGCCCAGACAGAATCCTCTCAACACACCTGTCCATGCAACTACCATCAGCCAATCAGAAATCACATATTAAGATTCCATCCATTCGTTTTAAGGAAGAAACTCTTGACATTCCCAAGAGATACATCCTGAGATCTGAAATGCCTACACACATATTTGACCACCACTCGGGCACGCAGTTTCCCCATCAATAAAAGGGAGGTGATACCTGCCCAAGGAATAGTTTCAAAGATTAATTGAAGTCAGGTACTAGATATCCACAGTGGGGTTCCCTGGAACCTGTCACCTTCTAAACTGTGCTCCTGCACGTCATTCTTTCAGCCCAACTACTTCAACATCCATTGCCTTGACATAATCAAAAATTCCCCCATATCATGGAAGCTTGAGGCAATTCTTGAATGGCTAAAACTGTAGGTGTTTCCACTGCAAGTGCCAAATGTGTGTCCATGTTGATGCTTCTCCTCTACAGATGGGCCTTCATAGGATCAATACTCAGAATCTCCCATTGGTTTTGGCCAAAGAATGCCTCCTGCAAGCCCATCCACGTGCATGCAGACCTCCCCGTGAGCACCCTGCAGGAGCCAGGAGACGAGAAAACCAAGAGGCAGAAATGAAAACCTGGAGGGGAGGCAAGATCACATCATAGGTAGCAAATCACAGCTCCAGCTATCGTTTGTCCCCAGATGACCTTGTTTTATGTGTTCCTCATGACTCCCAGAAACAGGCTGAAGAGCAGACAGATGTCACTAATGCTCGATCCCATATTTCTCTTGCCCACCTGAGCTCACCTGCAGCTGCAGGAGACAGTTGCCAGCACGCAGATGGTTCACCACTGCAAGCACCCTGAAATCTGGCACCCAGAATGGCAGCCCAGGGAGAGGCAGCTCATCTCATTCTCCCTGCACTCTGCCCACCCTGGCCTTCTTACAAATGTTCCCATCCTGTTCCCACCTTGAAGCCTTGAACTTGCTCTTCCCTTTCTGGCATCTACTTACTCTGCAGATAGTCACTTTTTCTCACATTTCACCTCTCACTGTGGCTGTCCTGTCATGCTCTCTTATTTATTTATAACACCTGTCAATACATAGATTTATTCTATTCATTATTTGCCTCATCTCCATGAGAACAACACTGTATTCCCAGGGCCAAGCACAGTGCCTGGCACATGGTAAGCACTCAATATATATTTGTTGAATGAATAATAAAAATAGATGCCCAGAGGATAGTAGGCTTTTAATACCTGTTATTGGATGGATGACTGCATTCCATTCGAAAATGATAACCCTGGATTTCTAGAGGGTCAGGGATTCCTCAATAAAATAGGTCAAAATAATTTTGAGAGCCACCCACTTGGACCCCTTTCTCCTTAGAATCAGAGAGGGTCGATGATGTGAGCATCTCCAAAGTCACCTGGTCCAGCTGCCCTCTAAGTTTTGAATAATCCTTAGAGCCCAGACACCTCCAGTGAGAGGGAATTCTTCAGCTCCCAAGGAAGACACTTTCATCTTTGGGCCATCTTTGGGCCATGTTGCTCCCTTTTGATGACAACCTGATTGTCACAGGTTCTGACCCAAGTGCCTTGAATTCTAACCCCCTCAGTTCTGAAGCTCCGGAATCCCCTCACCATGTTTGAGGTCGCTGAGTTTGTGTTTTGTTTTTGTTTTTTGAAACAGGGTCTTGCTTTGTCACCCTAACTAGAGTGCAGTGGCAGGATCACAGCTCACTGAAACCTCAAACTCCTGGCCTCCAGCAATCCTCCTGCCTCAGCCCCCTAAAGTGTTGGGATTATAGGCATGAGCCACCACACCTGGCCAAGGTCTCTGTACATGGGGTCAGGATAGGAGGAGAAATCACTGCTGAGGGACGTCCAAAGATGCCCAAGTCACCCTGCTCCTGCCCACCAAAAACATTTTCCCCAGAATGAAGGGAAGAATGACTGTGCTGGCAAACCATTTTCTCTTCATTTAATATATCAAGGAATATAAGTCTTCACACCTGCACAAGAACTGTCCTCACAATACTATGATTAGTTCATAGACACAGTAGTGCTGGACCTTTCGGGTCCATGAAACCCTTGCAGACAGGCAATAGCAGAAGTTGGCTATGTGTTCAGACAGGTTTGGTTTTGAATGCTGACCTTGAAAGCTGTTTGACCTTGGCCAAGTCACTCCACCTGCCAGAGCTTTGATATCCTCTTCTGTACAGTGGGGATAATAGCAGCTGCTCTCAGGTTGTCGCATGGATTGGACGACACATGGCAACACTCAGCACGGCACCAGGCACAGTGTAGCAGCTCAGTAAAAGTTGCTCCCCTTTCTCCCAGGGGGGATCACTGGCAGTTCTTTGATGTCAACATGTTCTTTTCCACTTTCTGGAGAATTTTTAAATTCTACAGGTGAAAGTAGAATTTTTTTAATTCTACAAGTGAAAGTGAAGAGAGACTCCCTGATATTGCTTCACAAAACAAGGTTGGAAAGTAATTAACTCAAAGAGTCAATCATGCTCAACAGAATGCCGGGCACAGGGGTGCCTCCGGCAAAGGGGGTTTGCCGCTGCGGGCCCTGGTGCTGAAGGCTAACATAGACGCAAGACCTCAGGCCACAGTAAGCTACCCTGAGAGTGTCTTATATTTTGATCCACTAATCAGGAAACTTACATCTAAGATATAAGCGGCACTTTCATCATGAGGACACAGCCATTCCCAATGGCACTGCTGGCCCACTTCAAATTCTGCCTACTCTCCAATTCCTGCACTTCTTGGAACCCTCGAGAATCCTTATAGCCCCTTCATTGGGGAGTTTGAGGCAGATTTGTGTAATCAGATCCGGACATCGCCTAGTAAGAAGGAAAGGACACTAGAAGACAGGAGGACACCAAGACTTTTCCCCATCACAAAACTAAGCTGTATTTGCTTCTTTTGTAGAAATCAAACAGCCACATGCCAAACCACATTGGCACTAGTAGAAAGACTGAATAACTCAGTTTTTATTTCTAGACAATGGTGTTAATTAGGCTAGAAAAACATCTCCTGCCAGTCCCTGCATTTTCCCAGTGTGGGTCTTGACCAGGTAGGAGCCATAAGGCCCTTGCTGTGACCTGCAGTCAATGTTGAATTAAATCACAGAGGAGCAGCTTCGGCAGAATGTCCTTTAAACAAAAACATCAAATTAATGACAAACAATGGAGGAAATAAATTGCTGGCAGAGATTGCAATCCCAAGCCGCGTACTTGTTCTGCTGCAAAATGAATGTTAGAAAGCACATGAATTTTAAAATCCAAGTGAAATTAGTGTCTTGCACAATGAAACACAAAGGAATTCCTCATGGATAAATCAAGTAAATGACAGTGTATTTCCTTGCAAAATAAGGAAAGTGCCCATCTTATCACATTCAAAATCATATGCTTCCAAAAGTTAAAAGTTATTGTGTTTCATAAACTGTCCAGGTATTTTACGTTGTCTTCTACCTTGTTTTCCAAAATTAACTGTAACAAAATTATATCTACCCAAAGTATTGAACTTAGTAAACAGCTTTCAAAATCTCAATTGATTTTCTCATAATCTTTGCTCTAGTTCTATTGTACCGTAAAAGTGTATGATCCTTACACTCTAATTGGGTTGTATTGGATGCTCTAAACGGTATCAAATCCCACACAAAGGTGGCTTCTCTTGGTATTTTTCTACTTCCTATAACCACATACTTATAAAGCACATCTGGGGACAAAAAAATTATGGCTTCTTTTAGTACAAAGAATGTGTTCCTTGCTTCTTCTCTTATAGATCTTGATTCACTTTACAAAGAATATCCTGTTAGTCCTTCAGTGCAAATGAGTTAAAAATATTTTTAAAAATAAAAACATCCTGAGATCACATTCCATTGGCCCATGAACGTTTTAGTAATTAATGTCTTATTTGTTCAGATTTTTCAAAATGCTATTGCTTTTGGCCAAAGGCAATAACAAGTTATAGAGCAGAGTTAATAAACAAAATCTGTAAAATTATAAATATAAAAAGAAAAGACTATTGAGTGTCTGTGTATAAAAAGAGGCCAAATTTATGGCTGGGCGCAGTGACTCACGCCTGTAATCCCAGCACTCTGGGAGGCTGAGGCGGGTGGATCGCTCAAGATCAGGAGTTCGAGACCAGCCTGAGCAAGAGCGAGACCCCGTCTCTACTAAAAATAGAAAGAAATTATCTGGCCAACTAAAATATATATAGAAAAAATTAGCCGGGCATGGTGGCGCATGCCTGTAGTCCCAGCTACTTGGGAGGCTGAGGCAGTAGGATTGCTTAAGCCCAGGAGTTTGAGGTTGCCGTGAGCTAGGCTGACGCCACGGCACTCACTCTAGCCCGGGCAACAAAGCAAGACTCTGTCTCAAAAAAAAAAAAAAAGAGGCCAAATTTAAAAGTTAATTGCAAGAAACATTTGGGCAAGCAAAAAGAGATGAAAGATGTATAGGGAAAAAAGATGATGGAGACAAAAAAATTTCAGGGAAATAAGAATAAATCGAAATTTTCTAGATGAAAGACTCAACTGTAAATCTTAAGAAAACAAAAACTGACATATTTGGTTTTTCTAAAAAAAAAGTTGATATACTCCAAATGCTGAGACTTCTTATAAGTAGTTCTTTTCTTTAGCTTCAGTTTTTCTTTTTTTGTCTGTAAAATAGGAAGGGGCATCAATCCTTGCCCACCCTATTTTTAAAGACCTGTGAAAACTATAAAATTAAAATACACAGGAAGGTGGTGAAAATGATCCTTGTAATAGATTGGAGTTGGAGACATCAGTATGAACTCATGTTTAGCTTAATATAGATACAGTTGCATATATAAATATTTATAGATACATGGTTAGTATACACACAAATATCTCCCTGTCTGTCAGCTGAGAGGGTCTGGAAGCAATGACACTCCAGTAGCAGGAACAATACCTACCTTCTAGGTCTCTCTTTCTAATACTGTTCTCTAATAGGAGGAGCCAGGGATTCTTGGATAAAGGGCTGATGATAGGAAATATACAAGATGAGCCGGGAGCATCTTATAATGTCAGAAAGTAGGAGTGTGCTAAAAAATACTTTTTAAAGTAAACCAGAATGATGAGGTTATGTCAAAGAGACACAGAAGCCAACTAAAAGAGCTCCCAATGGCCAGAGCCAGAGCAACACAAGCAACAAAATAAAGTACTGTATCATAATCAAAGTTTAAAATAAATATAGTCAGTGTGGCGGCTCATGCTTGTAATCCCAGGGATTTGGGAGGCCAAAGTGGGAGGATCACTTGAGGCCAGGACTTTGAGACCATCCTGGGCAACACAGAGAGACCCTGTCTCTATTAAAAAAAAAAAAAATTAGTTGGGCATGGTGGCATGCACCTGTAGTCCCAGCTACTTGGGAGGCTGAGGCAGGAAGATTCCTTAAGCCCAGAAGTTCAAGGCTACAGTGAACTATGATCTTGCCACAGCACTCCAGCCTGGGCAACAGAGGGAGACCCCATCTGTAAAAAATAAATAAATAAATAAATAAATATCCATGAGCCCACACTGATATGAATAGATAAATGGGAGAAAGGAGACAAACCTCCTGTGCAGAATTCCAAATAATTTATGCAGATATGCTCCCTTCAAAGAGTGGAGCAAATTCCCTACTCCTTAAGTTGGGACAGCTTATAGCAACTGCCTTCCAAAGAGCACAGTATGAAAAGGGGACAAAAGAGTAGCTTCACAATGGAGAAACCTGACACCACCTCAGCCAGGTAACCAAGGTTAGCATCCACAGCCTCGTCACGTTGAGAGACTGCACCTTTGATACGATGCGATAAAAATGACACCTCTGCAGTCTTCCTCCTCTGCCCTCCCCCAAAAAACACACAATAACCCCAACCTGGTCATGAGAAAAACAGTAGACAAATCTCAGTTGAGGAACATTCTACAAAACACCTGACCAGTACTCTTCAAAACTGTCAAGGCCGTCAAAAACAAGGAGAGTCTGAGAAATGGCTACAGCCAGGAGTCATCTGCGGGGACGTGACAAGTAGACGTAGTGTGTCCCAGGTGGGATCCTGGAATGGAAAAAGGTTTTAGGAAAAAACTAACGAAATCTGAGTACAGTATCAACTTTAGTTGATAATGTATCAATATTGGTTCATTAATTGTAAAAATGTACCATACCAAAATAAGATGCTAATAATGGAGGAAACCGGGTGTGGATTAAGTGGGAACTCTCTGTATGGCTTCAGAATCTTTCTGTAAATCTAAAAATTCTAAAATAAAAAATGTATTTTAAAAATTAAAGTAAAAATGTAAAATGATGTGATTATATTTTAGAGGCTCTGTCTACAATTTTAGAGAATTTTTCTTCCCATAACAGTATGCCTTTACTTATATATTCGGTTTATGGGTAACTATGATTATTTCCAGATTTGTTTTTTCATATTTCATTCCTAGGTCACTTTCCCCAACCTGCATTTGTTTTAATTACTTCTCCGATTCTACATAAACCCTGTGTTCTCCTCCTTAGCAAATTTCAAGCTGCATTTGTAATTCTGTTTTTTCCCGTTTTTTTAAAGTCATTTTCAATTTTATTTTCCCTGCTTCCCAGCTTCCCAGTCCTAGCTGTGATGCTTATGTTACTTAGTACCATAGACAAAGTAGATCGTCTCATTCATTTGCCCTTCACCATCACACTCAAGCCTAACATGCAAGTGATCGTCTTTCTGCTGTATGGTCTTTCTGTGCTCCTAATATTGTAAAGAATGTCACTTTCCATCTTCTCCAGCCACCGGGATTACACTTGCAGAATCACCAATGATTCCTTCATTTCCCTCATCCCAGACAATTGCCAAACTCTGCCACCATCTCCTTTTCTTGTTTCTGGAATCAGAGCCTTTCTTTCCAATGCAATGTCAACTTGCTCACTATTACTCACTCGGGTTCCATCACAATATCCCTCTCCTCCCATCCAGCCAGTGCTGTTCAAAGCGTGGCTCACAGGCCATCTTTACCAGTATCACCTGGCAGCAGGTTAAATATGAAGATTCTTTGGCTCCTCCCAGACCTGAATCTGAATTTGGGGAGCTTGTCTGGAAATCCACGCTTCACATGAACTGCCCCTCAGGTAATTATACTACACGCTAAAGCTTGAGTACCGTGGTTCTCATTTCTGGTTGCTGATTTCAGTTTGCTACAGTTTTTCCAAAATACTGACGGCCATGCCTCTTCTCTAGGGATGTGTATTTAATTGGTCTGGAGTGGAGCCCAAGAGTCGGTTGTGTTTGGTTTTAGTTACCCTAATATGCAGCCAAGAGGAGAACCACTGGAGCAAACGACTCGGGAGGTTGCACTCAGTTCTCAGGTTCTGTCATCTCAACTTTCCTTTAAGAGGAAACTTCAAGCCAAACATTTAGTAGGAACCTATTTCACCAGAATAACATTTATATACTTGTATTTTTATCTACTGCTACATGACAAATTTTCCCAAAACTTTGAATCTTAAAACAAGCAGCGTTGATTATCTCACAGGTTCTGTGGACGAGGAACCTGGGCTCAGCCTAGTGACTGACTCTGGGTCTCTCACAGCATAATCAAGGTGCCGGCCAGGACTGAATCATCCCAAGGCTCAAGGGGGAGAGCTCCAATACCGGTTCATTAATCCTATTGTAGTCCAGGGTCATTCGCAGAAGATCCCCCTCCAAGCTCACCCACCTTGGGCAGACCGAGGTCTTCGCTGGCTGCTGGCAGGAGCCCTCAGCTCCTGGCCACATGGCCCCTTCATAGGGCTCCTTGCTGCCCCTAGAGTGAGGGCTCAGGGAAAGAGAGAGAGAGGACATCCCAGTCTTTTTATAACCTCATCTCAGAAGTAACATTTCACCACTCCGCTGCATTCCATCACTAGCAGCCAGGCTAGACCCAGCCCACACACGGAGGCAGGACACCAGGAGGCAGGGATCCCTGGACTGCCCACTGCAATATCCTGGAATTAATTAGACAGCACTAGCTGCTACATCCACAAATCTCAGTCCCTTGAAACAATTGAAGTCCATGACTTATTCACCTAAGTTAAAAATGGATGTTGCTGATAAGCAGGTATCTCTCTTCCAAGTCCTAATTCAGGGACTGTGGGAGCCACAGAGTGCACTCAGCCAACAGCCTCAATCTGCTGCACCTCTGGATTTCCCACAGCTTCCACACAGGGCCGTGCTCCTCTGGGCTGCTCCCAGCCAACGACCGAGCACAGCAGAGGTTCTGGAATCAGACTCTTTTGCCTGGCACATGATCCTCTAAGGGGCAATCTTTGCCCTAGGGCTTCCCTCATGGAGATTTTCTCAGGGCTGCACCCCAGTCTGAGGCTCTTCCTACCAAACCCTCCTTCCCTCCCTCTTTCCTTCCGCAGGTTTCCAACCAGAATCACTGTCTGAAGGTTCTCCTTGCATACCCTGCCTCACTTCCCCATTATTTACAGCAATATGTGCTCTCACACAAAATGATATCAAAAAAATCCTTACAAGAGCTTCCCTCAATGAATCTCTTGCACTTCTAATGCTATCTTGGCATCTGCTTCCTCGAGGACTTGAACTGCCACAGGTGGTACCAGGACTGGCCTGAGAAAGAACAGTTATGTGGGGTCTGAGGACTGGTCCATTCCTCTAGGACATTTTCCCAAGTTGCCACCAATGAAATCTTCAGAAATGGGGCTGCCAGCTTATGTCAAGGATTGTCTATGCCCCATGTCCATCTTGGGTTTGGGTCTTCCTTGCCAGCTGGGGGGCTACACTGCAGGATGAGACTCTTCTTGCCCAATCCTCCTTCTGGAACCCTCTCCCTTCACAGGTGTCAGACCTGCAGCCCATCGGAGGCTCCTCCTGCCTATGCATGCTCCTCTCTCTCCCTGGTGTCCCCCCAGGTCCCCTGAACTTCTAATCCCTGCTTGGCATCTACTTCCTGAAGGACCTAAACGGACACAGGGCCTTGACTTCTTTCATCTTATGGGTCTGCCATATGCTATTTTTTGTCTTCTAAGGTCAGTGTGCTCACCTGCATCAAACCAAGGAAGGAGAGTGCACACGAAGGTTTCTGAGCACAAGACTTTCACAGGCCAGGCTTGTGATACACGATACTTCCACTCACTCCAACAGCACACCAGCTTCTGGACATGTACAGACAGTCCTTATTTTATTGTGTTTCACTTTGTTGCATTTTTTTAGAAATCGAAGGTTTGTGGCAATTCTGTGTCAAGCAAGTCTATTGGCACCATTTTTCCAACATAATGTGCTCACTTTGTATCTCTGTGTCAGCATTTTTAGCAATAAAGCATTTGTTAATTAAAGCATGTACATTGCTTTTTAGACATAATGTTATTGCACACTTACTAGACTACAGTATAGTGTAAACATAACTTTTATATGCACCGGGAAACCAAAAAATTTGTGTGATATGCTTTATTGCAATACTTGCGTTATTGCGATGGTCTGTGACTGAACCTATGATATCTCTGGGATATGCCTGCATTTACCCTTTTATTTTTAGTAATTTAACATGCCCTAGAGTGGACCACAACTTCAGCCATTTGAGTCAGTTTAGCTTCTGCTAAGGGATTGGATTTTACAAAAGAGTCCAGAATAGTTATTGCATATCTAGTCTTATATTATCCTCTTTTCATTTTTAAGGTAAGATCCATTAATAAATAATATTAGGTCAGAATTCAGCACTAGAGTGTCCACAAAATCTCTTTTGGGCACAGACACTTCTCAAACTACAGAAACACAAACATTTGACTTTGCTTTGTTGGCTAAAGTTAACAGAGTTGCTGTATGCCAGACAATGCAAAAAGGAGAAAGTAGCAGTATTTTATAAATAGTTAGTTGCCAAATAGAAAGCTAATGTTTTCAGTGAGTGAGAGGGATGGTTATCAAATTTGAAGGTTATCTTAGTCCAAGACCTGAAGATGCTTTGGTTAATTTAGCCAAGGTTGCAACTGTTCTCAGGCACACTAGGCCCAGCCACCAGGCCAAGGATTAGCCGTAATAGAAAATGAGAATTGTATGCCTGCCATATGGTTGAGCTTCTCCCCCTACAATATAGCCTAACATTTCGTGTACATGTGATAAGAAAGATTTATGATAATGAGAAGAATCAATCTAGACTCTTGGGACTCTATTCGATTTTCTGCCCATATGGTGGCGACTTTGCCCATAGGAATGCTGAGGCCACAGCTAATTCCTCGGTTATTTCTCAAATCCTACATAATGTGTATATTCTATTGTCTAGATCAGCTGTGATTTAATCATGTGTAGGAAAATTTTAAGACACTTCTAAAAAGAAGCTTCCTTCAGGACATTCTATCTGTCATTTTTAGGTGGCAAAGTACATCTAGTATTAAATTGTAGGGGCTGCAAGGAAAAAAGTATTCTCCTGAATCCTGATCCCCAAATCACAGCTGGGATACAGGATTGGGACTCAAGATTGTTAGAAATTCCTACTACTTCAATGGTTTTAGTAAATCAAGGCAAATAGTTTATTTCCTGTCTTTCTACAACTTACTGCTAGCCTTCCATTTGCCTTTTAAAATGCAGCTCATACTCTGGCACAAGGAGACGTTTCACTTTAACATAAAGCTACTCTCGAGTGCCTTCTTTTAGGGGCCACTGCCCATCAATTTGCATGCCCTCTTGCTTTTCAGACCACTTTAACATTTTACTCTGGGGAATTTGATGTTCTAATGCAGTTAGTGGGCTTCATGGTAGAAATAACTAGTGGTAGCTATATTAACTAGAAAGCTGTATTTTTATCTATTTATATTTCTAGACAACTCCCCTTGAAAGTGTAGAGGAAGGAGAAAAATTATGGGGTGCTAATGTTTCTCTTGGGTGACACCATTGGATGGGTTTTGGACGTTTGAGCTTTTGTTTCCTTGCTAATAAGGACCACAGGTGCATGGCCCCGCTGCTTGCAAATATTTACAGGTATCTTTATGCACAGGCTTTTGGTCCTGTTTTTGTCCTTTTTTATCTCAAGGGTCAATTGTCATATCTGGAGATCTAGAAGTTTGTTTTCATTTCTAGCTTATTTACTTTCTAAGGTAGCCTGCCATATGTAGGAGGATCCTTTAAATTGGCACTTTTCCATTCCAATTTATTTATTTATAACTAAATCCTCTACTTCAGGTCTAAACCTATTGACAAAGAGAAGATGAGGCTCCCTTTACTTAGGCTGCTAGATCTAGCCTGAACACTGCTTAAACTTTCCTGGAGTCTACTTTTTAAATCACCTCTGGATTCTTTATTTTGTTTGCAATTTTGAATCTTTCTCCAAACTTCTCTATGGAAATGGTTTCTGCAATGGCCTAATGAAATACACTATTTTTCTTCCCCTTTCAAGTCTATTATTAAACTATGCAGAGCTGGGTTATTTAAATTATCTGTCTTTCCCACCCTGTGATTTTAACCATCTGAGGGGGCTAACAATCAAATGAACTAATTGATAGAGATTTGGTAGTCCAGAACAATTAGTATCTATTATAGTAAAATATCGAATTCTACAGTAGATTTCTGTCTGTCTCACTAAGGTTTAAAAATCCCTAATTAGAGCCGTTAACTCAGCTCTAGAGTAAATTCAGAGTAAATTCAGCTCCTACACATCAGCCTTTTGGTCTAGCAATTTTATAATAGGACGTTTCTTTTCTTGAGAAAACTCTGAAGAAAGGATAACTCATTTTGGGGGTCAGATGAAGGAATGGAAGGAAGAGAAGGAAGGTAAAGTGGATGGAGAAGATGCCACAGAGAGAAGAAGATGTGAGGAGGCTGGGTTTGGAAGGTGGGAACAGAAGTGAAATGGATCTTTTTTGAGAGAGAATATGATAACTTTGAAGTCAGCATTGTGTTTTGCCGGCTCCTGGGCTTATCGGTTTTAAAAAACTTGACCATTGCATTTTTAAATGTTGTTATTATTTCCTGATTTTTCTAGAGTCCTTCTTAAATGTATTAGTTTTGACAGGTCAAAAGTTTCTCCCAAGGGACACTGTTATTCTAAATCAAAAATATATTTGCTATTTACCAAGTTAAGATTACAACACAACTTCGTGTGTCATAGAAAACAGCTCTTTTTCAGGGGAATGAACTGTGACATAGACAAACAAGAGGCCTACGAAAGGCTCATGCAGTCAACAACCAGACAATTATTGACCCCAGAAGATGAATTAAACAAAACCAACTGACTCAACACAATGTCTTTTTGAAGATTTTGAAGGGCCTCCGCCACAAAGTTTGACCCATCACCTTTACGTGAATTTGTCACCAATCTATTAATAACAGACCTCCAGCCATTAGTCTTCCAGGTTGGTTTGGGTTGGACGGGACACGTATTTGACCCGTGCCTACACCATTCCCTGTGGAGCACTTCCCTGTGTATTCAATAGACACAAGACGATGCAGGAGATTACAAAAACACACTTGACATCTCTGTACAAATAGTCAAACAATTGCATACACAAAGCAGTCAGCAGAAGAATAAGCAGATTAATGGCAAAAATATTTAGCAATAGTGCAACTACAAACCAAAGCCTCTAATGATTTTATACACATACTTTAGTCTGACTTTTTTAAACAAAGTATGTGCCTAGAAACCAAAAGGTCTAATTACCTTATATGTTATTATAGGTCTAATGACTTCAGATAAATCCTAAGATACAAATTATAGAATATCAAAATAAATTCAGCAACCAAGCTTCACTGAAATAAGTCAGAGATTGTTAGGTTACAAAGGATAACAAAATAAATTCAGTAATAAGAACTCACTGAAACAAGATAAAGCTCACATCGCTGTTGAGATAGATTTACCCGGCAGCAAATACAAAGGACGAGTAAGGTCTTGGCACGAGTGACCCAATGACTATGTCCATTAGCCCAAGGAACCCACAGAATGCTGCCAAGCAGGGGTCTTCAAAAAGATTTTGGTGGAATCTCTGAAAGGATGTCAAAGGATGAGACCAACACTCAATACCCAAAACTAAAATACTGAATTTATGACCTACTTAAGCCACAAAGAGCTATGCGAGTTATAGGCGATTTCACCAAACAAAGAGACCAAGAGACTTCACTGAGCAGAGCTAATTGCTGACTTTCTACAGAGTTCGGGGGAAGGGGCAGGAGTGGGACGACAGCCTTAGAAATGCACTTTGTGCTGGCTGCAGACACAGGAGCCGACTGGCATCAGAAACGTGCTCACTGGAGTAAGCCCACTGCCAACTGACTGACTTTCAAAGCATAAGACTGTCATTGATCGGCTGGCTTTCAGAGATATGCTCACTGAAGCAAGTTGTCACTGACAGATTTAAAGCCAATTCTGGTGTTTGCTGCTTACCGTGGCTCCAAAATGGTGAGTATTTTCTTGAGAGTGTAGAGATTTTTCCTTCCCAATCTCTGACACAACCTCTTGATAGAGACTCACAAAGAATTAAAGGGAAATAACATCACTAACTCCAGATAGATCCACCCATCTCGTCCCCTTGCCTCTGTGACTGTCACTATTTCCAAAGAAAACGCAGTACACCAGGCTGGATTTGCTTTACCTCGGATGGTTGTGGATTGACTAATAACTTTTCTGCTTTTTACTACAGCCCCAGGCACAAATGACGATCAAATGGGTAGTTTTTGTTTCTAGATTCATTCTTTTCTTTTCCTTTTTCAAAGGAAAAGTTTTTAACCTTTCCAGTCCTCTTGCACTTCTGCTGCTCTCCTTGGTTTCTTCCTAGTGGTGGAAGCCTCTGCATTTTGGGGGCAAATCAATGAATATACAAGTTAACAAATTCTGCTGATACCAACATGCCCAGCTTTTCAAAACAGGGATTTGCTGGAGAGGACACAGGACATCTCCAGGCAAAATATCTAAATGTGCACAGCTACACGTCTTCAACGCCAGGGGAGTCATAGGGACATCAAATACAAAAAGAGTTCAGAGGTGAGAGCAACACTGTGCCCCAGGTGAGGCCTCACAGAGAAGAGAAGACTGGATCTGATTCTAAAATCCTGTTAGTATTTTAGCAGGCAGAGAGGAGGAAGCATTAAACATGGACGACAGAGCATTCCGAGGAGTCAAAATGAGAATTTATTTCCTGTATTTAAAGATAATGAGGAAGAGTTCTGCTTCTAGGTACTAAGGAGAGAGTTGCAGAGACCATTACCCTTTGTTCAACAACCAAACAATATGAATAAACTATAAATGCACGTGAACTAAACTTTAATTCTAGAAAATAGCCTTTATTCAGAGGAGAGAAGAGACCTACAACCACTGTCCTTCCTGGCTGAGCAACAAGAGGAGGATAAATCCTCCAAGTGTGAGAGTAAAGAAGAGCCAGTCAAAACTTGAAGAAACTTCTAAAGGTCAAGTGTGAACTGGAATGACAGATGAGAATCCCAGAAGCCCCAACCCCCAGAGCAGGTCTTGTGCGCCCCAGCCCAGTCTCTGCACAGGTCTTCCCTGCCTGCTGCAGGCACTACACTGAACGCTGGAGGCAGAGCAGAGCTGAGAGATTTCCCGTGAGGCACACAGGACCTCCTCCCAGTGCCAGGCAGCCCATCTCTGCAAGGCAGGGGACAAGCAGAAACAGCAGTCCAAGGCACTACCGGCTCTCAGCTGCCAAGAAAACCTCCCTACAGCATCCCAGACAGCAGAGAATTCCCCCTAGATTAAAAAAAAAATGCCTAGGGCAGGACTGGGGAAGAAAGTGAGCTATCTGGGAACCCAAAAAGCTGGGAGTGGACTGCAAAACAGACAGATCTCTGACCATAAGGAAAAGCGGCAGCTCAGCTACATTAAACAGAGAGAGCTCTGGAACCCAGCAGTGGTCAGATTCCAAGCCCCACAGAAGAGAATGCCCTGATCCTGCTGTCAAAGCATTTGAAGCAAGTGGTGACCAGAGCGAGAGCTGTAACAAAGTCCAGTCCTAGCTCAGCGACAGATCGGATTGACTCAACTACCCCATGTTAGCAGCCTGAAACGAAGAAAGGACAGGCCCATTTCTGGAAGTAAGCTTTTTCACTTCGGCCTCTACTGTTCTTTTATACAAAATGTCCAGCATGCATCAAATATTATAAGGCACACAAAGAAATTAAAAAAAATGTGATCCATGGACTAGAAAGGAAATAGTCAATAGAAGCAGACACAAAAATAGCCCAGCGTTTGAAATTATCAGGTATGAACTTTAAAATAACTATGAAATAAATGCTCAAAAATCTAGTGGAAAAGACAGACAACTTGTTAAAGAGACAGGGAATCTCAGCAGATTTATGGAAACTAACAACCACAAGGAGACCAGTCAATTAAAACAGAGAAAATACATTCTCAAGGTTTTCATCTTTTGTTATGTAGTGTTTTTCCCCTTTAACTTAGGTTGGCTTCTTTATTTTATATATTTAAAGCATAATTTTAAAAAGCAAACTTTGCTAATAAGCCAAGGAAAATTATGTGTGCTAGATCTAAATTATCTTGGGATACAAATTAGAAAATTTTATAAATTTCCAAGTAAAGGGCCGGGCGCAATGGTTCACGCCTGTAATCCTAGCACTTGGGAGGCCAAGGCGGGCGGATCGTTTGAGCTCAGGAGTTCGAGACCAGCCTGAGCAAGAGTGAGACCCCGTCTCTACTTAAAATAGAAAGAAATTATCTGGCCAACTAAAAATATATAGAAAAAAAAATTAGCCGGGCATGGTGGCGCATGCCTGTAGTCCCAGCTACTCGGGAGGCTGAGGCAGTAGGATCCCTTGAGCCCAGGAGTTTGAGGTTGCTGTGAGCTAGGAGAACGCCACGGCACTCTAGCCTGGGCAACAAAGTGACACTCTGTCTCAAAAAAAAAAAAAAAAAAAAAAAAAAAAAAATTTCCAAGTAAAAACAACATTTGGACCATAATGCATCTATATCTCAGTTACTATAATAAAACAAAGATATGTCCAACACATAATCTCAGTAGATCTTTCTCCTTTATTATAACTTGCCTCCATTTATAGGGAATTGATGGCTCATTTCTGATCACATAAAGTATATCATAAATGCATTAATTCTTTAAATGATACATTGCAGTCACATAATTTCAACCTGGTTTGTTAAACCAACTCTTAAAACAGATGGGTTTATTATTATATCCAAGTTCATCCTCTATATCATTAATGACTAATATGTAAAAAATGCTTTCCACTTTATTTTATTTTTAGATAATTTAGGGGACAAGATGATCAACCATTGTCCTGGTTTTTACAGAATAAAATCATGACTTTGCAATAATTAAATTCATTGAGCATACCAAAGATTAATTAATTGGCACCATTAAGTGAATACTATGTTTTACTTCATTAACCTCCAAACTTACTGATGGTAATATTCCAGGCCTGTGATGTCTTCCTTGCCTAAAGGCCTTGGAAAGTTTTATAGCAGATCAACCCCATGCTGATCAGTCAGATTTTCCTTTCAGAATTCACAAAGATGGGCTACATTTCACTTCGTACGTCCCCTTTGCACCTACCCCCCTTAAAAGGAATTGTTTGTTTATCATGTGAAATAAACACACACCAAAAAAATGCAAAACCTTTTTTAGAGACCCAACTAACCTTAGTATTTTATTAATTGCTATATTGAAACAATTTCCCCAATAAATTGACAATTATACTCAGAAGGAAGTGGAGGGGGGCACCTAAAATATCTCAAATAATAAGTAAGCTCCCAAAAGAATGTGCAAGATCGAAATAATTTTGCCACCCATGCCCAGACGTGTTAGTATCATAAATTATCTTGTATGGTTCCTTTCTATTTCATGCTCCAAATCAGATCTCACTTCTCATTTTCTTTCTTGGATGTATCCTGGAGCAAATCAGGGCAGCCGTGAGCTCAGAAAGCGCTTAGCTCAGCTGTAGAGACGCCCCTGACGGCTTCCCCTGGGTACCCATCAGCACCCCCTCCATGGGGGGAGAGAATGGGGGGAACAAGTCTCCAAACTCTTTCTTTCCCTACTG
>CM052446.1:53488941-53517129 GCA_028533085.1 Varecia variegata | reverse complement strand
GAAGGGAAGAGGAGGACATCATATATTAATAGTCTGACTGATCCTGAGTTTCATAAACCCTAAGAGAAGGACCAAAACTGTCCCTCTGTGTTCACACTTTTGTCATTGGGTCCCCCCTCCCATCTGCACCCTGCTCATTTTAAGACCCATTGGTTTGCCCCGGGGGCAAGACAAATGGTCTTCCTCACCCTTCACCTCCGCTCCCCTCACTGGGGTAATCCCACAGCCATCTGGAAGATTCTTCCTCGGTTCTAGACTTTGAAGGAAGGGTGTGGGGTGAGGAAGGACAGGGAGAAGTAGACAGCAAATGAGTGCAGCCAGCAGTAGACTGGGCCTGAGGTTAGACCAGGTGCAGAGCTGTCTACCTTCTGCTTTTGCAGTCAAGAAACTGGCTGGGGTGGTAGGAACTCAGAAGGCTAATGATGGTCTCAAATGGTGAAGAATGAGGGTGCTAGATGCTCGGAGATCATCTCTCAATCCCCCTCCAGCTCTGACATTCCAACATTCTAGGACACTGCCCCTCTAGTTTGGCATTCAGCGTAGGGTTGCCAGACTTAGCAAATAAAGATACAGAATGCCCACTTAGATTAGACCCAAAGATAAACAGTGAACAAATTTTTAGTATAAGTATGTTCTATGCAATATCTGGGATTTACTTATACTAAAAAAGTGTTCATTATTTATCTGAAAATTTAACAGGGTATCCTGCATTTTATCTGGCAACTCTAATTTAGTGGATAATTCATAAATAATTATTAATATAGCCACCACTTACTGAGCACTGACCATGACTAGGCCCTGGGATTTACAAGAATCATCTCGTTTGATGCCTGCAGACTTACAAGAGAGGTAAAGACAGGTTTCTAGGAGTGAGGTGCTAAGAGCAGGATACAAGTTTCAGCCTGGCTAGCTGCATGCTATTATATTTATAGGAGATCATTTAGAAATTGTTGCAATATTGAAAACGCATCAGATGTCTTTGGATCAATATGCACAGAACTCTATTTTTCTTTGGGGAGGAGAATTCAGAATCAGAGGTGAAAGGGAGAATTACTTTTCACTGCTTAGCTTTCACCTGTACTATCTGATCTTTTTTTAACAGCATATATGTGTAACCTATGTGATTTTTTTTAATTAAAATAAGACTATGCCCAAAATAAAGATTGTTGCAATAGGCAATTTTGGTAAATGGATTTTTATCAACCTTAGTGCTTTATCAGTAAGAGTGGCAACACTGTTATATTGAACATGTTGATTATACTTCCTTCTGTTGAGGATAGTGTCTCTCTTCAGACCTATGCGCCCCAGTTACTCCCAGAGTGTTAAACACGGTCTGGCTTTTCCGTCCAAGGACACTACCCAGTTAATTAAGAAAAAAATGCCCACACCCTCAGATGCTGGGTTTCCTGTGGCCTGTGTTTCCCGTGAGCAGGGAGCAGCTTTCCCCTGATGAATAACCTGTCCCAGGGAGTGCTCTGCTCCCCAGACTGCCTGGGAGGCAGAAGCAGGAAGCCTGCTCCTCAGTGCTCAGACTGGCCGGGCAGAGCCTTTGATCTGACCCTACTGGCTGCAGGGGGTCCCATTAGTGGTTCCAAATGTCAGATGTCACTTTCCCCCCAGCCCTAAAGGCCACGATGCAAAAACTAAGACCCAATGGATTCAGCTCTAAATTTTTAATAGTGAAAAGTCATTTTCGTGAAAATGGAATACTGTGATGACAAAGTTATTTTCTCCTACGTGGACTTCAACCCATCATTCCTAGTTGTCTCAGACACACAATTCTGCATGCACTGAAGAAATACTAGGGTTCTTTTTCTTAACTCCCCGCTTGAGACCCATTCCTCACAATTTTTGCAAATTCTCACTACAATTCTTAAAAACCAGATTGTCGCACTGCAAGAAAGGCAGGTCAAGGGAAACAAGCATCCTTCGAGGCATTTAGGTAGATGATATTTGCAGCCAGCGGAGACCAGGTCTGCACGCGCAGCACACGATTGGCGCCCCTGTTCCCACCCTCGCACGTGTCTCCTCCAGCACCAGGAATCCTCGGGCACTTGCAAGTGCTGGCCTCAGACAAGGTACAGCAAGCAAGATTCCTCCACTCTCAGTAAAAATTAAATCCCACTGATAAAAAAAAGGAACAGTCAATGATGCGAAAGCACCAAATAGCAAAAAAACAGTGAGCCTGTCCTGTGTATTATTTATAGTTTAGAGAGTATGCAGGAAAGAGAAAAGAAGGTTAGCTGTCTAAGGACGGCTGAAATTGTGCAAAAAATGCAGAGAAATATGGACCTGATTGCTCTGCATCAGCATCCAGGCCGATCTTACGACGTCAGAGGCACCATCTGGGAAACAGGAGACCCAGTTTCTCGCCTGCTGTGCCCCACTTCCCTGGGAAGGGCTGGGATCACGTAGGAGAAAGGAACCCATGTTCATATGTAAAATCATGACCCTCCCAAGTTCTCTGAACTCCTCACCCTGCGTTATGGTTTTCCTAGCTCTTACCATCACCCAACACAATCCACATTCCTTTCTCCCCTGCCTGCGTGTCCCAGCGCACGGCAAGCACTGGGAGAGCGGAAGCTTTGTTGTTTTCCTGGCAAAATCCCCGACTCCTGGAACAGCATCTGCCCCATAGTAGGTCATCCATAAATGGGTGTTAGGTGAACGGATTCATCCTTTATCGGTTGAGCACGCGACAGGCACAAAGGGATTTTGCTGAGTGATGTGTGTACAACCGGAGAACTGAAACACAGAATGTGGTCTGTCCATGCAACAAAACACTCCTGGGCCATAAAAAGGAATGACGTGCTAACACATGCTGCAGCACAGATGGGCCTTGACGGCATTAGGCTAAGAGAAAGAATCACACACAGAAGGCCACGCACTGGATGATTCCACTTAACTGAGTTGTTTAGAATAAGCAAGTCCATAAAGACAGAAGGTAGATTGGTGGTTGCCAGGGGCTGGGCGATTTGGGGAATGGTGGATGAAATAGCTGAAGGATCTAAGGTTTTTTGGGGGGCTGATGAACGTGTTCTAAAATTGATCGTGTTAATGGTTTGACGCTTCTGTGAATAGACTAAAAACCATTGATTATATGTTTTTAAGTGGGTGAATTGTAAGGTATGTAAATTTACCTCAATAAAGCTGTTTTAGAAATAAGAAGTTCAACCTCATCATCACACCAAAATCCACAATCCTGCCTGTCTTTGTTCATTGTTTCCCATCAAATTGCCTTTTCCAGGAAAAATGTACTAATAGAAATGCTAACAACAACATAGCTCTTCATCTTGTTGCCTCAGGCAAGTTGCTCTTTCCAACACCCTCCTTCTTCTCACCTGCTGGGAGCGGGACTAACCTAACCTTGCAAAGATGAGGAAGATGTGTTAGTACCTTACTGTAGCAGAAGGAAATGCAGAGTGTAAGGGCAAAACGCATTACTCTTAGAAATCTAGACCCCCTTGGCCTAAGGAAGAGTTCTCATGTCAGCAGCAGAAAGTTTAGTTTGATTTCTAACCCACTGGGAGACCAACTGATAAAATGCTGTTCACCGTCACGTTGCCAGCTAAATTTCCAAAAGCAGAAAAATAAAACCACCACATCTATTATTTTAGAAGTATGCAAAGTGATTCTTAAGTTTAAACCTCTGCTGGATTTTCTAATTCCCTGTGCTCTTCCCTTCCTCCATGACATTTGTAAATATCTAGCCCAGTTACTGACAATCCACAATAGGGGCTCTGCGCCATCCCTTTTTTCTTACTTCCCTGTCCCCTATCTACAGACCTGGGCCACCCTCATCTCTCAGAGAGAACAAGGCCTGACCGAGAGTCCTAATCACTCTGCACTCCCAGACAGTATCTTTGGGCTGAAAAGCAAAAAGCAGTGTGTTTACTCCTCATTAAGCTAAAGCTTCTGACTGTCCTCTTGGAACTACCAAGAAAGAAAGTGGTTGCACAATGGAGATACGAATTTTTGTAACAAGATCATTCAGCTTTACTATCCAGCAGAAAGTCATAGTCTTTAGTACTAATAGAAAAAAAACTATTTTATTTTGTTTTCCTCCTTTTTTGAAGAAAAAAAAAAGCTTATTTCCTCTTTCTCCATAGACATGGGAAGTAATCAACAATGAGGAAGTTAGGGCAAGCATCAGCTCCAAAAGTTTCCCGTTGCTCACTCGTAGGGAGTGCTCAGTACGACAGACTGCGTCAGACCTGAGGCTGTGGGATTGCAGCCTTCTAGTGTGAACATCCCTCGGTGCCAACCGTGGGCTCAGCTCCGTGCTGGGCACTGGGGACACCACATGCTTGGTCTCCATCCTGCTCCATTACGTTCATGAAAATGCTAAACTATGGTTTATGATGTGTTTATGGTACAGAATTCCAGCAGTTTCCCAACCTCAGCACCACTGACACCTTGGGCCAGACAATTCCTTGTTGCAGGGAGCTGTCCTGTGCATCGCAGGATGGTGGGCAGCATCCCTGCCTTCTACTCTGGTACGAGTCAAGAGTCAGGAACGCAAGGATTCCTCCTGTGGGTGGGAGATTGGGCTGGGAAACTGTTAAGCTTTCTATGCTCAGCAACAATATTTGGTGTATTTCAAAGTAACTAGAGGAGAGGACTTGAAATGACACCAGCACATAGAAAGGATAAACACTCAAGGTGATAAGGGACACCCCAAATATCCTGGCCTGATCATGACACATCCTATGCATGTACAAACACTCACATGTACCCCATAAGCATGTAAGATATTATGCATCAATAAAAGAAAATAAAATCTTTCTTCCAATTCCAACTTTGTTTCACGTATCACCTCCCACCCCACACTAACCAAGCCTCATGCTAGCGCAGGCTGGGAGGAGCCCGGCTCCAGACGCAGAGACGTCTCTGCCTGGGTGGAGAAAGAGGTGCTTTCCGAGGTGGGCCCAGAGGGAGTGGAGTGGACAGGGGAGAATTTCGGAGAAGCTCGTGTCCAGGAGCAGCCCCACTCCCTGCTGGCCGGTGCCCAGGGCCCCACAGCCCGGCTCTCACAAGAAGGAATGTCAGAATGTCATGTTCGATTTTACTCTCAGCACCTTGAATCTTTTCCTCACAACTGAAACGAAACGAGCTGAAGGAGGTGAGTGTGCATTAATCTGCAACTCACAGAGGAAATACAGAAGGAGCCAGGTAAGTGCCTGCTCTTCCCGGAACGCCTCCCAGGGCGGCAGGAGAGCCGCCTGCACACACGCTCAGCGCACAAAGCCACGCGTCGCATGAGAAGGGCCGTTTAATCCATTCCTAGGAACGTGCGAGAGATTGACATCTCCCATCTCCAGAGTAGTGAAATCAGGTGGTGAATGATAAGGGCGTAATTTAGCCAGCTCAGTGAATGAATAATCATCGCAAATGAAGCCACAGCGCCAGGTAATTAAATCAATTTGTCTCATAGACATGACTCGCCAACTCTCCGCTGACAAAGTTGCCGTTCTAGACTTGACTTTTACTCTTGGATCTTCTTTAGATGTTGACGTTACTTCTTAGCTTCCTGTTCTCGGCGGGGTCACTGGGAAAGGACGTGGAGGGGGTGGAGAAACGCTGCCTTCTGCACCCTGGGCTTCCCGCCCCGCCAGGTCCGACGGGTGGGACGTAGAGGCCGTGACAGTCCCGTATTTTCACACCAGCCCATTGACTCTTTGAATCTTCTTCTCTGAACTTCTGAGCTAAAATTATAACTGGTTTAAAGTTGGGGAGGGGACCCGGAATGAAGGCTACTTTCACAAATTAGAGCCTTAATGTTATTAACATACAGAGCGTGTTGGCAAAACCCCAAAGACCTACCTTATGTGGAGATCAGGACAAAATTGGAAGGGAAAAAAGGTCTCTTTAAACAATCATCTTTTTTTTTAAAGACCAGAGGCTCAAGAAGGCCATAGTTGGATTTTTTTCTCTTGGCCTAGAAAGAAAGGCACACTCAGTTAACCACAAAGTCATTGCCACTGACTGCCAGACCAACAACTACAAGACACAAATGTCTTCTGGTGTGTGAGCCTCGGGACATTTGAGTCTGCTCACTGATGCTCCTCTCATATCAAAGGTCACTTTCACAAGACAAGACACTCAATATTCATCAAACTAATGATCGCTTATGATCATTATATTTTGGCAGCTCTGTGGAGGTATTTGGCATGAAAATTTGGGACTTAGAAATTGCTGATCCAATAAACAGACATTACGAACAACAGTTATCTTAGAAGCTAATGTGTTCTAAGTTTTCAGGAACAGTTGGTCCAACCTTACTATTCAACCAAGAGTAACGATTCACTTTTCAGAGGTACATTAACCCAATTTGGACACCGTGGAATGCCTGAAAAATAGTTCTTGAGTACATTAAACAGTCTCCTGGATCTACTAAAGTGAGCTTATTCACAGGACATTATAGTGCCTGTTTTTGTCATTGCAATATGCCAGCCAGATTTTTAAATGACATTGTAAAAATAGGAGGCATTTTTAAAGGGAAAGAAAAAATACTTGCCCAAAGGGCATTTTCAACTCTTCATCACCTTCAGTCCGGCTTCTCCCACTACCACCCTCCTGAAAATATGCTCTCCAAGGTTCGCGCCCTGAGATGCCCCAAACTCCAGCCCAGAACCCGCTCCCCACCGTCAGTCTCTCAGCGCATGTGAGAGATGCCCGTCCCTATTGTTTACGGACATGCTCTCCCGCCAGCTTTGGAGACAGTGCTCCCTGCTGGCCCGCGCTCTGCCTCCTTGCCCTCCTTTCCTCTTTGTGTTGTTCATTTGTTTCCCTGCCCTGCTTCCTAAAGGAAGACCTTCCCGCCATGGCTCTGACCTCGGACTTCTACCATTCTCTCTGGGCTCTCTCCCTCTTCACTCCCTAGTTTGTTCACACAGCCTCTACTCTTTCCTAAAAACCCCAAGACAGCTGTCCCCAAAGGCCCTCCAGCCCTTAAACTGGATCTGTGGGAGCCCAGCTCATCATCTTCCCTCCAAATGGCACCTCGGGCTTCCTGATTTTTGCTCCACCCTGCGCCTGGGTACCCAGGCACCCAGCCATGAAACCCGACAGCCCCCTTAACCTTGGCTTCTCCCTTGAGTTCCCTTTTCAAGTACACCTGTCATAGCTGTCCCGTCCTGGCTAGTCCCACTGCCACTGCCCTGGTTCAGGCTATTGTGACCCCTAGCCTGGTCCTTTTCTTAGCTGGGCTTCCTGCCGTTCTCTCTAAGCTGTGCCTGAATGGCTGCATGCACAACTGGGAGGCCCGCAGCTCGCAGGTTTACTCGGAGCTGCAAAACACCCCTCGAATGCTCCCCATGGGCATCCACTGCCTACTGAATAAACTCTCTTCCCCTCCTCCCCCAGGATCCAAGAACCTCCAAAATGAAGACTTAAGCTCCTTTCCCAATTTTATCTCACGCTATTCCCATAAAAATCTGCACTACAACATATTACAAAATGAACAGCTTAATCTTTGTTTACTTTTCCCTTAACATGCCTCCTGGACTTGCCTTTACACGCGCCATCCTTCATTTGGGCTAGTGCAGCTGCTGCCCCCCCCTCCCGTCCCGGACTCTTGAAATCCCACTCACCCTTCACAGCTCAGCACAAAGTGCTCGCATCCCTGGAGTCTTCCCCCAACGCTAAGCTTCCCCCAACGCTAAGCTTCCCCATCCCTCTGGAGACACTACCTGGGAAACTGACGTGGCAGAGGGAGCCCAGTTTGGACAGACCTCAGTGCAGGCTGGAGGCCACTCTGGAGAAAATGGTGGCAGTGGCCGGAGTCAGGAGCCAAGAGGCAGAAGTCATGTTTTGTCTTTCACTGAGATGCCACCACAGGCAGAGCAGAGGGCAGGGCCTCGGCATTGGGGCCACCTCTGTGGGGTCAGGGTAGAAACCCATCCTGGGCCCATTGTCACCACTGGCCATGTCTCTGCTCACCCAGTGACCAGTCTTCTCCTACAGACCTCCATGTGCTGCCTCCTGCCTGGGACACCTCTGTCGGTGACTTGGCTTGTTTTCCCTGGTTAGCCCCAGCAGGGACCCAGGCCCACAAATCTGAGGACGTTAACAGCTGGTCAGTAAAGAGCATAATTGTTCCTGTCTCCATAGAAGTCAGTTGATTTTCTGGAAACAGCCTTAGACTTTATGAATCAGCTCTGTGCCTGTGTTTTGCCATGATTCTCTGAGATAGGAAGTTGTATTTGTGTTTCCTCCCAAGTAAGAGTAAATGAGAGTTTTGTGCTGCACTTCTGTTTATTATTGGGGTTTTTTGTTTGTTTTTTGAGACAAGGTCTCACTCTGTCACCTGGGCTAGAGTGCAGTGGTGTCATCATAGCTCACTGCAACCTCCAACTCCTGGGCTCAAGCGATCCTCCTGCCTCGGCCTCACAAGTAGCTTGGACTACAGGCGTGTGCCACCACACCTGGCTGATGTTTATCATTCTTTACACATTATTTCCTATGATCCTTCCCCAAGCCCCATTATACTGGGAGGGCAGGTGATAGCTCTATTTTATAGGTGAAGAAAGTGAGACTCACAGGAGTTAAGGAATCAGCCCAGGGCCACACAGTCAAGTCTCCTAACTCCTGGCCCAACCGTGTCCACCACGACACGCCACCTCTCTCGTTCCTAAGCGCTGGTCTTGGGCACAGCTGTAGATAAGGACTCTACACTCGCTCTGCCCACAGCAAGCCCTTCCTGGCTTGGGCCCCCGGTAGCCCGACCTGCACAAACCTGCTCCTTCGTCCTAACTAGGACCTAACTCACCACAGTTTTCCAACTAGACCTTGCTTTTATTCTTCTGAATGTTGGCGCTAGCATCAGAATGTCAGCCAAAAATGGTTTTAAAATTCTGCATTGAAAAATCGTTTCCTGGACAAGCACCAATTTCCAGGGAACACCCAGGGTGCCACTACCAAAGGGCTTCAGTTAACAAAACACCTGTCTCTCAAGATACCCCATGTTTGCAGAAGCAAAATTGTTTACTAGCTATGAAATTCCTACCTTTAAAGAATATATTCAATCTATTCTTTATACATTCCAGGAATGGGCCAGAAATTATCTCCAAGGTCTAAGTGAAGGTCTTCGACCCCAACTACATGTGAGACCCAGGAAGGGGCTATAAAATACCGATGTGCAGGACCCCCAATCCTCGGCCCATGAAAGCAATGTCTAAGCAAACTAGTGGATTTAAGATTCATCTGATTTCATTTCTCCAAGGAAACCTGTAGAGTTTAGGATCACAACCCTAAATCAAACAGAACAGGTAAACACATATAGTTCATGTATATATTGTTAAATATTATTTCTCAAATATATGTCATGAACCCAGAACTGTGCCAAGTGCTATGGAGTATACATTAAAAATATTCCCCACCATAGCGTCTGTGACCTTACTTGCAGAAAGACTTAAAAGCACTATCTCTGCCCTCATGACGGTTAAAGTCTACTTTGGGTAGAATCATGGATATGAAAACAATATTTAAATAAAAATATCTGAAAGGTAAAATTTTTTAAAAAGGAAGAAATTCATTCTTAGAAAAAACTCAAATTATCACAAGGACAAATAAATAAAACTGCCTGGTTTCTTGTTCTCCTCTGCAATTTAGTGCTTCTACTCCTAGGTTTGTGATGCTTGTCTAGAGTGTTTTAAATCATATAAAGGGGTGTTATAAACTAGCAACACAAAATGTAATTTCAGTTAATTTGAAGCTTTAAAATGAGCAGATCGCCTAAGGACCTTTTTCAGGTAGGCTCAGGAGATGGCAGAACAAAACATAGCCACAAAATCAAACCAACGACAATGATGTCAGCTCCAAAAATATTGGAAGCCTGCTATTCTTTGATGATGAATGGTCTCTTCTGCAATGAGATCTCGGCTGACGGGCAGTTTCCTAAGGCTGCCGAAAGCCATCCCCTTGAGAAAGAAAACCTTCTCCAATGGTTAGTTATGGGATCATAAAAGGAGCTTTGCATTGCTTTCAAAGGAAGAACTGAGCACTAATTAATTATGTTGAGATTTAAAGCATTCATTGTGTTTTGGAAAACAGTTATTCATAATCTGCCATTTCTTGTATACATTTAGAAATCCAAATATATCTGCACATTCACTTTTTAAACTTACTGTTTTACACCTAAAAGTCTCTTAATTAGCACATTAATCACAGACTTTGAACTGATGTTCATATTTCTGCAATGTGTGCATTGGTTTTCTTCCAAATACTGCCCTGCCTCTGGCTCCCAGGGTCTTGGGACTCTCTGGGAAGCCAGTCCTGAGCTGGGAAGATAAGGGTTCCGGCTTCTGAGGCCCATGTCTGAATGCCTTTCTGCACACTAGCTTGTAGTTTGGGTCTCAAGGTTACACAAAATGTAAGGCCCATTCCCCTTCTCCTAGGGTCGCATTCCAATTCCAAAAGCCAGATTAATGAAGCAAAGAACTGCAAATCACTTTGGCTTTTACTACTTTGAATTCATTTTCTGTGATCTTATGTACTGAATGTGGAAACCAAGCCTAATGCCAGATACAACCATAACTGCATCACTCGGAACCAGTTCAAGAGATTCAAGGAAAGTCTGTCTTAAGATAACAAAACTTTGCTTTAAAATATGCAAACGCACATATGTACATGTGTGCACACATGTGGACACACACACACTTTAACACCTCAGGTGCAGGTAGAATAGAAACCGGGCAGTTTGCAAGTCAACCAGTTTTCATTTCCATTGACTCTGTGTGCACACATTTCCACTGAAATACAAGGGAAAAGAACTTGGTTCACGAGTTCATACTTCTCTAGACACTTTTATCTTGGAATTTAAAAGCAATTTAATCACATTAATTAAAAGGCTTCACAGCAGTGCTGAAATATCTTCTGAATTTTCTGAAGCCAGAACAAAAGAAAGTTGTACCCCAAAATCATTCTGGGGGCCCCCTAAGCAAACTGATTTTGTTTAAAACTTAAACTAAATTAGAAAAATATGCCAAAAGGATCACATATCCCAAAACAACTTTTTATGAAAAGACATAAAAAGAAGGAGAAGAGAAGTATGGTAAAAAGAACAAAAGTAAAAGTTGTCCTTAGAAGTCGTATCTCCAAATTTGAGGCATTTTTGTTGCATAATATTGCTTACTTTTGGGGGAATATGCTTTAAAACAGTTATCTGTATTTCTAGGCAATAAAGGTTCTTTTCAGGCTAACAGTAGGAGTCTGCTTATGAATCCAGTACACAACCAAAGCCACATCTGCTTTTATGCTTTCAGCATGAAAGTATTTTCACTTCTTCTCTGAGTGCATTATCAGCTTAACAATGAACAGGAATACTCCTAGATTCAAAGACTTCCAAAGTGAATACAATCCTATCGCATTACCTTAAAAGTCATAAAGAGTTTTTGTTCCATCATTTCAGTTCTTTGAGTTTTATTCCCTGGTTCTCAGGCAAGTAGTAAGAGTAATTCACAGGATCTTTCTCTTATTACGAAAAGTTATGTTTCCTTCTCATCACATGACACACTAACTCAAGCAGTATAGGAATTTGTTCCCCAAAATGTAATTACTAACTGGAAAGGGGTTCTCCAAATGCCCACTGGTAGCTATTGAGTGAAGAACCACTTTGGAGCCCTCAATTGGGTCCTCAGTTCTGCCTTCCCAGCAGGCTCTGGCCAGGTCCCCTGCTGAGTCCTTGCTCAGACTCTAGCTGGGGGTTTTATCTAGGTGCATCCCACATGGCACTTGCCAGGGAAATGCAAGGGAGAAAAGCCTTCCTGCCCTCACCCTCCCTTTCTGGAACTTGGCCCACTTAGAATATTGCTTCCTGATCCTTCCAATAAGCTAAAACCCCAGTGGCACTTAACAATTAAAAGGGACCAGAGGCGTTGGGTTGGAACACATACGTAGTGCATAAAATCTAACCGTCCTTTCTCACGGTTCCAATATCACTAACATTGCCCACGTAAAAATGCAAATTGCCCCATAATTTAATCTGTGCAGGATTCTTACCTTTGTGCAACTAGGAGAGAATAAATTTAAAAGATTTTATTCATCTCCCTCTGCCCGCATCAAAAGAAGTAAAAACTTTAAAGCCACTAAGAGATTTCAAGTTCACATTGAATTCCTCTGAGCTGGGAGATTTGGGAGATCATGAGCAGGTGTGCACATAGCCTTGACAGAGATACTCAGGCAGGACCAAATGAGGTTGTCTGGTTTTCACAGCTCCCGCAGGGCACAGCTCTATTTAGTATCATCAAGCCAGGAACTTGTTATGATGGCAAGTTCAGTCTATTTCCAAAATATTATTCCCCTAGGGTGTAAATCCTGGCCAAGCAAGGTGACCATCACGTTAGCCAAGCAACAGGCTAGTTGCCCGCCCCACCCCACCTCTCCCTAGCATGTTCCTTTTGAGAAAACTTAGCTGGGGGTACTGGGTGGATGTGTACTAGGTAGATACCACTTGAACTGGGCAGGCCAGCACATCCCTTAAATTTGTAGATTAACCCCAACAATAAAGTAAAAATGGTACCCAATAATTAATACTTACAATGTGTATTTTATAGGTATTTTCTCATTTTTCCTTCACAACAACCCTACGAGGTTGATACTATGGTTAGCCCTATTTCACAGATGAGGAAACTAAGGCCCAGAGAGGTTAAATAAACTGTCCAAAGTCACACAGCAAGAGCAGAATCAGGATTTAAACCCAGAACTCTTCCACCCCAAGGCCCGGCTGAGGCCTCTACTCTGCCTCCCATGGTTCCTGACGCACCCACAGGCCTCCCCAGACCCCCTCACACCCCCCTCACGGGCCTCATTACCTTCACGGCCTCTCAGAGCTCTTGTCCCATCCTGTCTGCCTTGCCAGGAACAGTCCCCACCAGCTCATCCAGGACTCTGGATGCTCCACCATAATATTTCCACATCAAATCCCTCACATCATCCCGACAAGGTACAGATTTATCCCTATTTTACTAGAAATTGAGGAACACAAAGATGAAGTGACTTCCACAGGTTGCAATTTATTTAGTGGCAATTCCTGGATTTGACCCCAGCAGTTGGCACCGTAAAGCCTTATTTTCCCTATTATTGCCTGGTACACAGTAGGTCTCCAATAAATGGTTGTTGCTTCATTCTCTCTATCACCACTCTTTCCATGTGTAGTAATTCCTAGTTCAGAAAAAAAATCCTCAAAAATTATTTGCTCGGTTGTGGTAGCAAGCATCCCCGAAATTCCAGTGGCTTCACACAACCAAGTTTAGTTCTCACTCCCGCAGAGTCCCCTGTGGGCCCATCCAGATGCCTCTCCAAGGAAACCTCAGAGTTGCACCCACCGACCGGTTCTCCCACAGATGCCCTACTGGGGAGGAGTTGGGAGAGATTTGAAAGGCAGTATGATTTGAGAAGTAATATGAGATATTTGACAGGTAACAAGGTTATACAGCTAAAAAGCAGCACATTTGGGACCCAAATCCAGGTTTATCTACCTCTAAAATCTGAGTCCTTACCTACCACATAATTCTCAAGAGTTGTGTCCATTTTATACGCCATGATAATTCTGCACAAGTGGCTCTGCTGTTCTCGGTGGACTTTGCTCACTGGTCGGGGGGCCAGCTGGCTAACGCTGACCTAGGCTGGCCTCAGTCGGGGTGACGTGACTCTGCTCCCCATGCCTCTCATCCTCCGTGACGCCAGCCCAGGCATTTTTCACGGCAACAGCACAGGCGCAAGGGCAGGCAGGCCCAATGCAAGTCCCACGGCTGAGCCCAGAGGAGAGGGCGGAGGGTGGGGAAGGAAGTGAGGGTACTGAGATATTACACGACAGATGGCATGAGAATTAGTCCAGAGGTACGCAAATGTTTTCTGTGAAAGGCCATATGGTATTTCCAGCTTTGTGTACCATACTGTTTCTGCCACAACTACTCTGTGGTTGTAGCTTGAAAGCAGCCATAGATAATAAGTAAACTGATAGGCGTGTTCCAATAAAACTTTATTTAGAAAAACAAGCAGCAGGCCAGATTTGCCCTGAGGGCCACAGTTTGCCAACCCTTGAAGCAGGGCCATCCTTGCCCCTTCCACCGAAGCCTCTCCTCCTGTCTCTGGAACTCTGTGGTTGTACATTCTTGATGACATCACTTTTCTTCTCGTCTTACCTTAATTTTTTTCATTGATCAAGTGAGGGTGTTGGAGTAGTTTTGTAGAAGTATAAATTTTTTTACACTCACAGTCCAAATTATATTAACGTGCAAACCAAAAGGTATGTTCCGGGGCCTAGTTTAAGAGATTATTCTCAGCCTGTTAATAGACTGTTGTGTTTGTCCTTAGTATTATTGCTCACCTGCACAGGCTGAAATTCTACGATTTTATTTGAACAAGATTTACCATGCAAAAGACAGTGATTAATAGTAATATAATCTTAGCTCCATCAAAGTCAAATAGATTTCTCCATCCATCCAAGCGGGAAGTCGGCCAGATATATGGAATGAAAAACAAACTGACACTTTTAATGACAAATGGATAGCAAAGCTTTATTGATTACAAGAAGAAAAAGTGAAATACTAAAGAATAAACACTGGGTGATATCAATGAAGGTTAAAAAGAAACATACAATTAACTGATCCAGAAAGATAAGCTGTAGTTTTGGGACACTGTTAAACAGGACACAGGCATCCGCAGGGAGCACAGCGTTTAACTGAAGGTTATTCTGTTTGTCATCGGCTCTTTTATTGGCACCTCAACAGCATGTAATTCAGTACACTGCAATACTGCAGGAAGATATTTTTGCTCTTTTCCCCTTCATTAATCTTCCCTGCCAGGCCGTTGCCAGAATTACAAATAAGAATATTTATGTTAATAGCTACTGAAAACAGAAAGTGCATTTGAAATACTCAGCAACCATCCATAAAACCAGGGCAACACACAGAGGTTTGCAGACATCGGGGGGCAATTTTTGCCCCCAGAGGACATTCAGCAATGTCTGGAGATATTTTTGATTGTCACAACTGGAAAGTGCTACTGGCATCCAGTGGGTGAAGACCAGGGATGATGTGAAATACTCTATAATGCACAGGAAGGGTGCATACAACAACAAAAAAAATTGCCTGGTCTAACCTCTCAGGTTGAGAAACCTGCTTTTCATAGATGAAAAAAGCATTGGCTGAGATTGACAGCAACTTTTCAATCACCGGAAACTCCAAATCTTGATTATACATCACACAAAAGGGGCATGTATTTTAGACCACCCTTGAGGGACTTTGTTTTGTAGCCTAGCAACATTTCAAGGCAAGTATGTGGTGTCAAAAGATTCTGCAGAAGTGCATTCCAAAAAGCAGAACTCAATTCGCAAACCCTGGCAAAGAAATGATAAATGGCCCCAAATACTGAATAACCCATTTGGATTAACATATTAAGTAATAAAATGCCTTTATCATGTATGTACAAAATACTTTTTTAAAAATCTACATTGTGGATATTTTATAAACCAAAGCATAACATATGTGGCAAGAGTCTTCATCTCATTTGAATTGAGTCTTGACAATCACACGCAACATCAGATTTTACTGTAACTTGTTATGATGTATCTCCAACAGGATATAATTTATCAGCAGGTCAAAGAGCTGGAAAATTAATATCTGTTTAGCTAAATAGATCACATCTGTTAGCAAACTTGTCCAAATAATTTGGCATCATTGCTTACGATATATGGAGACAGATCATTTATCATTTGGATTAGTTCTAGAACCCACAGGCTTGTTTCCTGAGCATTGCATCAAACCGTCTGTGCTTGCGAGTTTGTGAACCCTTTGAAGTGCTTTTACAGGTGAAGTCAGGGAGCACAGAATCACTTCTGGGACTTTCTTTGAATTCTGTTTCTCCACTGCATTGTCCCCCCACCTAGATAGCAATTGGTGTCATTTCCACTTCAATTCATTCCTAAAGTGCCTCAGGTAATAGGTTTTCTGCAAAAGCACTGGAGAGTGTTTAGGATTAAGTTCCAGGGCCTGATAAAAAGTTCCCACAAATACACCTTAGCCCTTCATTAACCGCAAAAGAGCTCTCCACTCCTCCTTCAGGGGCTCCCCTGAGCAAAAGTGACAAATAGTGACAAGCCTGAGCTGGAGAGTCAGGCCAACCCAGGTTCAAAGTCCACCTTGAATGCTTTCTAGCTGTGACCTTAGACAAGTAGCACAACCTCTCTGATCCTCAGCCCCCTGCATGGAAAGTGGAGATAAAATTACTTCCTCCAATTTGCACACTCATGTTCATAGCAGCATTGTGCACAATGGCTAAAACTTGGAAGCAACCCAAATGTCCATGACAGATGAACAGACAAACAAAGTATGTCATATACAGTCGGTGGACTATTATACAGCCTTAAAAAGGAAGGGAATTCTGATACATGCTGCAACATAGATAAAGCTTGAGGACATTATGCTAAGTGAAATAAGCCAGAAAAAAACAAATACTGTGTGATTCTACTTACATGAGGTACCTAAAGTAGTCAAATTCATGGGAATGGAAAGTAGAGTGGTGGTTACCAGGGGATAGGAAGGGCATGGAATGGGGAGCTTTTGTTTAATGGGTACGAAGTTTTAGGTTTGCAAGATGAAAAAGTTCTGGAGATCTGTTGCAAAACAATGTGAACATACTTAAAACAACTGAATTATGCACCTAAAAATTGTTAAGATGGTAAATTTTATGTTGTGTAGTTTTTGCCACAATAAGAAAAAATACCTGCTGGGACAACTGTAAGGATGAAATGAAGCTACACTTACAAAGCTCTGAGCACAGGGTCCAGTACACAGCCCACTGTGAATGACGGGTACCATTTTTAGCTAAACAGCCTGCTGACCGTTCCATCGAGTACATTTTGAGCATGCATTTCAGCCTGACCCTGTGCTGGATGCCAAGGACAGTACACATCACAAAGATACATTGTCCCCCCAGGTTGTTCACAATGTCACTGAGGAAACACACCTGGCCCAGGTGAAAGAGCAGGAGACCCAGGCAGGGATGTTAAGTTCCATGGCCCAGAACACTGATGCCGGCAATCAGAGACAAGGAAAATCATGTAGGAATTTCAAGGATGTTAACACATCAGGAAGCTCTTGGCCCAGGACCTGGCCCGGAACAAGAGCATTGGCTGTTGTCATCCGCTATAAATGGTAATAGAACAAGTACCTCCTCCATCACTGGGATTCATGGTTGTTGCCATCTACCCCCACTCCCGCCTCTTATTTAAGGACAAGAGCTCCTGTTCCTACCCTTTTGCAGGAAACTATTCACTTCGCTATTGCCTACTTGCCCCAAGACTTTGTAGGTATCCTTTGTTTTCTTTCTCTATGCAGTTTGCCATCTCTCTCTTTCTTCGCCTTTGGCTCACTTGGGGAGTTACTTGATTTATTATTTGCCAAATAGGCAAACCTATTCCTTTCCTTGCTGAATTTTATAATTTTACAAGTGCTGGCAACAGTGACCATAAAAACTATAAACCATCTCCACGAAGTCTTTGAAATCCATTCAGATTGTTTTTGGATTATGTAACATCTTAAAAAACACATCTTTTTTTTTGGTGTTTCATCCTTTTATTTAAATTTTACTTGTTTTTTGATTGGTTTATTGGGTTTGGTTTGGTTTGGTTTTTAGCCAAAGCCTTACCGTGAAAGAAGTGCCGCTGTGAGCACAGTTCCCTAGGCATTAGGGCTCCCTTAGCAAATCCAGAAAATGGCAACAACCATCCAAGAATTCAGCTTGCACTAAAGTACTTCTGTGGCCGGCTGTCCCATCATGGACACTGCCCACTGCCACAGAGTCATGCTGGGTCAGCCTGCCCTATGCTACATCTTTGTCCTGGGCGTTCTGGAAGCATAGAATGTCAGAGCTAGAAATAAATATAAAGATGACCCTGTTCAACCACACATTTAACACAGGGCAAACTGAGGCTTATGAAGAGGAAGCAACCCAAACATGACTATACCAATTTATTACTATGTCCACTCGCCGCTGACCAATCCACCATTGCCCAGTGGTCCCTGGGGGAAAGGTCAACTCTTCTCCTTATTTCCAGAACTTGCCCCTGAGAACCCACTCTCTTCTTCTCAGCCAGCCCTTCATCTGCAACTTGAATTGAAGCTTCCTTAAAGACAAAATTCATGCTGGGCACAGTGGCTCACGCCTATAATCCCAGCACTTTGAAAGGCTGAGGCAGGAGGATTGCTTAAGGCCGGGAGTTCAAGGTTACAGTGAGCTCTGATCGTGCCACTGCACTCCAGCCTGGGCTACAGAGTGAGACCCTATCTCTAAAAAAAATTAATAAATGAATATTCATTTGGCAAATGCTTGTCTTTTCCTTTTGATATGACTGGGGCATGAGATGCTGAAGAGTTCAAGCTAAGAAGGATTTCTCACGCCTTAAACCCAAACTCACCAAGACCTCCCCACCCCAACCCCACCGAATACCCCCACATATCACCCTGTGCCCAAAATTCACATAGTTTTAAATCTAGCAAGTTTCATGTGATCCCTTTCTTGCAATCAAGAAGAGGGTGAGTACTGGAACTGATTGTAGCCCTTTGGGGTCACCATGAGCTGGACCCCAGACCTTCCAACCTCTATCCCTGCCCATCCTCCCCCTCCCCTTGAAACCATGCTCACTGGGTTAACAAGAATTGCAAGCCAGGCTTTAGGCAAGATTACAGTCAGACAGTAAGCAAGGTACACTTTGAGCCACCTTCTTGCAGTGGCTGACCAGCTGAGAGCCACGTAATGCCAGGTAATGACCATCTCTTTTCCCCTTGTTCCTATAGAGGGGATCTCTGGGCTAAAATCATAAGATTCTTTGCTCTGAAACTGCTTAAGTTGTTTTTTCAGATCCTGAATTCCAGTGAAACAGCTGATGCCAACCAGTCTGAAGACCCCCACAAGGGAACCAACCCAGCCCAACAATGTGTTCTCTTTACCTCCCTGTCCCACAACTCCACCCCTCACTTCTTGACCAACCAGTGATCCCCACGTGCAGCCCACCATCCATCCAAACCCCTCAAAACCCTGTCCCCAAACCTCTCGGGGAGGTGGATTTGAGGTTTCGTCCCATCTCCTCGTTCAGCTGCCCTACGATTAAACTCTGCTGCCACCGTCGGTGTCTTGGTACGTTGACTTGCTACACATCAGGCAAAAAACTCGTTATGGTCACACCCTCCTGCTTCCCAGAGCCGTCCTAGAAGGGCTCATGCCAATGTCTTAGTTGTAGAGCCCTGGCTCCCGCCAGCACCACCTTTGCTGGCACCAGTTAAGGAGCCCTACATGCGGCATCCACTTGCACCGTCCATGCAGCCTGCACCCTGGCCAGATGGGACCACAGGGGCTTTATTTCCCCAGCAGCTCCCTGGAAGGAGCAGGAAGCAAGACCCAGAGGTGCTGACACCTATAGCCAGCGGCAGGAAGGGGCCAACTGGCAAACTTATACCCTCCCTCCCCACTTTGGCTGGTCTGAGATGCCCAGCTCTGGTCTAGCAGCGAGCATCCCACATGGCTGTTCTCTCCCCAGCTCTGGCGCACTCTGTAAGCTCGTCTTTCTTGTCCTCCTCTCCTCTCTCACTTCTCAGTTCCTCCTTTGTTTGCTCTGTGGGATCTCACCCCCAACAAAGCTTTAGTGCAGAGGTGGGCAAGCTTTCTCTGTAAATGGCCAGAAGTGACAGTAAATCCTTCTGGCTTTGCAGGCCATTCTCTGTGGCAACTGCTCAACTCCACTGTTGTGGCACAAGAGCAGCCGCAGACACTGCGTGAGTGAGTGGGTGTGGCTGTGTTGCAGTAACACTCGGTTTATGGCATTAACATCCGAATTTTATAAAATATTCACATGTCACAAAGTGTTATTCTTCTTTTCATTTTTTTCAGCCATTCAAAAATGGGAAAACCATTCTTAGCTCACAGGTCATAAAAAGCAGACAGGGGGCTAAATTTGGCCTGTGGGCCATAGTTTGCGAGCCCCTGATTTCAATCACTGAGTAGCTGGGTTTCTTAGCTCACAGCCTATATACAAATGAGACAGGCCACAGTTTGCCAACCCCTGCTTCAGCATGTAAGCTTTGCTTCAGGTCTGTTTTCTAGAAATCCCAAGAAAAGGCCTACCACAGTCATAATCATTAGGTGAATTTTTTAAATAATAATTTTTTAAATTTTTTCTTAATACTTCTCTGCACTGACCCCGGAGCCTGAGTTATTGGATGTGCAGATCTTATCAGGAAAGTCAAACTCCCTGCCTCTTGCCTGTAGTCGTACTAATCACTGACGTTCAGGGATGCAGGAAACTGGTTTCCATGGCTCCTGTTGTGTCAACTATTACCTCTCCTTCTCATTTATCTTCCCGTGGGTGTGATTCTTTACTCCCCTTTAAGGTCAGGGAACTCCTGTGTGTCCTCTGCTGGTCCTTCCTGCACAATGAATATTTATTACTCAGCAAACACATTTTGATTCTTTTTTTTTTTTTCACATTTTGATTCTTTATCGGAGTAGGAGCAAGACGATGGAGCTCGTGACGGAGTTGAATTTCCTTTATCAGAGCTGCCTAAGGAGGAAAAGGTTGCCTTGGGAGACGTAAGCTTCTCATGTATTAGGTATTCAAGACAGTCTATAAGACCACCTGGCAAGGATGCTAAAGATGAAGAATCTACACTCAGATGGAGGGTTAGACTTCACCCCAGCCTCTAGAGTCAATGACTCCAAGGATTAAGGCTCCTGCAACTGTGAGGGGTGCAAGAGAAGGCAGGCAGAACACTGCTAAAATACCTATCATGTGCCAGACACTGTACTGAGTGCTTCACAAATAAATAATGATAACCAATATGTATGGACCCTACAATACATGCCAAGGACTATTCAATACACTTTTACAATCTAGTCCAAGGGCACACAGCTGGAAGACAAAACAAGAACCAAACCCCGGTCCAATTGACCTCAAAGGCTTTGAGTTACTCCCACCTGCTCCTTCCTGCTTGCATGGGAGGTGAGATCACACCATAAAGTCCTTCCACATCTTGATGGGACCATATTGTCTGATCGCCATAAGTGACATTAATGATCGTGTCTTTTTTGAGTAAATGGAGATCCATTATAATGTTTCTGTTCTTTAAAAAGAACATTTCAAAGAATCAAAGTACTCCTCAACTTTAAAAAAAAAAAAAGTGTAGAGAATCTCGAGTGTTACGGAACGTGGGCTCGCCCCGGGGAACTGGGAACAGCTCATAACAAGCCGCATCACAGCACACCAATAATTAAGAATGCTTAAATGCCAGCTTGTGCCTCGGGGGGCCGCCACAGGCGAGAACCGTGGTGTTGCATCGAGCCTGGAAGCAAGTACTTTGTTATTAACTTGATGTATAATTGATATGGGCAGAAACGTGTATCCTTCCTTTCCAAAATGGACAAGAGCCAACCTGGAGCCTCAGCGGTGCACCCCAGCCCCTCCACACAGAAATACAATCCCCCTAATGATCTAACTTTTATTTCGACCCAGAGCCCATTTTAAAACATTGCCCCGAAGTTGGATGAGCTCTTCCAGACGTCCTGCCAACAGCTAGCTGGAGTGCCGCTTAGGGGAGCCCGAGACAAGGGCTGTTATTTCTACAGTCACTCAGCCTGGTGCATTTTAACCAGTCACATTAGCCCAGTGGACACAAACAAGGCCTTGCGGTTCGTGGAGAAGCAGCCAGGTTCAGGGACACAAAAACAGGCCAAGTCTACACTGGAGGGCATTGGGCTTCCTGAGACCCCAGGATGCTTCTTTCTCTCACAGACTCCCTCGTGTTGCTGTCATCTTGGAGTAGCCTAGGGTGTGAGTCCTAGGAGCCAGGAAAGAGGCACAGTGAGGCAGCTTCTCCTCGGCAACAGCGCACGTCGCTGCGGTGACCCAGCACGGCTCTGGCAGCCCATCCATCTTGTCACCTCCGCAGAAGCAGGCACCTGCTCTCCTCCGCCAGGCTCAGCTCTCCTCCCACAACTGCCTCTGTTGACGCCACTCTGCAAGCCTCCTGTGACAAGCTTTGCGGAGGAGGGATTCCATTTGTCAGCTAATCATCTTCCAACAAGGAGTGCCGGACCGGCCAGAGTTCTCGAGCCCAGTCATTTAAAAGGCCACCACTGGCCAATATACTGGGTTTTTTCCTTTTAGCTCCAAACCACACTCCCATTTCCCTTCCTCCCACCACGACCATAGGCAACCACTCTAAAGTGCTAGGTATGCATCTTTTTATGTGTTTTCTTGCAAAATGAGTATCATGATTATGCATTCATTTTCATAAAAGTACTCTATATGTATGTCATATTAATAGATCATATTCTGTTTCCTTCAATCCTGATTCTTGTCTTTCAGGGTCAAAGTCTACCTCCATGGCCGGGCGAGGTGGCTCACGCCTGTAATCCTAGCACTCTGGGAGGCTCAAGTGGGAGGATTGCTTGAGCTCAGGAGTTCAAGACCAGCCTGAGCAAGAGCAAGACCCCATCTCTACTAAAAATAGAAAAATTAGCCGGGCGTGGTGGCACGCGCCTATAGTCCCAGCTACTCGGGAGGCTGAGGCAGGAGGATTGCTTGAGCCTAGGAGTCTGAGGTTGCTGTGAGCTAGGCTGACACCACGGTACCCTAGTCAGGGCCACAGAGTGAGACACTGTCTCAAAAAAATATAAAATAAAAATAAAATAAATAGCTTCAAGCATGTCCATCCCCCAGACAGTGCATACTGCACCCATTAGGTGTGAATATACCCATCCCCACCTCCCTGCTCCCATCTGCCCAACATCTGATGAATGTTACTACTATATGTGCACAAAAGTGTTTATCAGTTAATGCCAATTTGATGGTGAGTACATGTGGCACTTGCTTTTCCATTCTTGGGATACTTCACTTAGTAGAATGGGCTCCAGCTCTATCCAGGATAATACAAGAGGTGCTAGATCCCCATTTTTTTGTGTGGCTGAGTAGAACTCCATGATATACATATACCACATTTTATTAATCCACACACGTATTGATGGGCACTTGGGTTGTTTCCACATCTTTGCAATTGTGAATTGTGCTGCTATAAACATTCTAGTGCAGATGTCTTTTTTATAGAATGTCTTTTGTTCCTTGGAGTAGATGCCCAGTAATGGAATTGCTGGATCAAATGGTAGTTCTACTTATAGCTCTTTGAGGTATCTCCACATTACTTTCCACAGAGGTTGTACTAGTTTGCAGTCCCACCAGCAGTGTTTGAGTGTTTCTATCTCTCCTCGTCCCTGCCAACATTCATTGTTTTGGGGCTTTTCACACTTGAAGCTCTGACTCGGATGGGGCAAAGGCAATACACGTAACCTAAACATTTGTACCCTCATAATATGCTGAAATAAAAAAATAAATAAAATTAATAAATATTAAGCAAAAATAAATAAATTGGAACTAATTGATCAACACTTAAGTGCACATATGGAAGTAAAACTCAAGGGAAATCAAGTAGGTGGGAGCGGGGAGGAAGGGATGGGTAAATTCACCTCTAATGGGTACAATGCACACTAACTGGGTGAAGGGCACACTTACAACTTTGACTCAAACTGTTGGCCAATATCACAAAGCTCCATTGTTTTCCTGCAAGATGCTTCTCTCTCCTTATGAACCCTCTTCATAAACCCAGCACCAGGACCAACAAATAATGACCAGTTTTAAAGTATTGACAAGTTTGATAGGGAGAATGTTTAATTTGCCCTTGCTAAACTAAGTTCTAACATGGGTGTCACTGGATTTTTACAGTTTGGGTATCATTAAAGGTAGTGCTTGGCTAGTTGTCTCTGCAGGAAAGTTTTGCTGAAGTTTCAGTGTTACAGCAACATGGCTGGCAATGAGTCTTCAGAAAGCCAGGTTCAGATGTAGGCAGTGCTACTGGACTTAGCCTCCAAAAATATTCCCCAAGATAAATTCTTTTATCTCAAGAAACTTTTATAGGGTAACTAGGACCCCAGGCAACGAGTGGGGACTTTATAGCTGCAGGTTTTCCAGCTCTGGAGGACTCAGATCACCCAGGGGTGGGAAACCTGCAGCCTTGGGCCACACGTGGGCTTCTGAATCCTTGACTTGTGGCCCTTTGACTGAATCCAAATTTTAAGGAACAAATCCTTTCAATAAAGTTTGGATTTGGTCGAGGGGCCGCACTTGGGGATCTTGAAGACCACATGGCAGGCAGCCAGCCAGGAGACGGAGTCTGTGAAAATAAACATTTCCTGTTTCAACGTGTGTTGATATAATCTGGGTACAAAAGATTTGGAACCAACCTGAAATGAAGCCATTGTCTGCATGACTCATGTATCCAATCTGTTCTTTTTTAGCTGATATTTACTGACGACCTAATGTGTTATACATTTGAAATACATAATCTCATTTAATCACAACAGCCCTCTGAGATTGCTGCTAATGAAAATAAAATGTATTGGGCTGGAAATTTGGGTGGAGGTAGGTAGAATATACTCTGCTCAAAAAAACTGTCCTGCTGTGAAATATAAAGAATGAGGTTTACATATTTTCTGGATATTTAAAACTAGAAGAATGCAATAAGACAAGAATATAGCTGAAGTTTGAACAAGTAGGGCCAAGGGCTTGAAGAGAATGGACTACACAAGTCTAAATTTGCTGGTACATCGCTTGCTAACAATTCTAAACAACTCAGAAATTGTATGTTCTTGTCCCTGCAATCAGGGTGTAATGGAAGCCCCTCCATGTGTTAATGTCAGTATCATGAGACAGCCCTAAGTAAATAAATGAAACATTAATTCAACGTGGAGTAAGATACCACTTCATATGCACTAGCATGGCTAAAATCAGAAAGACAGACAATCACAAGTATTGGCAAGGGTGTGGAGAAATCGGAACCCTACACAGTACTGGTGAGGTTATAAAATGGCACAGCCACTTGGGAAAACAGTCCGGTGGTTTCTCAGAAGATCAGCCCGAGTTACCATATGACCAGCAATTCTAATCCTGGGTATCTACCCAAGAGAAATGAAAACACTTGTACATGAAGGTTCAAAGCAATATTATTCACAGTGACCAAAAGGTGGAAATAACCCAAAACTCCACCAACTGATTAATGGATTTAAAAAATGTGGCATGTCCATGCAATGGAATATTATTCAGCCATAAAAAAGAATTAAATACTGATACATCTTACAACATGGATGAACCTTAAAAACATTATATTAATAAATACTGAGTGAAAGAAGTCACAAAGGACCATGTTTTGTATAATTCCATCTATATGAAATGTCCAAAAAAGGAAAATCCATAAACACTAAAAGAAGTTTAGTGGTTTCCAGGGACTGAGGGGAGGGGAAATGGGGAGTGTTTGCTAATGGGCACAGGGTCTCTTTTTTGGGGGGTGATGAAAATGTTCTGAAATTAGATAGTGGTGATAGTTGCACAACACTAAATATATTAAAAACCATTTTACACTTTAAAGGAGTGAATTTTATGATATGTGAATTATATGTCAATAAAGGTGTTATTTAAAAAAGAAAAGAAGAGAGAAAAATGAAGAAATTTGTGGTTTTAAAAGTGCCACAATGAGAGAAAGTCTGGAGACAGATGTAGATTTGAGTTTACAGGGCCTGAAATTTTTATAATTGGGGAACTTTCCTAAAGAAAAAGAATTTTTTAAATAGAAGTACACTGTACAACAATGTGCATATAGTTAACAATACTGTACTATACACTTAAAAATTTGTTAAGAGGGTATATTTAATGTTATGTGGGGTTTTTTTTACCAGAATAAAAAAGTGCAAATGCAAAATTAGGTACAAAACTAGATATTTAAAATGAGAAATGAAAGGACAAATTATGAATTTTTAAAAGGTGAAAAACATCCAAAACTCATTTATAAAAACATATTCTTTATTAATTAACTTCCTGCCATACATCTAAAAATCCTATTTTACTCCATTGTGGGCTGCTTAGTCTTTGCTGACCTTTTCATGAGACAATGATACTACATCGTTTTCTACAGGGAGAATAGAAAAAGAATTCAGTCTTTTCTCTAGCATAGTTAATCCAAATTGTTTTTTAATTATACAAATTTAGAAAAATTTTTTTCAGCTCCAGAATTTGTTAATGGTCCAATACATTGTTATGCATAAAGTAAATATCTCCAAGCAAAAAAAATTCGTCATTTATTGCATTGCTACACATTTGTGCTCTACAAACAAAAATTCTGATGAATTCTGTATCACAGGACTCCCAGGTTGTAAAATGGTACAGCTACTTGGAAAAAATTATAAAAATTTTATTATATTATACAAATAAAAGATACCACAGTAAAAATAAAAAATATTTTTACTGTGGTAGCTTTATAATTGTACACATTGCATTAATATATATTCCCGACAGGAAAGAACTTTTATTTTGACTAAGTGGTGAGAAATGATTCCTCTACTTCTAAGTTTATATGTATGATGAATGGAAGAATTTTCCTCGGAGTAGCTTCTGGCTCTACATATTTCAAATCTGTCTCTCCTCCAGGGCCGCACGACCTCTATAGGCCTGACACAGACGACTCACACAATGGACCCTGAGAGTGTCCTGGAAGCTGCTCTTGTACCACGATGACTAGAAATATCTATACGCAGAAATAACCATGATCCACAAAATGCGCCCCACTAATTATCCCCATTCAACTTCCCTTCACCTGCATCCCCCAAATGCACTGCACCCCGGGACCCCCTGACAGAAGGAGACGTGCATGGCGGTGGGGAAGCTAGAGCAGGAACCGAAGTCATAACCAGTCACGGTTAAAATCTTACTTTTGTAAATTTTACAAAAGCACATGAACACATCACCAGGGTCTTCAAAGGGACTGGAAGCTTCATTCATTTCACAGGGAATCCCTTGTCTGGAAAGGAGTGTGTGAGGTGTTTGCACCACAAAGAATAAGCTCAGGAGGGAAGAATGGGGGTCGTTCATAAAGGGGTTAACTGAGCCTGCACGCTCAGAACCTCTAGGACATACACATCCTGTACCTACTTCTCCTACTTCTCCCTAAGTAGCAGAGAAGTATTGGTCCTGGTAGGCACCACGGCCACCAGCTCTGCTCTGCTCCTTGAGGAAGGAGGCTCTCCCCTGACATGCAGCTGGACAGCCAGCTCTGGCAAACCATGAGTCCTTGGGTCCCAAAGAGCTAGGCTCACTTCTACACATCCACAGATCTCCCCGCAAAAGAATTTGTGACAAGCTCCCAGGGCGTAGACTGGGAAACATGGGGTAGAAAACAATCCATTTAAAAAAAAAAAAAAAGTTTTTTGAAGTCTTCCTTCCCTGCCATGACCCTCTTTCTCCAGGAATGGGCCACATGCCCCACTTTCCCCCTCCTCAAGGTGAGTTTCCTGCCTTCCAGGGACACCCTCCCCAGAGACAGAAGACAGGTTTTATCTTCTCTTCAAGCTCAACTTTACCCCTGTCCCCAAACTTTCCAACACCAGCCTGTGCATACCGCCAAGAGAAGTACAAATGAGCTCGATCGTCTTGGAAAACAATTTGGCAACAGTCATTACAGATCCTTCTAAAGTCCCCCTCTGGGAATTTCTCCTAAGGAAGTAATCCTAAATGTACAAAAGCTATGGGCACACAGATGTTATTAAGAATAGCAAGGCAAAGAAAACAATCTGAATGGCCAGTATAGGCAAATAATAAAATAAATTGTTACATCTAATGAAATCTTTACATATCCTTTAAAATAATTATTAAATATGATAATATGGGGGAAACTATATACTTATTATACAATAATAAGGAATGAGTGATATAAAATTGCGTATATGGCCTAGAACCAAATTTGTTCTTAATCTTATGCATAAAGAAAAAAAGACTAGAAGGAAATGCACCAAAATGCTAAAAATTATTGTGTTGGGATAGGTTTACGTAAATTTTCCTTATCTCATATAAATTTCATAATGAAAATAAAGTTGCCTAATGATCCTGTCTCCTCCCTGCCTCAGCTCCCAGAATTAATGGTCCTAAATATTAGCAAAGCAGCTGGCTCCTTTGAGAAGGGTATTATGGTACATAAATGTAAAGTATCATTAAATATTCTTTTTGAAGCTCTGTTAGCATGCTGTCTCTTTACGTATAGCAATATTCTGGGGGAAAAGATTAATCCAGTTAAATACTGTATTTCTACTTCTGAAACT
>CM052446.1:53455341-53488441 GCA_028533085.1 Varecia variegata | reverse complement strand
GAAGGGCCAGCAAGCTCACGCCAATCCCCATGGGCTGGTCTGAGAAACAGGAAGCAGAAACATTTATTAAATCCAAAACTCTTTGTGGATCTTAACTCCTAGCCCTGGGCCTCCTTTCAATTGGGTTTGCAGGAGGCAGGGAGCCTACTCCTCCGATTTAAAAAGGGTGGAGCTGTAGACATTCAACTGTCTTATCAATACCATAGGAGATAAGCGATTCCCAACATGGCACGAACCAAGTGTTAAATTATCCCAGCTAAAATAATTCCCGTCAAAGAGAGATGTTGGACTAGAGCTTTCTGAGTTGACTCCCAGACCACTGATGGATGTGTTAGTCATTGCCGTTCTGTACCTGGGCCAATTTGACTTTTTTTGTGAATGCCCTAGAGGTTCAAGTTGAAGGGACAAGGAGAATTAAAATGCCCTTAATTATGAAAGAATGTGAATTTGTTGCACCTCAGTATTTAGAGATGTGAACTCTGGTTAAAATCATTCCAAGAAAAGATTTGCCAATTTAGCCATAATTACTTTCATTCCATTCTGAAGCCATGCTAATTATGAAGATAGTTTTGTAAAGAAATCATTATGTGTTAGGGAAAATGTTTAATCACTACGCATTTGGAGACAAAGGATTCATTTGCTGGCAGATAATGAAGGTGCCAGGACTGAGTTTCTGGGGAACAATACAATTTCACTTTTTAAAAAATATATTACAGTAGCCCTGTGGAAATATGTACACCTTTCTGAAGGATACCCAGACACTTGGAATTGGAGGTACCAGAAAAGAAGCCAATAACTGGTTTTTAATTTCAAAGGATATAGGTTGCTAAGTGACAATGTCAAAGCCACTATGAGCAGCAACTGTTGACGAACCCCCACCCTGCTCTCCCATATTCTAATATAAGATCCATCCCCAGCCTTCCAAGATGACTTAGAAGGAGCACAGGGAATTTCACCCCAAAATATGGCTCTTTGGTATAATGAGTATTTTGAATTAGAAACCCTAAGAGATCAACAAGCCTAGGAAATGACTTTTTCCCTGTCTACATAAAGAACTGACAGACCCACCAAACTGAACAAGGGTTATTCCCTCCCCCTCCCTGTTATCTCATTATCTATTGCAGAAAAGACCAAGAATGTAACCAGACCTTATCAGACCCTTCTACAAAATAATGCCTATCTCTGAGGCTCATTTCCCAGGAGAACCATTTATAAGTCAATCTCTGTTCCCCCATCCAATCATTATCCCAAATATCCATTCATTCTCCCTAATAGTCATTTACTGCCCCTCAACAGAATTACCTATATTCTCCATCTCCCTCCACTCCTCTGAAATAAGGTTATATAAGTATTTGGGCCCCAATGGAATATGAGATACTCACTCTGTGGTTCCATCATGGGCACATTAATAAAGTTTGTGTGCCTTTTCTCCAATTAATCTGCCTTTTGTAAGTTCACTTTTCAATGAGCCTTTCCGGTTTTCCCTTCACCCCTACAATGCCCTTGTTCAGAAAATCCCAAATTTTCTCCCTCTTCATTGAGATGTTCCCTCATTAATGAATGATCTCCCAATTGCAATAGCTCAAATAAAATCATTTGAATTGTCCAGGGAATTTTTCCTAGACAGAAGGAAAAAAGTCTAGCTCTACCCTATGTTTTCTCTCAACTAAAATTGCAATTAGTAAGTCTTTAAGTCTGTATCTACCTAGCACCAGAAAGACTTTATCACAGACCCTTACCTATTCTGAGGGCTGCTCTGGACAACTTTTATTACCTTGGAGATCTTTTATCTGCATAGAAAGACAGCCTTGGTTTGCTGTGCACTTCCTCCCTGCACCCTCCTACAACTGTGTCTCCACACCCCCATCCCTTTCTGTAGCTCAGGATGCCATATAAGCTTCACTCATCTGAACCCTTTTTCAAGTCTCATATTTTGTGGGACTCCCATGCATTTGCTCATAATTAAAATGGTTTTTCTCCTGTTAATCTGTCTACTGTCAGTCCATTTCATAGATTCAACCATTGAACCTTCAGAAGGTAGAGAGAAAGTTTCTTTCCCCTACAGCTATAAAGAAGATATCAATTAATGAAAAAATGGCTCAAAGAAAAGGAAGGGGGCCTGCAGTTTTCGAGAGAAAGGTAGGCAAGGAAGCCATCCTCACTCCTTACAGGATTCATGAGAAAGGAGGTGGCTGTCATCTTGGAAGATGCTGGAATATGTGAGAGCAGAGTGGTCACCTACAGTTAGCCCTTTCTCAGAACACAGAAAGGTGGGAGATTTCTCAATCGACATGGCTGTTTGGGAGCAGAGGGCTCAGAAAAGATTCAACATTGTCACTAGTGTCTGAGTCCCCACCTTCTCACTGAAAACTCAGTTCCAAGAATCCCTAGATGTGTGCAAGTAAAAGAAAGGAAATGAGCCCGCTTTAAAACAGTCTATAATACCAGCTTTGGGTTATCACAACTTGATGCTTTATCATTTAGTTTATCACTACCTCGATGATCAAGATTGGCAAGAATTTCCCCTTAACAAATTAGGGGAACCCCTCAGAACAACCTTGACTTCTGAACCAAAAGATAACATTCCCTGTACACACGGGACGTTGTCACACACGAGGAGGGATCAAAATAGACCACTGGCCATGCCAGATAATGACGATCAGAAGGACAGAATATCAACTCTCCCGAAGTCAAAATCATTGCTTTTTATAGACTGTCTCCAGCTATTTCCCCTCCACCCTCCCCCAAACCCAGATATTTTTTATAATTATCAGAATAATTCACTGAGCACCAGTGGCCACATTGGACACTAAGATGTGACCCTTTCCCTTACGATTTTTTTTAAGTTGAGATATAATTCATGTGCCACAAAAGTCACTATTTGCCTCCAGCTTTTAACCATAACTTTTAAATTAACCAACCTGGACGGTGAATTTACTCACTGAATTCCCTAAGGGTATACCTGGGAACCAAGTTAAATTTTAAAGGACATATTATACAAAGAAAGAACAATGCTTAAAGTTAGGAGATAACCAAGACTACCCTGTAGCCTACCAAGGCCTCCTCCACCAGGCCCTCCTCACCTCCCAGCCTCTCCCTTTAATCCCTGGGCTCTGGGTACACAGCTCTGCCCTCCTCCGTTCCTTCAACACCAAGCCCTTCCTGCTTCAGGGCCATTTCCTCTTCCAGAAGGTTCCTTTCCTGGATCTTTGCAAGGCCAGTGTCTTATGCAGGTCACAGCTTCAACATCCCTCCTAGAAAGGTCATCTCACCTCATTTCACCTAACGACTTTGTCTCTCACACCATCCTACTCCCACCCAGCACTTAGTACAACTTGTGCTTATCTTTGTATGTATTTATTCATTTTCCTCCCACTAGAAGGTAAGCTCCCTGAAGGTAAGAAGTTCATCTCTACCATTAACACTCAGTACCATGTGGGACCTCACGAATGCCCACAATGAATAAATCTGCCTTAAATATTTTCCTAGATAAGATTCACATAAAACTTCGGAGCTTTCAATCACCCAATTATCTGCATGTTAGAACAGATCTAAATTTTCCTTTCTAAGGAAAATTTTGGCCCTGTGACAAGGACTTCTGTGAGCCACCTCCATGGGCAGGTGGGCCAGCCCCTCGTTCAGGCACAAATCCGGGTCAGACGCCCCCAGTTTTTTAAAAGGATCCCCACCCTTCCTCCAGCCCAGGGACCTGTCCTTAAAGGGTGACTTAATGGAGTAGTTAGTTGTCAGAGGACAGATATCAAACTCACTGCCGGGCTCTACTTACCACTTCTCTCTTAGGGAAGTGATACGACGGAGGGCTGCCTGGAGAACATGCTGCCCACATGCTGCCCATCCTTCCCTTTAATTTCAAGTCAACCTTTTGAGTCAGCCAGACCTTAAAGAGAAACATTGATCCATTTTTGTTTCCCATTTAAAAGTTTTTACTAAACTTTCTCACTATACCATTGACCTACATTGAAAGATACTACGTGAGATGACCCTGGGAAACCTATGATTATATATTACCATACATTCTCTGTGAATGTGTTTGAGGATGTTATTTGCTACATCACACTGGGCCTCCTATTGAAGACCCACAAGAGAAATTTCTCAGCTCTTCTGTAACAAGAATAGCCACGCTTCTCTGAACCACTGGTTTGTTTTTAATCTTTTACGTGCCATAAATCTTATGTATTCCCGTGCCTTGGAGGCTAAGCAGCTCACAGCCACGCTTTTGGGACCATAGCATGGGCACTTTATATGCTAACCTTACCCTGGGCTTTGTTGGATTTTTCATACTCTTATATTCCTTTGACCCCAATTTCTTTACTCCTTTATTTTATCTTATTTAACTAAATATATTACTTTAGAGGGTCTTATATCCTTTCTGGAATGGGCAGGGAATCTATATAACTGAAGTTAAGATTTTGACAGTTTGATACCATGTTATATAAAAACAGTGATATGAGGGCATATTTAGGTAGCCTGACTTAAAATATAGGCTGTGTAGTGTTCCCAGGGTTTAGTTCTGAGGTTCCTAGGGTCACCTAGATCACCCCCAGGATTACTGAGACTTAAACCCAGCAAGAAATCTATGTGGTGGTCTGTTGAAAAAGATGCTCTCTGTGATGCCAGGGACAAACACACACACACACACACACACACACACACACACACAATGGCTTCCACGATGAGCACCAAGTCAGACTCACTAGGTTGGATGCTCCAATTGCAGCTGTTGGTCTGTAATAGAGCTGCTCCTCACAGGGGTAACCGTTTTTAGGGTGCTCCAGGTGAGTGTCAACATTCTACTCCATGCACTCATTCTGCAATCCTGTCTCTTACCTCACTGGCCCCCAGAACTCTTTTACTCATATTCATTATCAACACCCCCCTGCTATGGTCTGACTGTGTCCCCCAGAATTCACATGTTGGAAACTTAATCCCTAAGGCAACAGTGTTGGAAGGTGGGGGCTAATGGGAGGTGTTTAGGACATGAGGGCCCTGCCCTCATGAATGAATTAATGCCATTATTAAAAGGGCTTGTGCAAGTGGGTTCACTTTCTCGTGCCCTTCTGCCATGTGATGACGTGGCAAGAAGGCTCTCACCAGATGACGGCACCTTGACACTGCACTTCAGCCTCTGGAACTGTGAGCCAATAAATTTCTGTCCATTATAAATTGCCCAGCATGTGGTGTTCTGTTATAGCAGTGCAAAGCAGACTAAGACACCCCCAAACCCCACAACCTCCTCTCAGAACATTTCCTTCCTGTTCTTCTCGAAATCAGATGGTCTTGTAGGAGAGGAAAAAAACTTTTCCTCTACCGTCCTAGGTTCTCCAGCTGGGGCTCTGGAAACTAAACTGACAAAAGACAGATTCACAGGCGAGTAGCAGACTGTTTATGAACACACGTGGCGTGCAGACACAGAGGAGAAACTCAGTGATAAGTAACTCAGAGTAGTGGTTGGAACTTGAGACTAATTTAGTATCTTAACAAAGAACAATAAATGTTTAGAGAAGTGATGAGACAAAGGAAAAGACATTTAAGCTTAAAAGCAACCCATGGGAAGGTAAATATATGGGCAAAAGCAATGGAAGATAAGGTTAATTTAGTAAGGTTTGTTTGTGCGGGTCCATCTCGGTGCTGACTTTCCATCTCCTTCATGGCCTTAAAACGTCCCTGGGAGAGCGATTTACGATAGTCCTCGTTGCTCAGGAGTCTCTGCATTTAGTCAGATAAGGGGAGCTCTGGGAAGGCTTCTTCCTGCATCTTTTGATTCTCATTTGCTTCAAGCTCAAAATAATCCTTATGCCAGAGTGGCATATTCAGGGGTGGCATACTCTGATCCCCTACATAAATCTCTAACCATATTCTTTCCCTGAAGCCAGGGCCAGCGTGTTGGAAAAGGCCAGAGGGTGCCATTCATACGGATGACAATGTTCTACGCGACCGGTAGGGGGTGCTGCGTTCCCCTCTGCATTTCACACTCCTCAAAGCCTGCAGGTGCTGCGGCTCCTGAGGACGGAACATCCATCCTCAGACTTCACTGCTCCTTAAGGTTTTCATCTACCAACCCCCGGCTCACGCCTCCCCATTCACTGACGGCTTCCGAATCTGTCTGGCTTCTTTTCTCCTCCCACTACTGTTAAAACTATTCTCAGTGATTTCAGCATCCACCAGGATGCCCCATCCTACATTCTGGTCATTCCATTTTTTCTTTTAATCTTATCTTCAATAATCTTTTCCTTTACTAAACCATAGCCTCACAGCTGGCATCGCCATCAATAATGGTGCCTCTGTTACACATAATAAGGAGTTTCTCGGGGTTGTTTTACAAGGACTTCACCACACCTGAGCCACACCATGTTCCACACGGGAGAAGGGAGGGTGCCCCCTCACTGTGCTGCACATTGAAGTACAACGTGTACCCGAGAAACTCGCTGGTTCCCACAGTTTCTGCTTGCAGCCACCCTCTACATGGCTAAGACCAAGTTCTTGAGTCTGAGCTGGGGGTAAACAGGCCAGGCATGCGCCACGTTGTCCTCCTCCATCCCGGCTCTCCCTGGACACCAATGCAAAAATCTCTCCCCCCCCCCCACCTCCAGGCAGTAGCCCTCTGTCCACTCATCGTCACACACTCAGACAAGTTTGAGCACCAGGTTCAACTCAGTCTGCACACATTTTCACACGCACGCACACACACACACACACAAAGGCATGTACTTCTAAGTTCAAGGTAGAGCAAAAGCATCAGGGGAAAGGATTGGAGAATGTTTTCATCAGAAGGGTCAAGAGCAAGGAGACCCATACAAAGCAAAGAAGATGAAGAGCACAAAAAATATAATAATTTCAATGAGTTTTAAGAGACTCAGAAAGGACAATATGTTTTTCCCTTTGAATGCCAGCCAAAAGAAAAAACACAGTTTCCAGGATCTATTTAAAAACAGCCAAACTGTAATTGCATATGGTTGAATCCACTGCCTACCTGGTTTCTGCCTTGTGCCATTTTCGAGGACCTGCCCCTCCCCTCTATCCACAGGCTCACAGTGGGAATAGCCAGGACCCCCGACCCCACCACCCCCTGACCACAGGTCAAAACCCTCTACCCCAGGAATTTGGGATGAAGACCAGAAGAGGCAGCTCAGACTTACAGGAGGGAGAGGAGGGTTATAAATTGCAAGAGCTGTTGGCAGCAATTTCCTAGATACTGCATTCCTGGCTCTAGTCTATGCTGAGTCCCAGCCATGTCCCTGACCTTGGGTTCTGCCATGGACCCCACAGAATTCTGTTTGCTCATCAGGCACAGTGGCTCATGCCTGTGATCCCAGCACTTTGGGAGGCCAAGGACAGAGGATCACATGAGGCCAGGAGTACAAGACCAGCCTGGGCAACATAGCGAGACCCCATCTGTACAAAAAATTTTTTAAATTACCAGGCTTGGTGATGCAGGCCTGTAGTCCCAGCTACTTGGGAGGCTGAGGCTAGAGGACCACTTGAACCTGGGCGTGTGAGGCTGCAGTGAGCTGTGATTAGGCCACTGCACTCCAGCCTGGGCAACAGAGTAAGACCTTGCCTCAAAAAAAAAAAAAAATTCTGTTTGCTGAAACTAGCTCAAATAGTTTTTGTTACTTGCAGCCAAAAGAATATTAATTAGAAGAGATGTCAACGAAGCAAAGATGATTGCTGGAGGAACTTGAAATGAAAAGAGCAAAGTGATCCCCCCACCCAAAGAAGTAAGGAGACCAAATCTATGTCTACAAGGATGGACTTGCGCTGGAGGATGGGTAACAGGCGAGGGACCACGACCACAGAATTCCCCCCAAGAGCTAGCAATGTCAAGATGAAGGAAAGGAGCAGTTACTATGAGAAAGAAAATCACACTGACAAGTGTCTTGGGTACAAGCAGCAAGGGGCCAACTTAAAAGATGGAGGCAGGTGGGGAAGGAATCCACAGCTGCCTTGCAATAAGCAACCTGCTCCGGTGAAAGCAGAACTGAATAAGTGACATTTGACATCGCATCTCCACATCCACCATTGTTCATGTGGACCCAGTCAGCTGCACTGTCCCCGAGAGGTTGCCTCTCTTACTTAGAGCTGAAAAGCTGATTCCCAGATTTCTCAGCCGACAACCACCTTCTCAGGAGGAGCCAATGAAGTGACCGACGGGAAGACATTTCGCAAAGTTGCGATCACGCCACCAACGCAATAGAGAGGAATCACCATTTAATTTTCGTCCCCCGGTTATAGTATTGAAAATGTGGAAGGGGCAAAAAACGGAGAGGGAAACTAAAGAAAGAAGCAATTTTCTAAAACTAAAACCAGAAACAATTAACAGCGCTCAGAAATCTCAGCCCATGGTTTCTGTGAGTACAGCCGTTCTGTGAGTCCCTGCCACGCACAGATCAAGTCCAAGACCTAGACGTTGTGGCTCCCACCACTTGGCCCACCTCCTCGCTCACTGCTCCAGCCCTGCCCGCGTGCACTGGCTCCAGCTTGCCACACCGCTGTCCACCTCTGCTCCTGGCGCTCAGCCTCCAGCCCGTCTCCTTCCTCATCGACACAGATTTGATTTTCGTGCTTTTTTATTTTAATCCCTTTGTTCCCACTTCAATTTTCTCCAACAATCATCTCTTGGTCTCATTGAATATCTCTTCCAATGAATACTCTTTTGGCTGCAAATAACAAAACCCACCTGAGGTGGCTTCAGCAAAGAGAGAGAATTCACTGGAAGGATATCACCCACCCCCGCCTCACCTGACTCATTCGCCTGCTTAATGCCTACTTCTTTCTTCGAACCTCAGCTCACGGACCCCCTACCCCAGGGACACTTCAGGGCCCTGCTGGGTTAGATGCCACTGCCGTGCTGTGTTCCGTGCAGTATTTTTTGCCATCTTCCTCCCCAGTTAGACCCTGAACCCCTTGAGGACAGGGACTTTATTCCCCAGTGTCAGTACTCTGCTTGGCTGGTTGTGAGAATTCGATAAATATGTGTTGGGCACATATATGTATCATCAAGATTGTGAATTCTTCCAGGTGTCCAATGTAATGGATATTAATCATTGCCAACCATATATTTATGTGTATTTTTTAAATTCCTGAGCAGTTATTCTTGCCCATGGAATCCTATTTCTCAGCAGTCAATTTCAATCAATTTCACACACATTCTGCCTGCCTCAGAGTCTCTGGCACCCTCTCCTCCAGCAGAGCAGATTTTCCATTTGAACTTGAGATTACTCCATTTATCACTATTATGGTGCTTTGGAACATAAGGCCACATTCATTACTATGGACTTGATGTTATCTGGTGACAAAAATACTTCATTAGGAGCCATCTCATGTGTTTCAGATCTCAGGATGTTTTTTTCAAATGACTGAAGTTAAATGGCATGCTTGGCATTTATTTAAATAACAAGTACTATTCATGGAAATTGTACCAAACATTTACCATGTGTGATCCCACTTAATCCTTAAAATAATCCTGCAGAATTATCATTGCCATTTTATAGATGAGGCAATTGATACTCAGAGAGGTTAAGTAACTTGCTCAGTATGATGCGGATGGTAAGCGGGAGAGCCCAGAACCGAGGCCAGGATATCAGATTCTAAATCATCCATCGTCCCTATCGTTGGGTGCCTATCACACCCAAACACAAGCCACATAAAGAAAAGAGGGACTACAAATGGGTGTGATGTGAACCCAAAGGGACGGTAAGAATATTGACCAAAAACAAGTGACTACACTTTATTATGTTCCCATGCAACCTTTCATCGCTCTCAGAATATTTGTTTCTTTCATTATTCCCTTGTTATCTGTCATAAAACTGGAACTTTGAACCTGAGGCTAGGAGTGATTGGGAGTGCATTATTCCTCATTTCTCAGCTGGAATTTGACATAGATCATATATCTAAGTCCATGTTAGGAATCTCTTGAAAGCAATAAGTTTGCAAACTAACTTACCAGCAGCAAAGCAAACCACCTTGGGGCTCATGAGGCCTGCACCCACTCCTGCCGCCTACTGTGAATGCCCCTCACCAGGACTCATGCATTCTCTGAGACCAGAATGTAAACTATAAATCACCAAGACTTAGGAGGACGAGGAAGACTCCTTGAGGGTTCCTGCTGGATGCAGTGGACAGACACAGGCATTCTTCTGCGCAACCTCTCTCGCACAGAAGCCTCTTCTAGGCTTCCTGATAGACACATCCCTAAAAATTACAGTGATGCGCTAACAAACGCCCAATGAAAATTTCATTCAGATCAACTTACGCAGATTGGTCAAAAGACCACATCTGAGTCTGAGCAGGCAATCTGCTTGACGGCTTCTCATCAGGCCACATTTCTCCATTGAGCCAGAAAAAAGAAAAGTCTCAAAAGCGCTGAGTCCAGGTATTTTAAATTAATGAAAAGGACATATCAAAATTTAATGGGGGAAAATAGGTCGGCTCCTATTTTTTATCGAGTAAAAGGTCTTGGTGGCGCAGCCTTGGAATGTACCGCAGACTGAAAAATTCTTGCCATTAGCAGAATTGAAATCGGCCGAAGGGTTTCCTCTGTCTTTGATTTTCTGTCTCCATGAGTGACAGGAATTGTGGTTTATTTGTAGCATTTCACTGTGAATTGCTTGAGGAAAGCTGACTTGAAAAAAAAAAATCTATTGAAATAAAGACGAATGTTTTGTGGAAGGCAAGTACCCAAATGAAAGGAAATGTTTAAGTTCTGCTGAGTGGCTGATGATTTGTCAGAATGGTAACTGTGAAAGGGGGAAGGGTGGGAAATATTGCTAATTAGTGTGTATATTAAGCCTCGTCTAATTAATCTTGAGAAGCGAGGGAGTAAGGGAGAGACAAAGCAAAGCCACCCCAGTGACTTGCCAATTAACAGGAACTTTCTTCTCTTTCCATCTCCTGTAGATGAGACAGAATTGTCATTGCTCCCTTGCCGTGTGCTGTGGAGTGACTCTTCCGAAAGAGAATGCCACCGTCACAGGAGTTGTTGCATCATCCTTCTGTGTCTGATTTTAAACAAGACATTTAACAGTCACAAGGTAGAAACAGCCCAAATGTTCATTAACAGATGAATGGACAAACCAAATGTTATCTTCCTACACGTGCGATGTATATTATTCAGCCATATAAACGAGTGAAGTAGTGACATATGCTACAATGTAGATGCTCCTTGAAAACATTATGCTAAGTGACATACGCCAGACACAAAAGGCCACATATTGTAGGATTCCTTTTTTTTTTTTGTGTGCTCATTATTTTCTTTCTTTCCCCAGTTTTACTGAGGTATAGTTGACAATAAAATTGTATGTATCAAGGTGTACAACATGATGATTTCATATATGTATATATTGTGTAATGATTGCCACAATCAAATTGATTTACACAACCATCAACACACATAGTTATCAGTCTGTGTGCACACGCACTGTTTGTGGTAAGAACACGAAAGATCTACTCCTGTAGCAAATTTCAAGCAAACGATACAGTATCATTCACTATGATCACCATGCTGTACATTAGATCTGCAGAAATCACTCATCTTATAACTGAAAGTTTGTACCATTTGACCAACATCTCCCCATTTCCCCCAACCTCCCAGTCCCTGGCGACCATCATTCTGCTCTATGTTCAATTTTTTTATTCCGTATAAAAATGGGATCATACAGTATTTGTCTTTCCATCCACGCTACCACAAATGGCAGGATTCCCTTTTTTAGGGCTGAATAGTATTCCACTGGACATACGCACCATATTTTCTTTATCCATTCATCTATTGATGGATACTTGGGTTATTTTCACATCTTGGGTATTGTGAATAATGCTACAATAAATATGAGGATGCGGATGTCTTTTCAAGATACTGATTTCATTTCCTCTGGATATATACCCAGAAGTAAAATTTCTGGATTGCACAGTAGTTCTATCTTTAATTCTCTGAGGCACCTCCATATGATTTTGCATAATGGCTATACCAGTTTCCATTCCCATCAACAGTGCACAAGGGTTCCAATTGCTCCACAGCCTCAAATTTTTGTAATAACTTCATTCTGTTGAATGTGTCCTTTGCTATGCAGAAGATTTTTAGTTTGATATAGTCCCTTTTATTTTTGCTTTTGTTGCATGGGGTTTTGATATCACATAAAAAAAATCATTGCCAAGACCAATGTCAAGGAGCTTTTTCTATATGTTTTCTTCTAGGAGTTTTACGGTTTCAGGTCTTACATTTAAATCTTTAATTCATTTTGAGTTAATTTTCGTATATGATGTAAGGTTAGGGTCCAATATCATTCTTTGGCATGTGGATATCCAGTTGTCCCAACACCATTTATTGAAGAGACTATCCTTTTCCCACTGTGCATCTCTGACACCCTTATCAATGACTGGTTGACCTTAGATGTGTGGGTTTATTTCTGGTCCTGTATTATTCCATTTATGTGAAATATCACAATAAGTAAATCCATAGAGACAGACTGCAGATTAATTGAGGGTTGCAAGGGGTTAAGGGGAGGGGGGAAGAGAGAGCAACTGCTAATGGGTACAGGGTTTCGTTTTAGGGTCATGAAAATGTTTTAGAACTGGATAAATGTGGTGATTGCACAAAGTTGTGAATTTACTAAATGTCACTGAATTTTTTACATTAAAATTTTTCATTTCATGTGTGAATTTCACCACAATTAAAAAAATTCAATAAAACAAGACATTTACCTTTAAAAGTGCTATATGGAAATTTTAACACCTAAGTAAGAGTTAGGACAGTGTGATAAACACTTCTAATAAAAACAAAATTATAAAAGCAGGCTTCCTGCCCTGCACATCACTCAAAAGTCAAGCACGAAATCTTTTGGATGGGTCATAATCTTCCAAGAAGATATGGATTAAACCAAAGGACTATGGGTTTAGTTGAGTTTAGGAAACTTCCTAGCCACAATGCATCCAAAACACATTCTTAAAAGGAAAAAAACACACATGTTAACACCAAGGTTCTCTCTTTAAAGCTGTGGCTTTGTTATGTCTGTCTCTCATTGAGTCCCTTGGGGATGGGACAGCCACCACCAGAGATGGCTCCTCACGTGCACAGAAGCACTGCGCACCACAGGGCTCACAAGCTCATCTGAGGGCATGAACCTTCAGGGTCCAATCCCCTGCAGAGGGAGAAACCTGAGTTTTAACCAAATCAGGGAATCTGAGAACCCTAGAAAGTTTACTTTGTGCTGGCTCAAGCCTTTGATATTTGCTTTATAGCATCGCCACATACAACCCTACTCTAAGGAAATAAATGTATTCTACAAGAGAGACACGTTAATCACGGATCCCAGGCCATGACTCAACCTTTCCCTCCCCAGAAGACATACCCTAGAGTTCAAAGCCGTTTGACTTGTAAAATGACTTATCAGGACTTTAAAATAACTTTGCTGACTACAACCAGAATGGCGTCAAATTGGCATAAGCAGGTTTCAAGCTGAAGAGATAGCGGCTGTGTTTCCCACTGTCATTCTTTCCACATGGGGTGATGGGAGGAGAGGGCATGCAAACACATCGCTGTTCCTTACACACACTCTTTTCCAGTTGAATATTTGCACAGGGCAGTGGCCAGGAAATAGACATACCCGAGTGCACATGGAAAGTAACTCATAAGCAATGGTGCAAAGTTGGAATCAGAAGCTGAACGAAAATCTGAAAGCTATTATGCATGTGTGCAGCATCTTCACTTAGAATTTCCTAGATATTGTAAGGGGGAAAAATCCAATTTGTCAGTGTTGACAGGAAAACATACTATTCTAAAAATTGCTTTACCTTGGGACCCATTTCAGCAGATGCAGGCACAGAATACACTGCAATACACACACTATGAACTGTCCAGGGTTCCTGAACAAATCTTATACCGTTACCTTCCTTGAGAAGAAGGAAAAAATAAATCAAGGAAATAAACATTGTTGCATGTTCAAATTAACAATTGAAAATAAGTAAATAAAACTAGCCCTAAAGATTGGATACCATAATACTTGTCTTCCTCTCCTCATTCTAGAATGTTCTGCACATCTTTGGGGTGGGAGACTCATCAAAATGATAAGATACTGGCACTCCCCCTTTCCTTGCCTCAAGTCATAAACACAGCATTCCTCTCTTTCAGCATCTCCATTCGTACCAGGGAACACGAAAAAGACAGGTTTGCATTAAGAAATTCTTAACCAGAGATGGACCACCTGAGTTTGTGAACCCCTGGAATTTTGCACAGAATGTTGTGTTTATAGGCATCATCTAGAGAGAGGAGCAATAATTTCACCAGGCTCTCAGAGGGATCGCTGACCCAAAAAGCTCTAGACTCATTATTTTAAAGGGTCCCAAGACAGATTAAATGACTGAGCAGAACTAGGCTTGGCTTGGCCCTGGTTGTGCCATCTTCACCATATTCAGAATCAGGTCTCCAGAAACCACACAACTATTTTCACTCCGCTAGTTTGTTCAACTAATTTTTTTGTACCTACTGGTGTACCAGAATGGGGGGGAGGGGAGGCTGAGAATCACCGTAAAATTTGAAATCAGGTCCCAGAAAATCAGGCAAACATCAATCAAGATAACTCACAATGAAGAAAGCAAATCAGGCAGGTTTTACAAAGCTTGTGCTTGCTCCAAGTCAGCGATGACTTCAGCTGACTTGGCCTACTTGAGATTTGAGTTCAGATCAAGTTTAGTCAGAATAAACCTTTTAAATCCTCCAATCTTCCTTGAGTTTAACCTATACCTGTAGATACAGCATTATGAGGTTACAACTTAAATTCATATCACATGTCTGCAGATAGTCACAAAACTAAATTAAGTCATTAACACATTGTGGCTTCCCAATACTCTAGTCCTATATACAATTTTCTTACCAGCTGCTATCGACTTATCTCACATGATTCCAGGTGGGAACAGTTTCTGTTCTCTAGAATCTTCTCTGACAGATTCTAGAGTTTGTGTGTCTCATCCATACAAACCCAGAAAGCAGATGGCAGATCCTTATAGTCATTTAGTTTAAAAAATCATGTTCCAGCATGGAGGATGCAGGTCCCCATCCTTGGCACCAGCAGGGGACCCTAACAGATCTCTCTTCACCCCACCCCCAATATATTTTTCTCATTGGCCGAGAGGTTGTCTAAGCTTAGAGATGTTAGCGTTCACACACAGGAGGGACAGAGGTGGACAGGAATTGGGGCAGTGCTGTAGCTGCAGAACCCATCCTCCCAACCCTAGATTATTCTGGGAAGGTGGCATCTTGTTTTACAGAGCGGAAAACAAAGGCACTATAAAGTGACCTAGTCACTCACAGGCCAGGGTTCTTCCTTTTCCTCCAGAAGTTGGTCCGTTACTTGAGCACTGTTAACCCTAACACTGAGTCAGCCCTGAGCGAAGTGTCCAGATCAGCCCATGGCAAGAGAGCAAGGCTGGCCACGTGTGGCTTTTCTTTCCCACCAACTCCCACCCCCAGCAAACCATCCACCAGGATCCTGCCCTGGGGCATACCCTCCTGGCCCTGGAAACTGTCCCAACCCCCGGTGTGTCCCTGACTTGGGATCTTTCTGGGCATGTTCTCTGTCACTTCCAGGGGGAGCAGAGAAGCCAGTCCTTCTCCTTCCCACAAGTAAAACATGCGCTTATCAGAAGTGACTTTTGGAGACCAAGCCTTCGCACTTGCTTTCCAGCGAGCAGACTGTCTGTCTGTCTGTCTCGAAGTCTCCTAGAGCAGCGGCTGCAGCTGTCGGGTAAGGCCGAGGGCTCCTGCGCAGGTCCAGGGAGAATGCAAATTCCCTCAGGGCACTTAAGCCATATGTTCCAATCTCACTCCTGCCAACCTCTCCTCTGCCAAATTAAACACTGGGTTTTTTGGCTCCGTTTGCTTTCTGCGCCCCAACCCCCGAGGGAACTGTTAATGAATGGAGACCGGCCCAGAGAGCAGCAGCCACAGGCCGCGGAGGCTGCCAAGCTGGAGGACCTCCAAAGCGGACAGGCCCCGCTGGCAACAGAGAGGTGACACTGCCCAGCCAGTGTGCAGTAGGGTCCGACTGCCTGTGCCGTCCACTCCGGAGCACCACTCTTGGCAGGCGCACACCCGAGTTCTGCATCTTATCATCGGGACAGCCTCTCAGCCCCAAATACAGGCAGCCACAATTAACTACAACCCAGGACAGCCTAATGCTGGAGTCCTGCAGAAGCAGCCATGGTCCTCCAGGGGCCCAGTCTTCCCCTAGGCGCTGCAGGCCACGTGGGGTTGGAGTCAGGGGCCAGTCACCCTGCACCTCCAGAGTTCTCCCTGGCACTCCTGGTCACCACCAAGGAGGGCAGCGCCAAGCCTGGCCGTCGGGGACAGCCCTGATCTCGGCATCTGGGGCTGGGGCCACGGGAACAGCAGCTGCTTCTCGGATAGTGGAGAGGCTGGGAGGAGTCCTGCTCCGGGCCGTGCCTGTGAGAGCAAGCGCTACGGCAAAGGTTTGCTATTCCTAGCCTTCCCGGTGTCTTCTAATAACTGTTGTGTCCATCGTGTCCCTCGAAGCACAAGAGTTCACTGCATCTCACAACGGTGCACAGCTGAAACTGCGGCATTCTCATGCAAGCAATCTGGGCTCACTGATGCCAAAGAGAAAGCAGTGGTTCATTCCCAGGAATACACACAATAAGGAAGGAATAGCATTGTTTACTAAGATTCTCAGTCTCAGGTGTCGTTTTCAGATAAAAAATCAAAATTCCATATGCTGTGTTAATATGCAGAAGCTTCCTGGGGCTCCTCCTCAGCAGGGACCCTGCTTTACGAAACCCATGTAAGTTTCAACCCTCACTACACGTCAGCCTGGGTGACAGTGAGGCCCTCTCTAAAAAATGGACAGAAGTAAAAATAAAATGGGGAAATTTGACACAGACATACACACATGGAGAAGGGTATGTGAACATGAAGGCAGAGATCAAGGTTATATGCCCACATGCCTGGGAACACCAAAGATCGCCAGCAAAGCACTGAAAGCCAGGAGAGGGGCTGGAACAGATTCTGCCTCCCAGCCCCCAGAAGGAACCGACCTTGCCAACACTGTGATCTCGGACTTCCAGCCTCCAGAACTGTGCAAGAATAAATTTCTGTTGCTTGTGCTGCTTTGTCCTAGAAAACTGACACATTCTTCCACAGCAAGAAAATATAGAGACAGTTTATGGGGAAGGGAATATATAACATTCAGTGGTCTGTGGACATTCATGGATTTATTCTCCAAGAGTTTTGAGTACCTGCTCTGGGCAGGTACTGTGCTTGGTCCTAGAGCTGTCACAAAGGGTAAATCACGGTCCAGCCATATAGGCTCTTGGGACTCAACACTGAATCCCCTGCAGCCAGGCAAGTTCCTAGGGAGCGTAGCAGGAGTCGTGGAGGGCTTAGAGGTGGTCCAAGAGCAGTCTGCATGTAACCAGTAGCAGCTGTGCATAACTGAGGAGTGCCAGAGGTGGCCAAGGTAACAGGTGCAACATCATGAGGACCTGGCAGTGAGGGAAGAGACTCCTGCCAGCATCCTATGCCCACGACCAGTGTTGCTGATACAAAAAGATGGGGAGGAAACATTGTCTCTTAGCAACTGGTATGACATCTTCTCTTGTTGAAAAGACATTTTGCTAAGAATTTGGGATGGGCAACTATGGTGAGACCCCAAACGTTATGCTCCAGTAAAACTATAGGGTCACTAAAGAAGGTGCTTTCAGGTGAGGGCAGAGGCTTTAACTGCAGTTACCCATCTGGCTGAGCCTGTTGGGCTGAGCCCTGCACAGGGACAGAGAGAGATCCCTAGTGGTAGGGCAGGAGAAAAGAGGCTTTGGGGACAGAATAGAAATGCCTAATTCGGATTTTTAAGTTATTTATTGGGGGTTAAAGTTACTTATTGGAGGGTGGTTAAAGTCCTCCATCTGTTTCCTCTGGGAATTTTCCAGTGACTGCCCCATTGCTCCTTGCTGCTTAGGGAGGGTCTTGGTGGGGGCAGCTGGCAGCTGGGTTAGCCCAGAAGCTATTTTCTTATTCTTTCCTTACCATCAGTCTGATTGCAAGACATGTGCACAAAGAAGACCACCGCCTGATTCCATGTAGAAACTATTCCTAGGAATAACATGTTCCAAAAACGACAAGATATTTACTATATTCCTAAACTGATCCTTCTGTGAACAGGAAGGCTTATCTTCTTTAAGTCTCACAAAACCATGTAAGGTGTGTAGCCTCCTGCCCATGTTAAAGATGAGGAAAAGTCTAGCACTCTGGGAGGCCGGGGCGGGAGAATCACTTGAGGTCAGGAGTTCAAGACCAGCCTGAGCAAGAGCAAGACCTCATCTCTACTAAAAATAGAAAAATTAGCTGGGCGTCGTGGCACATGCCTGTAGTCCCAGCTACTCGGGAGGCTGAGGCAGGAGGATCACTTGAGCCCAGGAGTTTGAGGTTGCAGTGAGCTATGATGCCACAGCACTCTAGCCCTGGCAACAGAGCTAGACCCTGTCTCAAAAAAAAAAAAAAAAAAAAAAAAGACATTCTCAAGTCCTAACTCCTGGTATCTGTGAATGTAACCTTGTTAGGAAATAGGGTCTTTGCAGATGTAATCAAGTTAAGATGGGGTCCTACTGGATTAGGATGAGCCCTAACCCAGTGACTGATGTCCTTATGAGAAGAGAGAAGTTTGAACACAGATTGGAGTGACGCACCTACAAGCCCAGGAATGCCAGCGATTGCCAGCAACTATCAGAAGCTAGGAGAGAGGCATCGAACAGATTCTACCTCAGAGCCTCCAGAAGAAACCAATCCTACTGTCACGTTGATTTCAGACTTCTAGCCCCTATAACTGTGAGAGAATGCATTTCTGTTGTGGTAAGCTACCCAGCGTGTGGTATTTCATCACAGCACCCTAGGACACTCATATAGAGGACAGGACTCCAGGTTGGTCAGGTGCCCACTCAGTGGCCAGGGAGGGGGGTACCATAGTGGCAGCCCCCAGTACATGGCTGGAAGAGAAGAAAGAGCTGTACCCCAAAGAACGGAGAGGTCAGGCAAGCACAGAGGCCACTACATCAATATGCTCTGTCATTGTCTTTGGCCAGATTTCTTACAGGTGGAGGAAAAGGAATATGGTTTTGCAGGAAATGTTTGTTCCTGCTTCCAAAGATAACACAGATTCCTTCAGCCAAAGTTAGGAATTTACAAACCACTGCGATTTGAACCGTTTTATTCTTTAAGGATTGAAGTAGTTTAATTTGCTTTGACACTTGGAAGCTCTTGGATTGATTCAGTTGTGCAATTCTGCTGTAAAAAATGTTTTATTAATTGCACCAAGGTATATAAAAACTTTAAAGTTCCTGTGAAGCACATATCCTATTCAGTTATCTGTCGGATTTGACCTTTTATCTTGGCAATAAAATTCAAATTATGCATCAAATATAATAAAGATCTATTCTGATGAATTGAAATTAGTTGTCATTTTAATGTGCTTTTGAACATTTTTTAATTACTAGCATGCTTATTATATTAAATGGTCAGTTCAAAGATGGAAAAATGTTACTCACACAGAGTAATCTTCAAGTGGATGGCCTTGTGCTTAAAGATTCTATTTCAAGGCAAGCCCCACTGCAGTTAGAATTCTAATGAACCACACAGACAGAATCCTTTAACAGCTTGGGCAGCAAGGTATCGTCTCCAAAACCATACTCACCTTTAATATGCAGACCTTGCAAGCGGAAGGTAAAGGTAGAGGATTTAGCCTCATGAATATGCATTCAAACCATGCAGCCAGCAAAGACTCTACTAAGACCTCACTCCTAACAGCCAAAGTGCTGCTTTATGCACTCCATATGCATCAACCAAGTTAATTTTCACAGTACCCCTATGGGGTGAGAACTACTATTGTCTCCCATTTTACAGAAGTAAACTAAGAAACAAAGAAGTTATGACACTTGCTCAGATCACACAGCTAAGCAAGTGGCAGAGCACCAGGGTTCTTACCTAGAGTGTCTGGCTCCAGAGCCCATGATCTTAACCTGCCTGGGACACAAAGACCTGAAAAAGACCCCTAACGGGTCCTACCATATCTTTGATGGGATAAAACCTTGTCACAGGAAATTTTAGTCAACAGTGCTTGCTTGACGGCAGACAGTGAAATGACGAGTACAGAGGTCAGTCCTATCCCTCAGCGAGGTGTTTGATGACAACCAGGTGCTAAAGGAGGTGAGGAGGGGCTGCCCCGGAAGGACAGACAGGATAGGATTAAGGTGAGCAGGATCCAGATGCTCACAACCCGAGGGAATCACAGTTTGTCTCTTCTTCACCATACAATAGAGTCATCTTTCCTTTCACATTTATTTTCACAGAGCTTGGGCCAGAACCCACAAGGCACCAGGAAACAGCTGACAAAACCATCCAGGTGAACAGCTGCAAACCCTTTTTAACTAGGATGGCCAACTCATCCCAGTTTTTCTAGACTTTCCCAATTTTAGCACCAAAGTCCTGAGTCCAGGGACCCTGTGAGTCCTGGGCAAAGCAGGATGGTCAGTCACCCTACTTGTAAAATTCTAATAGGAGAAGGAAAGCTTTTTGAAAAGAAACGGTTTAAAACAAAGTCTATGCCACGCACATTTACGCTAGATAAGGTGACCCCTTGTGATGGTTAATTGTAAGTGCTGACTTGACTGGACTAAGGGATGCCCAGATAGGTAAAACATCATTTCTAGGGGTGTCTGTGAGGGTGTTTCCAGAAAAGACATTTGAATCAGTAGACTGAGTAAAGATCACCATCACCAATGTGGGTGGGCATCATCCAATGCACTGAGGGCCCAAATAGAACAAAAAGGCAGAAAAAAGATGAATTGTCTCTCTCTCTGCTTGAGCTGGTACATCCAGTTTCTCCTGTGCATGGACATCAGCTCTTTGGGTTCTTGGGCCTCTGGACTCAGACGGAGCCTTACACCACTGGCTCCCCTGGCTCTCAGGCCTTGGAACTCAGACTGAGTTATACCAATAGGTTTCCTGGTTCTCCAGCTTACCGACAGCAGATCATGGGACTTCCTGGCCCCCACAATCATGGGAGCCAATTCCTATAATACACCCCTGAAAAGACTAAAACCATTGACACCATTCTCAGATATTGCCACATAGAGGCTATGGGACCTTAGGAGAATCATCTCATCACTCTGGACCCTGTAAAATTAAAGGCTCGAAGTTAGGTTAATTTCAGTGCTAATAACAACCTGTCACTCTCGAGTTACCATCAACATTAGAGGAGAGCTCCTGACCACCCCCAACACACACACATACACTCCCATATGCACACCTATACAAAATTTTCTTATTTAGGAGAAAAACTCATATTACACATTATTTTTCACTAGACATATGAACTAATTTGAGGTATATTCTAACATAACTTTAGTACATGGTGATTTTCTTTATCATGGTTCTTCTAGATTTTTAAAATGTTTCTTAATTTTACCATAGCCAGTCTTAAATCAATTTCACAAACAATGGGGGTGGTGGGGACAAATGCCTTCAGAATAAATGAATTGATAAAAATCACAAGATGCTTTTCATGAGTATCTCTTTAACCTGTCTCCCAGATATGCACCGTGGGGAGGCCAGACCAGCTAGGTCAGGAGAGTGGCAACAACCAGGAGCTCTAAATAACAAGGCCCCTGTTAATGGGGCTACCATGTTGCCCTTTGAAGACAAGGGTAGAATTTGTGCAGTGGATCAATTATTAAGGAAATGCAGGATAGAACAATTCAAGTCGACAAAAATCTAGTGAGCACATAACATAGGCCACAGGAAGCTGTGGTTTGGCAAATCTAACTGAAGTATAAGCAACTAGACTTTAATAAGTGTAACAAAATAGTCGTGAACTCTCTGTTTTCCATGCTGATATTGGGGAAGGGGACAGCCTGGGCCAGATAACTTGCCAGATAGTATACCATGTGACATAGCTTGGGTATTTGTCCCCTCCAAATCTCATGTTGGAATTTGATCCCCAATGTTGGAGGTGGGGCCTGGTGGGAGGTGTTTGGGTCATGGGGGTGAATCCCTCATGAATGGCTGGTGCCATCCTCATCCTCGTGGTAATAAGTGAATTCTCACTCATTAGTTCCCATAAGAACTGATTGTTAAAAAGAGCCTGGCACCTTCCCCTCCCCTCTCTCCTGCTTCCTCCTCTCCTGCCACGTGATCTCTGCACAAGCTGACTCCCCTTCCCCTTTTGCCATGAGTGGAAGCAGCTTGAGACCCTCACCAGAAGCAAATGTTGGTGCCATGCCTCTTGTACAGCCTGTAGAACCATGAGCAAAATAAACCTCTCTTCTTTATAAGTTACCCAGCCTCAGGTGTTCCTTTATAGCAATGCAAACAGACTGAGACATCACGTGACCCACTCCCATTTCCTTTGTGCCCTATGACGACTACCCTCTTGCACTGTGTTTCCACAGGAACACAGGGCCAACTTCATCAATCATGTCTTTGTTTCCTGAAACAGAGCATGTGCTCTGGGGAATAGATTTAGACTATGAACTATGATGCCCTTCTGACCCAACTTAGCTTTGTGTATGAGTAGGTCCTGGGTTCGACCTACTCATACAGAAGGCAGGTGGCAAATAAAACCACAGTGACGTCGTCTTGCCCACTGAGACTGGGACACATTGCAGGTAAGGGACTCATAGTCAAGGTCACGCTGTCAATCAAAGACAGAAAAATTGGATCCTAAGCATCTGGTAGGCAGAGCAATAAATATTTTTACTTTATACATCAGCAAAAGGGGTATCTTATCTCATCTTTCCTTACTTGGTAAGAACATGTTCTGCAGAGAGATTCCAATTTAATACCTGGTGTGCCATCTAACTTCCTGCCATTTCATATCTCAACCTTCAGTGTAAGTGTTTGGTTTATTTTAGGTACCCCTAAATACAAAGGACTCCCAAGTTTGGATGTCACAGAGCATTCTAGAAGCAACTTTAAATAAAACTTAATTGAAGGTTTAATCCCCAAATAGAAATTCTCTTCACTGCAAATGGTATTGCCAGTGTGATTTGGGATGCCTCAAAATAGGCACTTGCCACTGGCCATTCTTTCATTAGAGTTTTATTTCTGAGGTGCCTGAGGCTTCTTATTCTCTTGTCCTATCTTCCCAAACTTCAGTCATTTAAGGTAGTGTGGCATTTATGAAACAATAAACATACACATCAAAGAGATAGAATACTATCCAGAATTAGACACACATAAATGATCAGTTGGGTTTTAACAAAGGTGCCAAGGCAATTCAATTCGTTTAAAAACCCATCTTTTCAACAAATGATACTGGAACAATTGGTCATTCGTATGTCAAAAGAGAAAAAAAAAATCACTTCAAACTTTATCTCACACTATACAGAAAAAATAACTCAAAATTGATCACAGCCCAAATATGAAGTCTAATACTATAAATTGTATTTAATCTTGAAAATGTAATCTAAGCTTATTAAATATATTTTATAGAAGTAAAACTATTCCTAATTCTAGCATTCCATTTCCATCTATTGCCTATGTATAGAATAGGTATCACAGTTAAGACATGTTATATCTAGACCTACATAAATACAAATTTAAGAATGTGTACTATGTTAATATTGCAAATTATTCCTCAGGTGCCATATGTAATTGTTGCAAATACTGTGTTAATTTATGAATACTCTGGATCCAAGAATTGGAACACAAAGAGAAGAAAATGAACACTTGGCACTACAAAGAAACAATAACACTCTATGCAAGAATCTATCGCAAATTAATTACAGATAAGTTAATTCTCTTTTCTTTACCTTGGTGCTCTGCTGGTCAAATCATTCTTACACTCTCAGGCAAGTCCAACACAGGCAGCTGCACAACCCCCAAATCTGTGGCATTTGGATACAGTTGCTTTGGTTCAAGGACATGGGGCAAGAGATACGAAGCAGTGTTCCCCTGGGACCTGAATGGTGTTAGTCACAAAAGCAGATGTTTAGGGCTCTGAATCCTACTGAGCCTGTGTTGAGCACCAGTTCCTAAGTGGCAGAGATGTCCATTAATTCTTTGACATTTATGTGTGTGTGTGTTTATGACACACAAGACTCTAAAGCACAGGGCGCAGGACACCTTCCTGTCCAGGTGTAAATGCAGCACTGCTTGTGATATCTCTCTTCAAGTTTTCATCTGAATATATTCACTTTTTTGTTATTGTTAAGATCTGTTAATTTTTAATTATACAAGAAATTTGTGAACATATTTCTTTTTTTCAAAATTATTTAGACATTAAAGACAAGGCTGAAATTCAACCCATCCATCTACCCCCACCCCACTGTTAGAATTTTGGCTGCAAGTTCATTACAAATCTTTCTATGCATTATATCATAGTAACAGCTAACACTACCAGTATTCTAAGCATTTTACAGCACCATCTTTTATCTTTTTATTTTTTTGAAATCTTTGTAACAACCCCATGAGACAACTACTTTACATAAATATATTCATATATTTACTTATAGGATCTATAACAGTATGTGTGTGTGTGTAAAATGTATCATACTTAAGTCTTAGTCCTGAAATATATTTGTACTCTTTATACATCTTAGAGACCTATTCATGTCAGAAAGTTTAGATCATACTTTCCCTCTTAATAGCAAGAGGTAAATGTAAACAAAATTTGCTTTGGGAAGGAAACAAAAGTTTTCTAAAGACCTTCAGAATTGCCCATTTACTGAGATTTCTAATTACTTTCAGCTTCTGAAATCCACAGGCAATTAGCCACCAACTGAAAGGTTAGCTGCACAGCTGGCCAAGGAAAAGCCTCTCTGTGCAAAAACTCCAATTTGCTTGCTGGGTAACATTTTTCTTCCACTAGAAACATGACAGCTCTCGAAATGAGAAAAAGACAAAAGTCCCACCAGCCTATTTCAGGATGATTTTCTAATAAACACATACATGCTCTAATAAACAAGGAGCAGGAATTGTAACGTCCATACAATTACTCTTTCATTGGAAAAGCCCCACCTCCTCCGGACTAAATCACTAAAGTGCCAGAGTCCTATCAGCCCTCTCTCCCAACTCCCAGCACCTGTACCGGCCACCACCAGGAATTTTCTCTTGCATTCTGAATTAGCAAACGCTCCTCCACTTTTCACAACTACTCACTCCTCTTCTCTGCCCGGACTTGCTTCTCTACCTCACACATAGATCTATTCCTAAATGTAGCTTTCACTTGGGTATAGGAAGAAAAATCATCTAAGTTATGAAAAATGAGAAAATAAAAAAATAAGAAAAATCATCTAACGAGTGGCTGATACTTCCCCTCTCAGAACTGTCCAAAGGATGGCTTGTTTTAATCTAAACAACTCCCTACGTGGTGAATTGATGCTCTTTGGGGGAGACATATATAGGGACAGGGAGAACACCCAAATACTCCTTTTTATTGTTGTCAGTAGGAAAGACATACTAGCTCGTTAGTATTTATGATGCACCAAGCAAGATGAGATCGGAGGGTGAGGCAGAGTAGAGCTGAACATGAATACCCAAATAAAATGGTCATCATGAAATAACCCAGGCTGCTGGCACCATAGGCCTTCAGGCAAGAGCTGAAAGGAGAAATGGGGTCAAATTTAAATGGGAGATTTAATGAGAATGGATATTTTTATCCTTTCTTCTTTGCAATAGCAAAGGCGAATTCAACTCCTTTAATAATGAAGAGTTTGGTTTTTAGCATGCTAGAACTTTTCTGTTTCTTCATGAAAAGAAGTACCTGGATAATTTTTCTAACATTTTACTATTCGCCTCCAGATTCTCACTGGGGCAGTTTTCCACCATCACCCAGAGTCAGTTAAATTAAATTCCTGAAATCCTCCAGGTCCTGTCTCTAAGGAATTCTCCATTGCTTCAAGTTCTCTCACCCTTATGCATAAAAAAAGATTTGTAACACTTACCCCCAGCAGCTCTAAAGGATAGACCCAGTAGACTTCACACAGCCGTTAAGTTTGACCAAGAGAAACGTGGTGGGTGCAGGCCTCATGAGCACTTTAAATTCTGGAACAACTCTGCCCAGAACACTCATGCCCCTCCCCCCACCTCTGATGCCCCGCCCCCTACACTCCCCAGCCTTTGGTGCCCATCCAATCTTGCGCTGCCTCCACCTGACAACGGTAAGCTCTGAAACAGGGAGGCGAGCTGCTTTCTAAACAGGGGAAGGACAACTTCTGCACAGATGGAACCCAGCCTCGATTGAGAGGGAAGCAGCCAGGGAGTCACCCAGCCCCTGAGCAGGGGTGCTATCAGCTGGCCATCAGAGTGGCCTAACAGGTAGGTAAGGGAAAGAAAGCCTTAGAATCAGGTGTATTTGCCTTCCAATCCCAGCTCTGCAACTCACCAGCTGTGGGAACTTGAGCTTCTCTAACCTCAATTTCCTCATCTGCAAAATGGGGGTAACAGTATCAGTGGTTGACTCATAAACCTGTTGTAAGAATTAAGTGAACTAATGCACGTGAAACCCTTAGTGCTCCATGAATGTTTGCTGCTGTCATTATCCAATCAGCAGGCCCATGGCTCCCCCTGCCAAGTCTGCATTTCACAAAACTGCACGTAACTCTTTATTCCCTTTAAAATAACATAGAAAAATGTATGGGGAAATTTTTTTAGAGACCTACTTTAAACTTGTGTAGTAATTTATCAACTCTTCTGTGTACCAGGCATTGTGTAAGTGCTTTAGAGACATAATCTTATGACTCTGAGAGTGGATATTATTTCATAAATGAGGACAGGACACAGGTATTGTTACCTCTGTTTTGCACATGAGTAAACTGAGACACCAGAAAGTTAGGTTGTTAATAACAACAATAGGTAATATTAAGTATTTACTATACACTAATCTGTTTACATATATGAAATAAAAGTATAAATGTGTGTGTGCATGCCTAGTACATACTAAACATTGAATGTGTATTAATGACTCAGTATTATAAGGAATTTTCATTTTAATCTTCCCAACAACCCTATGAAGTAGGCACTTTTATTAGCCCCATTTTACACGTGAGAAAAATCCGGTTATAGATGGGTTAAACAAATTACCTTGGTGACACTTCCTAAGTGGTGAGCAGCGATTTGAACTCAGAGAGCCCAGGTCTCAACTACACAGTGTTCTGCTCAGTCTCACAGCTGGCGAGTGGTAGAGGTAGAATGTGAAACCGTGACTGTCTGACTCCAAAGTCCATGTGTTTTACCACCTTGAGAATTTGTGAAGGTCATAATTCACTTACTTAGAGAAAGCTCAGACGGCCTCTGTGTTCAGGCAGGAGCTGAGTCCGCACTGACCCCACAGACCCTCGGGACTGTGCCTTATTCCTAAGCCTGCAGGCAGCCGTGCTGTGACAGACAGCCAGATATAACAAGCTCGGCAGCTAGGATTCCGTGAATGATAATATCCATGTCCATCAGACTCTAGAGTAATGCTGCTCTCAAAATTTAGACACCCGAGTTTCTAAAACTCTCCTAATTTGCTCTCCGGGTGAATGTGAACTCTCCTTCCTCTAAACCCTCAGAGCACTTACTGGACTCTGTCAAGGAATGTCTCATATTCTGACTTACATTATGGTTCTTGGAGGACAACTCTTCTCACCCCTTCTAGAGCTAAGTGTCTTGAGAACTGTACGGTTAAAAGACGAATTTGGCTGCTGGGTAAGAGGCCCCTCCAGGTAACAATGGCTTAAACGAGACGGAAGTTTGTTTCTCTCGCGCGCGATGGTACGGCTGCAGAGTGTGGGGCTGACGGAGGCTCTGCTCCACAGTGTCATGCAGGGATCCAGGCACTTTCCAGCGGTGGCTCTGCCGTCCCCAGAGGGTTGCCTTCATCTGCCTACCGTGGCTCCACTCCCTGTCTACATTCCAGCCGGTAAGAAGAGAAAAAGGCAGCCAGGGGAGGGCAAGCCCCTGACTTTTAAAGGCAGAACTAAATTAAAAGTTCTGTTACCATCAAAGAAAGGGAGAACATATAGCGAAAGGAAATTAGCCATCTCAGGTGGCCACATCTTAGGAAATACATTCAAAACAATGTTGTGTGCATGCAGACAACATTTCTTCATTCAACAAATATGTATAAAATGCCACCATATTTCAGAATCCAATGCTAGGCATTTATAAACAATAGATGGATAAATGAAGCAGCCCCTTTTATGGAAGGAAAGGCAATCCGGAGGCAAGACCATGAAAATTTTATGAGGGAAAATAATTTAAAATAGAGACACAAGTAATTTTTTCCCATAGAAGGTTGTAGATAAAAACAGACATATTTAAAGCTGAATTTTCTGTGGCTTGCTGAAAAATATGGAAAATCAATTACAAAGAAAGTAAACAAACAGCCCTGATTTTTCAGGCTATGCTGCCACTAGCAAAATATATTACACAGTCTTAGTCTTGAATTTTTACTTTAATGACTTTTTCTGTATTTTATTCTGAAACACATTTTATTTTTTCCCTATACAAAACAAAACAAAGAAATTGTCACTTATTGCATTTAGATAAATATATGGGTCCAAAATTGAATTCTTTCTGTGTCTTCTGTAAGATAAATATTCCAGGGATTTAATCTGGGAGAAGAGCCAAAAGTCCAACTCCAATGTATTATTATTTCTAAATAATATATAAACCACCACATAAAGCCTTTAATAATAATGTCGGTTGAGCTGCCACTGGAATGCATCACTGTCGTCAGCCGCAGACATCACCAACTCAGCTTTTCTCATTTTCCAAATTCCATTAAGATTTATTTCCACCATCTTCCCAGATGGCGCCATGGCCCTCTCCACCTCTCGCCACCATAAAACAGTCCAACAAATGATTTGCACTTACCGTTTTAACTACAATGCCAATAGTAATATGCATAGTAATATTAACAAGTGAAAATTTTAAATTCAAATGCTAAGAGATGGTGAAAGTTTTACACTGAATTAAAATGAGTTGTATTTAATTAGAATAGAGTTTTCAGAATTTAGGCTTTCGGTTTCAAAGGGGCAAAAATGAGTCTTAGGAATTTCTATTTTCTTCTCTCATGCTGTTGCCATGAGATGTTTTTCTCTGCATACGTTCTCCCGAGAAACCTGACTTAATGCCCCCTGTCTCTCCTGGGCACACAAACCCACTGTACTTACACAGTGTGCTGTTTCTAGGAGAACAGCTGTATCCATTATTTCGGCAGCTTCCTTTGTATCAACTGCACTGGGCTTGCCTGAGAATAATTCCTAGACATCAAATAAGACTTTCCCATCTAGGGTAGACAAAGCATTGTCCCTCAGAAAGAATTCTGCAATTCTCATTGTATGTAACTGAATTGAATATACATATATTTAGCTAGTGCAGGTAAAGTACTTGGCAGTGTATCTGGCACAGAGTTACTATTTGCTTAGGACTTACTATAATTAAGGTAAAATTCTAAGTCCTCTGAGGAATACTGCAACTCATTGGTTCATTAAAAATACTGGCTGGACGAGGTGCCTCAAACCTGTAATCCCAGCACTTTGGGAGGCTGAAGCAGGACGATCGCTTGAGGCCAGGAATTCAAGACCAGCCTGGGCAACATAGCAAGACACCATCTCTGCAAAAAATTCAAAATATTAGTGAGGTATGGTGTTGTGCACCTGTTATAAGGAGGCTGAGCCAGGAGGATCATTTGAGTCCAGGAGTTTGAGGTTACAGTGAGCTATGATCATGCCACTGCACTCTAGCCTGGGTGACAGAGTGAGATCCTATCTCTTAAAACAAAAAAAACAAAAAACCCCACTTACAGATCACTAGCTATACATTCATTCACTCAACATATATTTATGGAGCAACTACTATGTGCCAGTCATCATGCTAAGTTTCCAAAACAAATACAGTCCCTACTTTCATGGATCTTCCAGGCCCGTGGGGAAGGCAGGCAATCAAATAATTGCACGAATGAATGTAGATCTAAATGCTGTTTGCGATAAGTGTTATAACCTGTATAAAGCCTGGGTTCCTGTCGTTCAACTTCCTAGCAGTGTCACAGTCAAAGAAACACAATCCAACAAACAAAAGTAATTTCACTAGAGCTCAGATCTCTGTCAAGGTCAGGAAAAACAAGGAAAGACTAAGAAACTGTCATAGACAGAAATTTGTCATAGACTGGAGAAATGTGAAAACTAAATGCAATGTGGTGCCCTGGTTTGGCTCCTGGAACAGGGCGAGGATATTAATGGAAAAACTGGTAATTTCAAATAAAGTCTGGAGTTTGGTTAATGAAACTGACCCGTCAGTTTCTTAGTTTTGACAAACGTGGCAAGGTAATGTAAGAAGATATTAACAATGGTGAAAACTTGGTGAGGGATATATAGAAACCCTCTCTACTATCTTTGCAACCTTTCTGTAACTTTAAAATTATTCCAAAATAGAAAGTCTATTTCTAAAAAAATAGGTCATATTGTTACTTGAGTTCTCAAAAACATATAACATTATCTAAATATAGGTAACACTTATAAAAGTCTCTATTTGAGATTTATCTCTTATGTTAGTTATTTATGGCTTCATAACAAATGAACCCCAGACTTAGCAGCTTGAAATAACACTTAGTATGTCACACGGTTTTTGAGGATCATGAAGCTGGGAGTGGCTCAGCCGAGAGAGCCCGTCTCAGGCTCTCCCATGAGGAGGTAGCCAAGCTGGAAGCTACTGCTACAGTCATCTCAAGGCTCAACTGGGACTGGAGGGTCCAATTCCAAGCTCACTCATGTGGTTGCTGCCAGCCTCAGTTTCTTGCTCATTGCTGGTGGAGTCTTTAGTTCCTCCCCGTGTGGGCTTCTCCAGTAGGCGGCTCACAAACGTGGCTGCTGGCTTTCCCCAAACAAAGCACGTGACCAACACAGCAAGAACACACGTCCAAGATAGAAGCCACAGTCGTTCTATCACCTAATCTCAGAAGTGACATGCTAAAACTTCTGCCATATTCTATTCATTCGAGGCAAGATAGTAAGTAGAGCCTACCCACAAGGGGAGAGAACTTGAACTCCACCTCTTGCAGGGAGCAATATCAAAGAATTTGTGGACATGTTTTTAAAACTACCACACCTCTACTCCCTCTAAATATCCCCACCAAAATTACAGAAAAGGGGACAAAGACTAGTATGAATTCATAAAGACAAGGAAATCACAGGAGACAACAGCAGGAAAAAATCAGAACTGGGAAATCAGGAAACTGAATCAAACCTAGAAAATCCAAGGACGCTGAAGCAAACGGTGGGGAAAGCCAGGAGGCCACATAATTTGCACCACAGAATCTCAAGAAGTCGCATGAATTGGCAGCACTAGGTACTTCTGGAAGTGGAGTAAAGGATTAAGCTAAGCATTCTAGGACTTTGCAAGTCTAGGTCTGTTTAAGAAGTAGTTACAGTAAGTCCCTTCTCCTTAGGCATGGGCTGTACATAGCAGCTTCTTTCCAAAGTATTAATATACCATAAGCAAAGGGGGAACAGAAGAGTAAGTGAAGAAACCTCACAAACACTACCTCAGCTAGGAGACCAAGGCCAACATCAACAGTCATAAATCAACGTCATCAATCATGACATGATGTGATGAAAATGGCACTTTATCTCTGTGGTCTTCCTCCCAGTTACCCATAACCTCAGTCTTACCATGAGGAAAACATCAGGCAAAGGCCATTAGCAGGGCATCCTACAAAATACCACCTGTATTCTTCAAAACACTCAAGGTCTTAGAAAACAAGGAAAGTCTTGGAAACTCTCACAGCCGAGAGGAGGCTATGGAGACATGACAGCTAGATGTAATGTGGTATCCGGGATGGGTTCCTGGAATGGAGAAAGGATGTTAGGAAAAAACTAAGGAAATCAAAATAAACTCTAGATTTTAGCTAATAACAGAATGTATCCATATTGGTTCATTAGTTATAAAAAACACACCAATGTCCCACCAATGTAAGATGCTAATAATAGAAGAAACCAAGTTTGGGGCATATGGAAATGCTCTGTACTATCTTCTCACTTTTTCTGTAAAGCTAAAACCACTCTAAAAAGAAAGCATAGTTAAAAAGAAGTAGATTCCCTAGGTGCTCTTCCCAACTTAGGTGCATCCCAGCAGCTTCCCCTCTGCCACCCTGGCAGAAAATGAGAGGTTTATTCACTGAAGTGAGGAAAATAGACTGAGGCACCAACCATAGTTGAGGGACAGAGTAAGATACTGAAAATAATTAGATTAAGAGTTTACATATTAATGAATGCTGAAATACCCAGCCCTCCTCCCTGACTCAGAACCCAAGAGGAAACCAGGTTTCTACATCCCAAAAAGGAAACTTAAAAATTCTTCGCCGGGCCAGGTGGCTCACGCCTGTAATCCTAGCACTCTGGGAGGCTGAGGCAGGAGGATCGCTTGAGCTGGGGAGTTTGAGACCAGCCTGAGCAAGAGTGAGACCCCATCTCTACAAAAAATAGAAAAATTAGCCAGGCACACCTATAGTCCCAGCTACTGCGGAGGCTGTGGCAGGAGGATCGCTTGAGCCCAGGAGTCTGAGGTTGCAGTGAACTATGATCAGGCCACAATAGTCTACCCAGAGCAACACAGTGAGACTCTGTCTCAAAAAAAAAAAAAAAAAAATTCTTCTCCGGCCAATTCAAGAGAAAAGAAAGATACTACAATAGGAGAAGGGGAGGAGTTCCCCCAGTGAAACAGCCCACCCTACCATGTGGTTTACACTCATGACCAATCCCACACATGGGAGTTTTTAGTGCCTCAATCTTAAAAATAATTTCCAGTATTTGAGGAAAACCCTTAACATGAAAGAAAAGAAAAATAACAAAAAGTAACCTAGAAGAAACAGACACTACAAAAAGGAAAAATGCTTGAAAGCTATATTTAATTTTTCAGAGCTATAAAAGAATACATTATCTCCGTGAAACAAGAATAAGATGCCATAAAATGAACATCAAGAAAGAAAAACAGGGTTCTTGGAAATTAAATTTTTAGCAGCCAAAATGACAAACTTAGAATACTTAGAAATAAGAATAGCAGACCAGTCTAGGAGTTCCAATACTCAAATAAAAGCGGTGCCAG
>CM052446.1:53415158-53454841 GCA_028533085.1 Varecia variegata | reverse complement strand
AAAAGCGGTGCCAGAAGAAGATTACAGAAAAACAAATGGGAGGAAAATTAACTTATTCATATTTCAAGAACAGTTTTCAGAATGTAAAGAATGAGTCTGTGCCTTGAGAGAGAACTGACAGTGGACAGAAATAAATCTACACCCAATCATAACATCGTGAGATTTTGAAATATGGAAGACATGGTCTAACCACACAGCAATTCCAGTCCTCCTGCTGGTGACGGGTTTCAGATTGGGCATGCAGTACATTTCGAACCAATGAGACATCAAGGAGTGTGCTTTAGCCGTGGGGAAAGGTTTCAATACCTCAAACAAGGAGAGAGACTTTCCTTTTTCTGTGTCTAGCTGTTCGGACCTGCCTCAGCCATCTTTGAACCACAAGAGCAGGCAGCTTAAAGGACACACATTTGGAAAGTGGAAGAGCTAGGTCTTAAATCTGTCTCCAAATCGCATGCTCTTAATTTAGCTCACAGTCCGCACTAAGAGACCAACCAGGGGAAAGGGCCTGGAATGAATCATACCTGTGGCTCCTACTTTGTCACAACAGTTCATACATCAAGTGCCTCCAATTAGCTCATGTCACTTTTCTGGAACCTCAGCAACTTGAATTTGTATACTTCTTAGTGCCAGAAAGTAACCCTAGATCATAAGTCCTTGAATATCAATAGCCTGAAGTCATAGTAACAGCAATTATCAGTTTGACTTACAGCTCATTTAAAATGTCATCTTCTATTAATAACAACCAGATGCCTGGTTAAAGCATAGTGCTAGAGGCCGAGGCCATGACTTTGAATCTCCAGGTATATACTAGTTTACTTTCATCACGTCTACTGTCATAATCTCCCCACTAATTTCAACCAATAATCTTTCAATCAAATGCAGATTCTAAAGTAAGAGGTAAGCCACCTCTTATTAAGAGGTGCAGCGTGGCTCACGCCTGTAATCCCAGTACTTTGGGAGGCTGAGGTGGGAGTTGGAGACCAGCCTGGGCAACATAGTGAGACCCCGTCTCTGCAAAAAATAAGAAAAATTATCCAGGCTGCCACCTGTAGTCCTAGCTACTCAGAGGATCCCTTGAGCCCAGGAGTTTGAGGTTACAGTGAGCTATGATGAGGCCACTGCACTCCAGTCTGGACAATAGAATGAGAGCCTATCTCTAAAAGAAAGAGGTGAGATTTGTTAAAGGATACAAAATTACAGTGAGATAGGAGGAATATATCTCTTCTCGCTTTTTGGTTAAGATCAAGTGTAGATAGAAAGAGTAAGTTAGTGTTCTGTGGCAGAGTAGGATAACTATAGTTAACAACAGTATATTGCATAGGTTCAAATAGCTAGAGGGTGGATATTGAATGTTCCCAATACAAAGAATGATAAATTTTTGAGATAATGATATGCTAATTACCATGATCTGATCACTATCATTATATGTATCCCAACACCACTATGTACCCCATATATATGTACAATTTTTATATGTGTCAATTTTTTTAATTTCTTTAAATTTAAAATATTAAAAATAAAATAAGAGGTGAGTTTTATCATGTGACAAAAAAATGAGGAAGTGGTTGAATTGTGGAAAAAAATTGCCATATTCTTACAACAAAAAAAAGGTATCATGATTAGAAAGTGTCTTCTTTATGAACAACGGGAGGCATTGTTTTTTATGATTCAGGCAATTATCTCACTGTATCCAGTGGAATTAACTACCTCTTGGGGATTGACAACACCCAAATCAACACCTTTGTCCAGATAGCTCTCCTAACCCCAAGTCTCATAGCCACCTGGGATTCTATGTCTCCACTAAATGTGGTGTGGATACCTCAAACTCAACCCGTCTAAAACTGATCTTGTTATCTTACGTCTCAAACTATGCTTTCTCTTTTCAATCTCAATGAATGGCACCCCTGTGCAACAAGTTGCCCAGGCCAAAACTTAGAAATCGTTCTTGACCACTCTCTGTCTCTCAACAATAGGTGTGTATGTCCTTCCTTCTCAATATTTCTTCACTCTGACCCCTCCTCTGTATCTCAGTGGAGGCACCTCTTTCCTGTTCTGTTTCAGTGGACTTCTAACTTGTCACTTCCTTCTAGTATCTTCCCTCTCCAATCTCCATGGTCATTAGAGTCATACTAAAATGCAAATCCAATGCAAAGAAGAGGAGGAGGCAGTGGAGAGGTGGGTATGGGGTCCGTCATGCAGGCCATATATGGTGTGTGTGTTTTATCTTCTGATCAGGGAACCTCTGAGGGGTTTTACACAGCGGGGCGGGGGTGACATGATGGGAAAGACTCTTTTTTGCCATCCAATGGGTCTCATCACTATTTAAATGTGTGTTTTTCTGATTGAGGTTAAGCATGTCCTCATATACTTACTCATTCAAGCTTTCCCTTCTGTAATTTTCCTATTCATATAATTCCCTCTTTTTCTTTTTCCTTTTTTCCTAATATGTTTCCTGTTTCTTTCCATGATGATTTTTAGGCATTTTTCTCTACATTCTAGAAATTAATTTTTTCTCAGCCACAGATGTTGCAGATATATCTTACCAGCTGGCACCTACTCATTTACTCTGATGATGCTATTCACCTTTTGACAGCAGCCCCCAAAAGTATCTTTAATGTATTTGAATCTACTTTTCCTTTATTGTATATACTTTGAGGAACCTATTGAGAAATATCTCCCCTACCCAAGACCACAAAGAATAATCTACATTTTTTCTATTAGCATTGCACTTTTATCCAGGAGTTTGCATCTGGATACGGTATGAGATGAGAATCTAACTTTATTTTTCTCCAGATAATGACCAACTTTCTCAAGATTATTTACCAAATATTCTACCCTTTCCCTATCTCTGTAAAGTATCAAGTTCCCAAATATACAGGTCTATTTCTGGATGCTCTTCTCTTCCATTGGGCCTGTTTTTATGCCTGGATTTATAATATATGCCAATATCTAGTAGTGTAAGTATCCTTTCTTTGCTCCTTTTTCCCAAAAATATCTTAGTTATCCATGAAGCTTTATTCATCCATCTAATTTGTAAAATCCGTTTATTAAGTCCCCTTACAATACTCAGTTTTAACTGGAGTTGCATTGAATTTGTAATTTATAATTAGATGAGAATCAACAGTGTTATAATGTTGTCATCCCATCCATAGCTCTTTTTTAATATACATCTTATTTTATGTTTCCAATTTTTCATCATAAGGATCTTGAGACTTTCTTATTATGTTAATTCCTAGAAAATGGATAGGTTTATGAGGTTTGCGCTTTTTTACTATTTTAATTGGTAGCTTATTTTCTTTTACATGTTATGAGTTATTTCTAGAGCAGAAGGTATTATTAATATTGATTTTGTACCTCCAAACTTTGCTGAACATTTAATTCTCCTATTAGTTTTAATGGTTTATTTACTCTCTTGGGTTCACTATGTAAATTCTCATACTATCTAAAATAATGACAATTTTGTCTCTTCAATTCTGTACTAGTTATGATTTAGGTTCAGCCTTATGTAACAGAGACCCAAAATAACAGTGGCTTAAAAAAGATAAGTTTATTTTTCTGTCATGTGAAAAGTCAGGATGTAGGAAGTTTGAGTCCGATATGGTAGTTCTACAGTCATGTAGGGCCCACGGTAGCCCACCTGCCTTAGGGTGTGCCTTCATCCTCATGTTTGAAGATGTTGCTCCCGGCATCACACCCACAGTCCCTGCAACAGGATAAACAAAGAAAACACCTCATAAGTTGCATACACAGCTCTTATATACAACCTACTAGCTAAAATTTAACTTTAAATTTTGAAAAATCATCTATTAGTTATTTATTTTACTTTACTATTTCATTCATTTCTGCTTTCATCCTTACTTTTCTTTTTTCAAATTAACTCTAATTTTCTATTTCCTAGTTTCCTGCTTTGAAAGCTGAGCCCATTTATTTTTCTATCTTTCCTGGTTCTAGTTGTATTCAACACTATAAACTCTCCCCTTGGTGTAGAGTTTTAGTTGCATCACACAAATGTCACCATGTCCCACTCTAATTATCATCAATCCTAATTGATGATAATCTAATCTAATTATCATCAATAATTAGAGTCCCACTCTAATTATTATATATTTTGTCGTTTCCCCTTGTCTCCTGGTACTCCTGCCCTCGTGCAACCCCCTCCCCTAGAGTGAGGGCTGGTCCTAGAGACTTGTTTCTAGAATATGACAAAGGGAGGGAGCTGTCAATTCCCAGATGAGGTTGCAAAAGCTACTATGCTCCTCTTACTGGCACGCCATCTCTTACTCGCCCTGATGGAGCAAGCTGCCACAGTCCAACAGCCTGCGAGGTTCTCTGCAATTCCAGAGGCCCCTGCCCTGGACCCAACACTCCCCTTTCTCCAAAGAGTTTAGGATCAGTTGCTGAGTGAGGCTTTCAGTGCTGTCATCCTCCCTCTCTCGTCTCAGGTGGGGCTGAGATCAGAAGTTGTTGGCTTCCTTGATGAGAAGATAAATTCTAAATAGCCTGTAACAGAGATCTACTTTTCTTGCAAGAAATCGCACACTTGTTTGTTGCCTATAAATCAACTTAATTTCAATTTTGAGCCTCTCCTGTGGTCAGGCTGGTGGGAGACTACATGCCCTTTTCTTATTTCCATTAGGTGATATATTCACATGGCTCAGAAATAAAAAACATATAAAAGGTGATACTGTGAAAATCTCCTTCCTACTCTCATATATAACCACTAATATTGGCTTCTTACGCATTTTCTAAAGTTTCACTATAAATACACAAGCGAACATAAGGATGTATTATATATGCATATTTCTCTCTCTCTCTCTCTCTGCCCCCTTTTCCGCAAAGGACAGCACACTATACAAACTACTCAGCATTTTGCCTTTGTTATTTCACTGTAAATGTCTGGTAGATGTTCTCGACAAAGAGGTTGATCATTCTTTACAGCTATCCAGTACCCCGTGGTGCGGAGGACTGTAATTTATCTAACCATCTCCTGGGGATAGACATGTGTGTTGTTTACAATCTTCTGCCATTACAAACACTGCTGCACTGAATAATGCCGAGAGTTTAGACAATGGGGGGAAATGTAAAAAAAACGGCCGAGGCATTTCACTATGCATTTCCCAGTAATGTCTTTCCCCTGCTGCTGTTTCTTCCTGCTGCATTTTTATTTTCCTGGAAGCCAAATGTTGATGCTTTATTGCAGTTTGCACATTTTTCAGGGTCATGTTAGCCATTGGAATTACACAATAAAATAGAAAAATGTACGTTTGTGGAAGTCCTGAAAGTTAACAATAACGACAACACATCTCCCACCCAGCCAGTGCCTCCTGCAGCCCCGGTGCTGAGACAGCAAGCCAGTGCAGGTTTCGCAAGCTCAGCACACAGTGACACAAGCAGAGGCAGACAACTCCCTCTTGTCACAGCAGCCTAAGAAGCACAGGGTGTGCCGGCCAGGCCACTCTCGCCAGAGCTACTGACACCATGGGATTTTTCCCTCAATGCTCTATTGCTGTCACATACATACCCAAGAGAACTGAAAGCAGGAACTCCAAGAGATATTTGTACTTCCACGTTCATAACAGCATTATGCACAATAGCCAAGGAGTGGAGGTGACCCAAATGTCCACTACCAATGAACGAATAGACAAAAAGTAGTGTATACACACAATGGAATATTATTCAGCTTTAGAAAGAAGGCGAATCCCGGCACATGCTGTCACATGAATCTACCCCGAGGACATCATGCTAAGTGAAATAAGCCGGTCACCAAAGGAAAAATGCTTGCTATATGATCCCACCTACATGAGGGACCTACAGTCATCAAATTCATAGTGACAGAAAGTAGAATGGTGGTTGCCAGGTGCTGGGGGACAGGGAGAAGGGGAGTTACTGTCTAATGGGTACAGAGTTTCAGCTTTGCAAGATGAAAAGAGTTCTGGAGATGGATAGTGGTGATGATTGCACAACTATTAGCATGTATTTAATGACACTGAACACTTAAAAATGGTTGAGAGAGTAAATTTTATGTTACATGTATTTTTCCACAATTTAAAAAAAAATTTAAGCTGGGAGACCAAGGCAGGAGGATCACTTGAGCTCAGGAGTTTGAGACCACCCTGAGCAAGAGGAAGACCCTGTTTCTACCAAAAATAGAAAAACTTAGCCAGGCGTGGCAGTGCATACCTGCAGTCTCACCTACTCGGGAGGCTGAGGCAGGAGGATCACTTGAGCCCAGGAGTTTGAGGTTGCTGTGAGCTATGATGACGCCACTGTACTCTACTCAGGGTGACAAAGTGAGACTCCAAAAAAAAAAAAAAAATTTTTTAAGAACATTAAAAAAACAAATATTGACAGCCCCTTGGTTGACGTCAGTCTTTCTGTAGAAGCAGCTGTATGCAGAGCCTTTCTGATCAAATCGTTTCTCCGTGATCCATTTCTCCACAATCAGCGAAGAGAGGTGCACAGAAAAGATCTCATCATGAGGATGATACCGGTAAAAATGCAAGTTCATGCTAATCAAGGCCCCACTGAGCAAGGCACTAAGCTGAGCTCCTTACTTCATCTCATCTAATCCTCATTAAAGCTCTGCAAGGTCGACATCATCTGCACTTTACAGATGAGAAAACTGATGTTCAACAAACCCAAGCAAACAGCTGAAAACCATTAGCACTAATCGGAGCGAGGAGTAAGGCAGACGGACGTGCAATACATGAGAAGTAATCAATACTTGCTTAGTGCTAACAATAACCAATTTGAAATTGTTTTTAAGAAATCCCATTCACAACAACAACCAAAACTACAAAATACCGGAAAAGGGTTGTAAAAATCTACTGAAGAACTATTAATATGCGTAGGAAAGGGATTAGGACAAGAGAGTAAGAAAGTTCACTTTTAATCTGGCATATCTCCATATGGTTTGAATTTTTGTAACAACAAAAAAATTTAATATAAAAGTGAGGTTAAGAAAATTGTCCAGCGTCAAGATTTGAAAGCAAATCGGTCTAAATCCAAAGGCCTTTATGTTCTGCCATCCTGAGAACCCACCCAGGACACTGGCTGATGCCAGGTTTTATCTAGAGAGGACAGACATACCGAAAGGACATTCTGGATTATAAAGCCAAAGGGAAAAGAGAGGTGATTGGATTGTAGCTTCAACAGGGAGACATTGTATGTGGGAGGTAGGGGTGGGAGGATGGGAGGTTTCTGTTTTTGTGGGATTTTTTTGCTTTGTTTTTGTGTGTTTGTTTTCTAAGGAGCATCATCAAAATGAAAACACAAAATCCAGATTGCCTGTGGGGGCTCAGTGGTCCACTGCCATGCAGTGCTACTCCGGTGTGAACAATGTCACTCTAAAGGGTTCCCTGATTTGGGAACTTTCCATGCCAGGGCCACTGTGTGAGGCCTGGGACAAGGCTGGTGGGATCGTGTTCTCTGTGAATGGCCCCCTGGGCCACAGCTCCCAGGAGAGCAGTCCAATTTCTCCAGCGCCTTGTTCCATGTCACTGCTCCCAAGGACTGGCTTGGATCCAGGTGTCCCCCTGCCCAGATCCCCTCACTGATACTGTCCACCTTCACCCCTGGGCACGACTCCTGCTTTCCCTTGGCACTGAGGAACTTTGGACCTACCCCGTGACAGGCCCGACTCCAGGAACTCCAGCCAAGTCAGGGCTCTGGGGCTTTCTTGAGGGAGGGGTGCAGGCAGTTTCCCAAGGGTGGTCCAGAAAAATCCCATCACTTGCCTCTCTAGGGGAGTGCATTGCCCTGGGAGGACCCTCTCATTTACTCCTAGTATCTCCCCAAATCCTCAGCTCTTTATAGGCCCCAGAGCAATGCACAGCCCAGAACTCCCAGAAAATGATGCTTAACCACGTGCACTGACTTCAGTCAGTCCCTCTCCCTCTCCCTCTCCCTCCCCGTGTGCTGTTCTTCCTGTTCCCCACCCAGACTTCTAGCCCATCAGGCATGTGCATCTCTGGTATAAATTCATTTTCTGTACAGCAAACCCCTCCCTACAGTCGACTTTCTCTAACAATATAATAACAAACATTTGTAAAGCACTCTTGCTCTCATATCTTGCTTCACTTGGCCCTTTCGCATGATCTGCCTGAGCGAGCAATCGACACAGTAACACTGATAATGATGCCCAGCATTCCTGAGTGTTGACTGTGTTCCAGGTAATGTGCTAATAATAAGCATTTTATTTAATCCTCAAACCACCCTCTGAGGTTATTATTTTATAAGTGAGGACACTGATGCTCAGAGATGTTAAGTAACTTTCCCAAGGTCACACAGCTAGTAAGTGATGCAGCTGCTATTCAAAGGTCAGGTCTATAGACTTTGAAGTTCTTTCTGTTACATCATAGCTCAGAAAGACATGGTGAAAGAAATTACAAATCCAATGCATGGTGAAGGGGGAAATAGAAAAACTATAAAAATCAAAAATGAATTCAGAAGCACATAAATCTAGGCAAATGACCCTACTCTCCTCCCTGGAACTGAGTAAGTCCCTGCATTACAATGATTGATGTCATCTACTCAGCATCAATGCAGTGCCAAACCTAAGGGCTTCATGTACGATTTTTCTTACTAGATGTGTGATCTTAATCAAGTCTCCTGACTTCCCCTACTCCCAATTTTGTCCTGTAAAATGAGGCGACAACGCCTCCTCTTAGGGCTGCCTAGACGAAGCACTCAGCACAGGGTGGAGCAGCAATCAAGACTGTTGGAATAACTGATTATGACCAAGGTCGGAAAACAACCCATTCGCCCCTTCCTAGGAGCGAGGCAGCCTTCCCAGAAGCACCCGCCCGCCCTGGCCGCTGCCTCTCCTCCCCGGCACTGGCCACCCCCCAGCCATCACCAACCATCACCGGTAAAGTGGCAGGTGCGACACTTAGGGCATGTGGGGTGGAAGAACACAGTCCAAACAGGCAAAAATCATTTAAATGAAATTCCTTTTCATTCTTTTTTTTTTAACTTGAGCCTCTCCAAAAATATTAAAAGGGATCCAGTCCATAAACTGCAGTGATATTTCTCATATCCCCCTTTCTCACCACCCCCTTTTCTCCACAGCCCCTCGGGAGACGCCTCCTCCTAAGGCTCTTGCTTGACGCCAGCCCTTTGAGCTTTCTTTCTCTCCCGCCCCAAACCCAACCGAACAGAAAACCCTCTGGCCTCTGCCTCCAAACCGGGTCCTGAATCCAGCCCATCCTGACCCTCCCTGTTCTCACGGAGGTCCAGGGGCCACCCGCTCTCAGCCAGACTCCAGCAGGGGCTCCCACCCCGGCTCTGGGGTGGATGCCGGGATACACCGCCCAGCCCACCCTTCGCACTGAAGCACTCACTTCCCCAGCTGCCAGAAGTGTCGCCTGCTGATGGCTCTCCAGTCCCTCCCAGGAATTGTCCTCAAAGAAGGCTGCCTGGCCTTCTCTCACAATAATTCCATCTCACCACATAATGAATTCTGGGTCATCTCCCTTATAGCATGAAGCCTACCTTGTAAGTGAAGATTGCCACCAATTTAAGTGCCCAAATTTACTTCTATTAAAATCATATTTCTGCCTAGCAGGAAAAAAAGAAAGAAAGAAAGAAAAGAAATGATGCCCTTGGCCCAAAGTAAAGCCTTCTCCATGTGAACCTACAGACTGAATGAGACCATGGCAATGGCAACAGCTTCGTCCAGTGCCTGGCACACAGTGAGTGCTTTATGAAAGGCAGATTTAGCTATTTGTTTTAATTTCTTATGAATGTTCCTCAGTGCTAACCCAGGGAGAGACAAAATATCAGACAGGTTGATGCCAAGGGCAGTTGGGTTTAGTCTTTGATATTAGGTGAAATTTATTTTATTTTCCAATTTTCTATAATATATTATTAGTTATATGATAATTACAATTTAAATTGTATAAATAGGTATTTACCTAAGAAGGAATACAATGAGGGTACAATAAATTGGAGTAAAATACCTAGTATATTAGATGTAAATAATTATAGAAAATACATATGAATTCATATGAACATGTAAAAAATTCTTATGAATACAAGAAAAAAATTCATTAACTACAGTAGTAGTCAGGTTAACACACACTTGAGTCAGAAATAAAAGATTCCATTAATGGAAATTATTATGAAAGAATTTTCTAATAGAGAAAATGATACATTTTATGCATCAATTTTTTTTTTTTTTTTTTTTTTTGAGACAAGAGTCTCGCTGTGTTGCCCGGGCTAGAGTGCCATGGCATCAGCCTAACTCACAGCAACCTCAAACTCCTGGGCTCAAGCGATCCTTCTGCCTCAGCCTCCCGAGTAGCTGGGACTACAGGCATGTGCCACCATGCCTGGCTAATTTTTCTATATATATTTTAGCTGTCCATATAATTTCTTTCTATTTTTAGTAGAGACAGGGGTCTCGCTCTTGCTCAGGCTGGTCTCGAACTCCTGAGCTCAAACAATCTGCCAGCCTCGGCCTCCCAGAGTGCTAGGATTACTGGCGTGAGCCACCGTGCCCGGCCTATGCATCAATTTTTTTTAAAGGCAGAAATAGGAAACAAATTTAAATTGGGTCAGAGTAGTTAACTTTTATTATAAAGAGAAAATCCCTTACCCAATCTAGGTGATTTATTTGATCCTATCAGGGTCTGACTTCTCTAGCTCTTTGGAAACTTTTTAAACTTAATGTTCACTTCTTCCTTTGAAGGGTGAGGTACACCAACTCTTGTACATACTTAAAGAGATCAATTTTTAAGCTCTCTCCTCTGATATAAAATGTACACCATGTCCTCTCCTTTCACATTCAGTTCCCACTGGAGCAAACCAGGCATAAAACGTTTGAAGGAGCTTCAGCTATTATTAAGGGAGAAATATTATATGTGGCTGCAGATCAGCTGAAGAAATGGGTCAGAGGGATTTAAAAATAAGCCCATCCATTAATTGTTTTCTATATGTCAAACCCTCTACCATCCATGAGCTCATTTAAATCTCATAACAACTCTAAGTAAGTACTGCTGCAATCCTTCTTGTACATTTTAGGGCACTAAACCTTCGAGAAGTGAGGTAGCTAGTCCAAGATTACATGATGAGTAAGTAACAGTGGAACAAGGACTTGAACAAACACAGACTTGTTTGAAGCCCATGCTCTTCTCCACTACCCTACACCCCATCCAACCCCTCCGTGATAAGACACGGGGAGATCTGCTGGGCAGATCACTAGGCATCGGCACTGTTTCTCGCCTGAACTGCACCACACCCACTAACGACATGCATTTGCCCACTACCTCATGGATGTATCCTTGATAACCCCTGGTCTGTTTCATATGTCTTCATACAATTTCATATATTGTGATAGGTTAATTTAAATATAATATTAAACATGCATACTGCCCAAACTCATTCACTTGAACTGAAGCTGAATGAAGTACTAAACGAAGAGCCTGCATTATTTTACAAGCTCCGGCCAGTGGTAGCAGCAATGTGAAGTTATTTTCAGTGTTCTGTGGGGCCAATACATCTGGGAAAATCTGCAGTAGAGTTATTAACCTTTTAAAGCAGGAAAAAATATCATCAGGGAGAAAAGAGGGCAGAATTTAGGAAGAAAAAAAAAGTGTTTCCTTGATCCTTATCCCAAAACGAGTTTAGAGGAATCGGGGCATGCAGAAGCTATCCAAAAGTGCTATGTGAGAGCCCCCGAGACTTGCATGAAGACAGGCAAACAAGCACCACCAATGGCACCTCCAACCGGAGCCATGGCTCCTCGCCCTCCTCCCAGCTGGCACACCCCACCCCCCTGCAGACATCTCAGCAGGGGGGGTGAGCAGGCTCTAAGCCTCGCTCTGGCAGTACTCAACCCTAAGAAACCTGGCCAAAGCACTACCGAGAGAGGACAGGAAGTGGCAGTGACCTGGAAATGAAGACCTGGGTCTTCCCGGACCCGAGTGCTCATGGTAAAACAACAACAACAGTAGTAATAATGAGCTAACATGTTGGGCGCCTGCTGTGTGCTGAGTGCTGTTATACGTATTTTACTCATGTTTTCATTTAATCCTCACAACTCCTCTATGAGGTCGAGGAATTTCAAGATAGTGGAAACTGAGCAAAAACAAAACAAAAAGCGCTTTGCTAAGAAGTTAGGGGGGAAAATGTTGCACAAGGATTCACAGCTAAGAGGTAGAGCTTTGGACACAAATACAGGACACCAGAGCTCTTTATTATGCTATTAAGTGTTTGGTAAGCTCGATTTAGAGGTGAAACACCAGGACAAGACTGATAACCTGTTTAAAGGATTATACGAATATCAAGACAGTCAGCTGCAACCCATCCTGTGCATTGCAAGAAGATGGTCAACAGCAGGAACACAGTGTCAGCACCTCAGCTCATAAAGGAACTGAACTCTATCATAAACTCCCCTCAGAGGACCCAGCCCTGGAGAACTGACTCACACTAAGCCAGAATGACAATTTATTAAGTTACAATGGGAACTAGAACTTGGAAGAAAACCAAAACAGTCGCTGCAGTTTAATTTACCTTCTTCCCAGATGGCAAAATTCACATGGGCAACCAAGTTACCACCAGAAAGTTGGTTGTCAACACTAAGGTACAGCACTAAGATACTTTGACACACCTCAAGTCACAAAAACTTGAAACAATGGTAATACAAATACCAAGGCCAATCATCCTGGATTTCCCGGGATAATCCTGTCTCCAGCACTTCTCTCACAGTCAGACCAAATGTCGTGAGTTACTATTTCAAATAATCATCTCTGCCAAGACAGTAGTATTTACTCTTTCTCATTTTCAAGGCTCTATATAGATCGTATCTTTCCAATAACATACTTACCTCAGAAATCACGATTATCTGTGGTTTCCTTATAATCATACTGGTTTTGAGAAAACACCCTTAACTGGTTGGATTCAAGAAGCACACATGTCCGTCAGACTTGGGAAGCAGTTTCTTCTCGTTATATACCACATTACAGACCAGTCCAGAACAGACCAGGCCTGGGTCATCCTCATCAGTATTATGACTACTTTACCTTCAATTTCAGACGCTGATGCTTTTTTTTGTGCCAAACTCTACACATCAAACACTTTCGGAATGTCTAGAGACTGGACTTTGCTCATCTGGGGAAAACGAGGGCATTAATCCAGACCTGGGGACGGGATGGGAGGTTCCCAGGGCAGGAGCTACTCCTAAGGAAAAGGGGAAGGTCAAGCTTCACTCAGTAGCTATACTCTCACCTGGTTTATAGACTGAAATCTGGCCAAAGTTTTCATTAGAGAAAGGGTTCTGTTGCTTTTTAAAAGTTTGCGAACCACTGCTCTGGACTGGTCTTCCAAGCATTAAATTAAATCTGGACTGGTCTTCCAAGTACTAAATTAAGTTTTTGATTTTAAAAATTCACTTCTTCAACAAATATTTGGAAAGTGCCTTACTATGTGGCAAGACTGTGCTAGGCACAGTGGTTACAATAATGAACAGTATGTTAATAAATACAGACTGTCCTCAGGTGACCTACTATTTTTTGGTTTTTAAGAGATTCAACAGTGATATAGATATATGTGTATGGGCAGAGTCACCAAAAAATTCTATTTTCTGTTTCCTCAAGTATTAAAACGAAAAGGCAAGATTCCTGACACTCTGCTGCCACACATTTCTGCAGACACTAGCCCAAGTATCCCTTCTCCTCTGCCCATTACTCAGAAGTCACAGGCTGAATGATACAATCAAAACCGGTTGTAAGTTGAAAAATCAAATTAGATTTTATTAAAGTATACATAAATTACCTTCATTTTTCTTTATTTCATCAGTATTGTTAAGTGAAAATTAAGTAAAAAGCAATAGTCATGGTACAGAGAAATATGAAGGCTGAAAGGGAATCAGGGAAACCATAGTCCAGTCCAGATCTGCCACTGACCAGTCTGGGAAAGGCATTAGTGTCTTGTCCTCGGCTATAGAATGAGGTGATTGAAGTACATGTTGTCTGGGGTCAACTATAGCTCTAAAATTTTGCTGTTCTAATTCTATTATTAGGAGTAAATGCTGAGGTTATCAATTAACTATTTAGTGGGTACTAACTATGAAAAGGGAATAAACACTTTTAAGAAAGACAAGAGAAATATAGAAGTTTGCTTCTTAAAAAATGCATTGATGTTACGTCTTTATTCACACTAATTAGAATACATACACAAAAAATGTGTATCATGTCACTTTCAAAAAATTCCATGTTCCATGAGAACTATGTAAACAATGTAAAATGTTTCTACTGTATAACAAAAGAAGAAAATCAGCATTCCCATGTAGTATTAGGAAAATATTTAGATAATTTGAATTTATAGTAAAACAAAGTGAAATATTACAGAGCGATCTTTTCATAAAGTAGCCTTACAGCCTAGAATCAATATATTTCCTATTTTCAAACACTTTGGTATATAAGTGAAATTAATACAAACCAAAACAAAAAAAAAGGGAAAAACTCTACTTTGGTTCTCATATTAATTGGAACTTCAGCAACAAGGCAATTGCACAGCTACTTTGGATGAGAAAATGAAAAATCTCTCATTTGCTCCCCTCTCCTACTGGAGATGGACATGGCAGGAGAGCTTTTTGTAGGACTTTTGTAAAATAAGGTGCATTTCACTTCCTTCCATAAGGAGCCTTTCAGCAATAGTTTAAAGGCTTTACAAAATCTCAGATTCGGCCTGAAATATAAGTGATCTTGGTTACTTCCTCTTAACAAATACAAATGACCCTGCATTAAGGCAGCTCAGAACTACAATTCACATTTAAAGTAGAACATAAATTTCTTAAAAATCATATTATTATAGTTTCTCAAGGAGGCCACACTTGAATAAAAAGAATATATTGCATTAACAAAAAGAAAAATGCAAATTTAATAGCCCATCGACAATAGTTTTTTAAGAAACAGAAATAATCATTTGCATGCTACAAATATTTCTTCATTGATATTACACATAACTTTAACAACTATACAACTAAACTGATCTGAGGAATTTTTCACTGTATCATTTTTATAATTTATTTTTCATCTATATTGTCCAAATGTGGTACTGATTTTTTTCATTGTCTTTTGGTTCTGTGTATTGTCTTAAATGAATCCCTACATCTGAGAATTATTTCTGAGCAACTGTCAATGAATCACTTTTCTGTCATCCATCACAGGAGCAAACTGGGAACGTCTTCTTAGGATTTTCCCAGCAATGTAAGTCATACTGGAACTTTCTGTGAAGACAAGAAAGTCTTAAAAAGAAAAAAAAAGAATCCTCAGTAAACTTTACAAACTTGCAGTCATAATACAATAATGCATTGTTGTCCCTTTCTGGAGTAACAGAACACAAAGTTAAGTACTCAACTTTACTAAACAAATACCGCCAGTCAGGCCCGGTGGCTCATGCCTGTGATCCTAGCACTCTGGGAGGTGGAAGTGGGAGGACTGCTTGAGCTCAGGAGCTCAAGACCAGCCTGAGCAAGAGTGAGACCCCGCCTCTACTAAAAAATAGAAAAATTAGCCGGGTGTGTGTGGTGGCACACACCTGTAGTCCTCAGTTAGGAGGCCGAGACAAGAGGACCACTTGAGCCCAGGAGTTTGAGGTTGCAGTGAGCTACAATTATGCCACTGCACTCTACCTAGGGTGACAAAGCGAGACTCTGTCTCCAAAACAAAACAAACAAGACAAAACAAAAACTGCCAACCGCCTCCAAGGAACACAGCCTATGAGCGCAAGTCCTCAGGCCTTCCAAAGAGATAAGACTGCGCACAGAGCATTCAGTAATATTAAGTAGCATGATAATCTTCATAACAAAGCGAGTATAGGAAGTAAAAGAAAATTTAAAGTTAGTTATCTGTCAGTTAATTTCAAGCTTTTTAAACAAAAATTCTAAAAAGGACTTTTTGGACTTTTGGACATAAACATAAAACAACTACTCAGCAAAACTAATGCTTGAATGAACCACATAGAGAAGGATTAATATTTTAAACGAATTATTTTATGGTATTAGTACAGTATTAGGAACTCAAATTTTGCCTAAATTTTTCAGCCAAGTATAAGAAAAAATACAATTACAGTGAACCAATCATTAGTATATGTGAAATAAAAGGTTCTTACTGAGTCTTTCACATTAGGCAATAGCAAAATCCTAGTATTACTATTATTTATGTTTTGTTTGTTTTGCTTTGTTTTGTTAGGGAAGAAAGTATCAGGGGCACTTAATTTCAAAATTCATTTGGGATAATGAGAATTTGTATTGCCAGATATTAAAAAGTATAAAGTTGTAATTACTAAAACACCATAGTTCACCCAGTCTAAGACACCGTCACTTGTAAGATACTCCACTGTTTCATGTGCCATGAAAAACAAAGATGCTCAGGAAAGGGAGTCTCAAAGGAGACAGAGACCCTCACAAAAAGTGGGACATCAAATGGCTACAGCCTTGAGGAAGGGTAAAAGAAAACCATTCATCATGCAGAAGAGATGGCAAAGAAGCTACACACCTCTTCCTTGACAATGGCAAGAGAGAAAAATAACTGCTTAATATTTGAATTCGTACTCCTACCCTACCCACCTGCAAATTTTGTACGCTCAATTCACACTACCAGCGGAGTCCAAGAAAAACTCAAGCAGGGAAATTAGCTTAAGCAGACTCAGGCTGGTAATCCCCGCCCCGCTCCCCCCTCCCAGTGACTGGCAGAAGAAAATACATGTCCTTTCATCTAGGCAACAGCTGATTTTAAGATGCACTTCAAATTTGAAGATGATAAAATGCAAAAAATATGGGACTTAAAATCAATGAAATATAATAGATAAATATGAGAAAGCCTGGAAAATAAATATTAGGCATATGATAAAAATGTCAAACAACAGCAAAATATTTGGCATATGATAAAAACATCAAACCGATGACAAAAGGGTACATTATTCAATATGTGTCACAAGCAAAAACGACTACATAAGAAAAAGTTAAATCCCTCTCTATACCATACTCTTCTAAATTACAAAGTCAAATTAAAAAACCTTTAAGAACTAAAAGAAAATAAATGTAAATATCTAAAAAATAATTAATCTTAAAAGACTGGTCTACATATTTTTAAAATATGCTTCCTCCCCTCAAAAAAATCCAAAGCATATGCAAAAATAAAAGGCTAATGTCAAACTGGAAAATTGCAATGACAAAGATTAATATCCTTATATACAATAATTACAAATCAATAAGAAACAAAAGTACCCTACCCCACACCTCCAGAAGAATGCGCAAAGATCAAGAACAGTCAATTGACAAAAAATACAATGAGCCAGTTAAAATACACCAAAAGTGCCTGACTTCACTAGTAATAGAAATGTAAATAAAAATGATGAAAGAAACAATTTCTGGCTACCAAATTGGCAAAATTTTAAGAATCAGTAAAACTCAGTGTTGGCAAGGGTGTTAAGAATCCTGGCACTTATATACTGATGGTAGATATGAAAACTGGGCAACCTTTCTAGAATGCAGTCAACTTAGCAAAAAAGCAGGAATGAAAAAGCCTTTCAAACTGTGCAATATTCTTAGAGCTAACAATGCCTCTACTAGGAATTTATCCCCAGCAAACAAAGATGGATAAAAAGTAGGTCAGTTATTTATAATGGTGAAAATCTGGAAAATCACCTAATACACGAGGGATAAATTAAGTATTTTAATAAATAAAATGACTATAAAATGGAATGAGATGCAACTATTAAAATATGTATCACTGAAACACTGTTCATACTAATAAAAGATTGGAATAACCTAAATGCCCACCAGTAGAGGACTGGTTAAGCAAATTACGGTGTAACAGTCCATGGAATACATTATAAAGAATGAGGTGCCTCTCAAGTTATAATATATGTTCTTCTCTCAGCCTGAAATAATCTTCCCCAGATCGCCACCTGCTCACACGACACTGCCAGTAAGGCAGCCATCTCACATAACTGCAACTTGCTCCCATCCCAAACGCTCTCCTCTCCTCCTCAGTCTTCTGCTCTGCATTTCCCTCTGGCACATAATTGCTTCTGTACTGTCTGCCTTCCTCAGAGGAAGTAAGATCCTGGAGGGCAGAGACTTTGCTCCACTCCTGTGAACCCAGCGCCTGAAACAGTACCCGGGCACTTAGGTAAGGCGTTCACCATCATGAAATACTGGATAGATGGATATGGAACAATCCTTAAATGGAATAAACCAGCTACAAAATAGCAAATAGTACAAAACATACAGACTTAGAAGATTACAGGTGGCTTCTTCTGCTGCTTGTTTTTTCTGTATTTTCTTGGGTTCCCATACGAGGCACTCACAGCGCGTTTGTTTCAGACTGCAGCAGCACCCCCAAGGTCCTGTCACACAGCCACGGCCTGCACTGCCCCAGCAACCCCACTCCAAGGCTCCATTCTCTGGCCACAGGCTCCCATCCTAACCCTCGCATCACTGACTGGGGGACTCCCGCCCCTGCAATTCCCCAACCTCATCCTACTGCTGTCACTTACTTTTTTTCACTCTCTATTACCCCTTAGCTCTCTTGCCTTTTTCTTCCCATCTCATTCACCTGGCAAAACCCTAGCCCTGGTAAACTCAAATATCTGCTTACTCTGAACCTCACCTAAGAGTGGAACATGGCCAGGGAAAAGTCAGGCAACTGCCCTAACTCAACTCACTTCAAACTTATGACCAAAATAGCAAATAGGCATTCGAGCCTGCAACACAATCCTTCTACACTGTGCTGGCAAATTCCCTTTCCCTGCACTTGAGTATCATTCTGCTTCTCGCTCTCCTCAATCTCCCACTGGCCCTCCACTGGTGACCTTACTCTCAATGGATAACCTTCCTGCACACTTCAGAGAGAAAACTAAAGAAACAGAGAACCCTTCCCCTTCCCACCACTGATTCTACCACCCATCTGTATCCACATCCTTTGCCTTCCTCCAGAACAATGAAGGACACTTCCTCACTCCTCTTCCTTTTGTTCTCCTTATTTTTATTTATTTATTTTTTTAGAAACAGGGTCTCGCTATACGCCCAGGCTGGCCTCGAACTTCTGCATTCAAGCGACCCTCCCTCCTCAGCCTCCCGAGTAGCTGGGACTACAGGAACCACCACGCCTGGCTTCATGTTCCTCTTAAGGCTAAGCTCTCCAGCTAACCCTGGCCCCTGCCCCATGAGTGCACAAGAGTTCCTCCAACAATTATCCCCTTTCACTCCTGCCTTATCAAGTTCTCCCCCAAATATGGGCTCATTCTCACTGGCAAACATACGCACCTTAATATCATGAAATGCCCCCCTCTGCCTTATCTCTGTTATCTCTGATCCCTTACCTCTCCTCAACCACTCTGACCCCTGCCATGACATTACGACAGCTTTGGTCAAGATCACCAAAAATGCCCCAGGTCTTCCTGGAGCCAATGGCCAGTTCTTGGTCCCCCTCTTGCTTCACCCCTCAGCACCATCTGCCATGGCTGGACACTCTTTCCCTGAAGCAATCTGCCCTCAGCTTCCCTGAGATCACCAAGTCCCTGGATTTTCTTTCACTTCACTGGCTCCTTCTCCCCCACATCCCTTCTCTTCTCCATCTACACACTCCTTCTAGGTGATCTAGGCCAGTCTGTGGCTTCAAATGGCAAGTATATGCTGATGATTCTAAAGCTCTGAGCTTTAGACCAACATCAACTAGTGACTTGACAAAACAAAACTACTCATTCCCTATTCCTCACACTCCCCAAAAAACCTGCCGTCCTACAAGCCTTCCCAGGAAAAGGTCATATCAAAATCCTAAGAGTCATACTTAACTCTTCTTTCTCTCACACCCCTCAATGACTTCATCAGCAAGTCATAAAAAACTCTACCTCCAAAACAGACCTGCATTCCATCACCTCTCACCACCCCTACCACCAGAGCCCTAGCCAGAGTCGTCGCCAGCCTCTTAACCATAGGCCCTGCCTCCATCCTTGCCCCACTAACAGTGTATCCTCCACCCAGAATCCAGAGCATCTTTCTAAAGTACAAACCAAATCACGTCACTCTTCTTCTTAAAAGCCTCCAACATCGTCACTACACTCAGGCCAGACCCCTCCTCCCCATCAGGCACACCTACCCCTGACTCATCTCACTCCGCTCTCCCCTTCATTTATTACCCTCCAGCCATGCTGGTCTGCATCCTGTCGCTCAGACACCACACATCTGTTCCCATCTCGGCACCCCTGCAGCTACTCTCCCTTCTGCCGGGAGTGTTCCTCTCCCGTGCCACCACCTCCTTCTCACCACTCAAATTTCAACTCAAATGGCATCAACTCAGCAAGACCTTTCCTGGAAGCAACCCCAGTCATTCCCACATCTTCCCATTTCATCTTCTCCGCAGACACTATCCATATTTGAAATTTACTTATGTATTGGACTACAAGTTTAGTATCGATCTCATCCCGGTAGAATGAAAGTTCCTTGAGGGTGAGAACGAAATCTTGTTTACTGCTTACCCCTAGCATGAAAACTGGTGCCTGACACATAGCAGGTATTGAATAAATATTTGTCAACCAACTGAATGACTATTTTATAATTGAAAATCTGGACCGTTATAAATTTTGATATTATACTCAGTTTGCTTTAATATTATAATATCAGAAATGGTGAGAACTGATAAAATAATATACAGTATGATTAAGAAATGGTTTCTTAGAGCTGAAACCATTTTTTTTTTTTTACCTCTTATTGAGAATCACCTCTACAAAAAATACAAAAACTTATCCAGGCATGATAGCATGCACCTGTAGTCTCAGCTACTTAGGAGGCTGAGGCAGGAGGACCACTTGAGCCCAGGAGTTTCAGGTTACAGTGAGCTAAGATTGCACCACTGTCCTCTAACCTGGACAACAGAGCAAGACACTGTCTCTTAAAAAAAAAAAAAGGAAGTTAACACTTCCTCTGTTAACTAAGACTCCCTAATATACAGCATTAAAAACACTAAAGATGACCTCAATGTTCATTAACAGAAACTAGCTAAATAAGATGGGATGCAGTCATACAGTGAATTGTATACAACCATTAAAGATAAGAATGCGAAAGACCTACACGCACTAATATGGAACGCTGTGCAAGCTGTCTGCCTTACTGAAAACATCAAGTTGCAAAACAATACAATGAATGAAATGTCTTTGTTTTAAAGGATTTTAAAATGCATGCATGTGCTTGGACATGCACAGAAAAATTTCTTTTAAGGAAATTCTACTGAAATTGGTTACCTCTCTAAAATGAGAAGGTGGAGGCTGAAGGAATCTTCATTTATCATTTACCATTAGAAAAACCAAAATGCTAGGAACTACCTTTAATTTCAGTAATTTAGAGCTCCAGATATTGTATTTCACCCTTTCAAAGGCTTTATAATTTCTAACATTTTAAAGAACACATTACCTATTTTTTAAAGTGATGCATAATCTAGTGAAGAAAAATAAGTATCTGGTGTCTCAGGAGGACACTTAGGAATACAGAGCCTGGCAGACTTACAGGTTGGCTCACCCAACACAGATTTAACCCCTTCTCTATTCCTTACCTCTAGAAAGATTGGGAATGCTTAAAACATCACTTTTGTAACCTTCCATACACACAGACTAGGGTGAAAGGCTGACATGTGACATGGGACACAGGCCTAGTCAATATGTATGAATGAATTTTTAGAAATGCTTTTGCTTTGCTAATTAAAAGGGATAGATATGACCAATCCTACCCTCTCCCTGCCTTATTCATGTTGTGAATGTGAATATGATATCGGGAACTATGACAGAGTCTTGTAACTGTAAGGCAGCAAGAGCCAACATTCAAGTGGAAAGATGCAAGCAGTCTGGGTGTCTGCTGGTATCATTCAACAGAAAAACTCTTCCTGTTACAGAAGAAAAACAAACTTCTATTTGTTTAAAGTATTATGAATTGGGTTCTGTCACCTACAGCCAAAGGAATTCCTAGCTGATATTCCTGGGAATCTGTTTTAAAAAGAAAATAAAAGAACCTGAATTCTATGCAGTTTTAGAAATATTATAACACATCAGAAATGTATATTGCAAACCAAGTCCCTTCCTAATGTCTCTATTCTGAATTAAAAAAACAACAACAACAACAAAAAAAAAAACAGGCCACGGGTGGTGGCTCACACCTGTAAATCCTAGCACTTTGGGAGGCCAAGGCAGTGGGATCACTTGAGATCAGGAGTTTGTGATCAGCCTGAACAACATAGTGAGAATCACCTCTACAAAAAATACAAAAACTTATCCAGGCATGATAGCATGCACCTGTAGTCTCAGCTACTTAGGAGGCTGAGGCAGGAGGACCACTTGAGCCCAGGAGTTTCAGGTTACAGTGAGCTAAGACTGCACCACTGTCCTCTAACCTGGACAACAGAGCAAGACACTGTCTCTTAAAAAAAAAAAAAAAAAACCTACTCAGAGGAAACAGAAATGAGCAAACAGAAAATCACAGTGAACATCAACTCCACGCAAAAGACCTCAGAATGCAAACATTCAGAATGTATACATATAATAAGAATAAACTCACATAGTAAAACTGAAGTCTGGTCAATGCTGGGGCTGTTCTGGACTAATGTTCATTGTTCGATAAATTTCTTTAAGTAATAACAGGGCAGTATCTTCAGATTCCCTATTAAAAAAAAAAAGCACATTTACTTAAGAGCCAATTAGTAGAAACGAGCTCCTATGTACAAAGGTAGAAAATGCAGCTTTTGTTCTATTCAACTCTATCTAAGCAGGGCAAATGACAGCAGTGTAATCTCAGTGTAACAAAGCAGTGTAATCTCACAGCTGCCCTTAAAAACTTGGTGGACACTGATCAGTTCTAAAATAGTGGTGTTACAATTCTCCTTGGTGATAGGGATATATAAAGGAATGGCTTTTCAAAGTCCCCACCACTGCCACTGTGAAAGGCATTCCTACAAAACAGTGTGCAAGTACAGAGGGGCTTTAGTCAAAGGAAGATGACATACTGCCATCTTGTGGAAAACTAAAGGGGAAAATATTGATTTTGAATATTTAAGAGTTCAAATGAATATTCCATAACATGTGATCTGTCAGTAAAAGAATCTCACTAAAACTAAAACTGCTGCATGTGCTAGCACCTAAAGTCCACTTGAATGTTACCAAAGTTAAGAATACTTACCAATAGCATAAGTGACTCTGAAGAGCGAAAAGATACTCATTAAAACTCTCTATTGGCTTTTCTTGAAGAACGTAGTCAATTCGGCGGCCTCCGTTTAACATTCCAACCTTTCCTAAGTAGTCCTCATCCTTGGAAAACTCTGGACTTTCAACAATCTTTTCTGCTAGAATTTAAATCATTTCAATATCAAAGTCAATCACTTAATCATTATCCTTTGACTTTAGCTGACTTTCTGGGCTCAATGAGAATATTGCTTGACACTCGTAGCAACCTGGGGAGCTACATGGCTCACTCCCCATTCCTCCAAAGAGCCAGGGGAAGAGGGGCTGGTTACCCAAGAGAGAGGAGAAAGAGCCAACAGCTGACAGAAGTTGTGAAGATAAGGGGCGAGAGAGAGCATTGTAGAAAGAAAGGAAATATAGAATTAGAATCTGAAAAAGTCAAAAAACATCATGGCACAATGACCTGACATTGCATATGAAGTCAATAAGGACACAGTTAAACAACAGTATCAGGAAGATAACTTCTCAGAGTTGAGTCTTTAAAATGCCTGAATACAAACTTAGTTCTCAACTCTGATTGGCCTTACGAATCTCAACAAAATTTTTAAATTACAGAGGAAAAAGTTTAGTAACTACTAGGTAAAAACTTAGTGAAAAAAACATGACATAAATTTTGAAGTAATGCAATTGACAGTACAATTTATCATAACAGATTTTCCTTTGTAGGAAGAGCTTCTACAGTTTAATAAGCATGACTAGAAGGGAAAAGCATCATTATATAATTTATAAGTATTATGTTCATAAATAATATTTGTATTGGAAAATGCCTCAAATGTCAAATTTACCTTCAACTACTTGCTTTTCTTCCTCTTCTTTGATTTGATTGGCCACCTTCTCCAATTCTTCTTGCAACTGAGTTGAAGAGGTATGAGCACGGGCAAACTCGTTTAATGTCTGCCAAGCACTTTTCAGAGAACTAATAAAACCCTGCTTCAAATCAGATCCCATACGAGAGAGACTTTCTTTCAACTCTAAAGAGATTAAGTTGATACACCAAGTTAATTAGTCACTAGGTAAAATTCTCCATCAGAAAAATTAAAAGTTAACACTCTTCTCAGACAGGATAAGGCCTTTCTTTCTCTCTGAAATGTAAAATATATGGAGTACCTCAGCCAAGAACCCTCAATATGTCAAAATGTCATGGCAAGACTTATTCTGTCATTTTCTTTTTAACAACTAAACTAGATCCAGCCAAAACCTATAAAGTTCCTCTCTCCAAAAAAAAGGAAGTTCAAATACCATAAAAATGTAAGCACATCATAGCCTTTTTTTTTTTACTGTACGTTAAAAAATGGGCCCACAAGATTAAAAAATCACTTTTTCTAATCTGTAAAAATGAAGAGCTTTTGAGAATTTAACATTCTGATATAACCACAATTTGAACTTCTAATTTAGAAAAGAAATCCCTGCCCCTTCACTTTTTCTACTCTTGTCTAATAATCGTATTTGTCAAGGTCTTTGAATTATCAAATTTCTCACCTTAACTTCAAAAGGGTTAAATATTTTTAAAAAGAAAAACAAAGCAAAAAGCACACTTTTTAAATAAGAGGGGGCATGATCACTTTTCCTTCTCTTCCCTATACTCCCATCCCTTTCACCCAAACTTTTAAATCTAGGGATGAGTGTAATACTACACAGTGTTAAAAGGCAAAAGAGAAGGCCGGGCGCAGTGGCTCACGCCTGTAATCCTAGCACTCTGGGAGGCCGAGGTGGGTGGATCGCTCGAGGTCAGGAGTTCGAGACCAGCCTGAGCAAGAGTGAGACCCCGTCTCTACTAAAAATAGAAAGAAATTATCTGGCCAACTAAAATATATATATACAAAAAAATTAGCCGGGCATGGTGGCACATGCCTGTAGTCACAGCTACTCGGGAGGCTGAGGCAGTAGGATCGCTTAAGCCCAGGAGTTTGAGGTAGCTGTGAGCTAGGCTGACGCCACGGCACTCACTCTAGCCTGGGCAACAAAGCGAGACTCTGTCTCAAAAAAAAAAAAAAAGGCAAAAGAGAAATCTAAACCCAACTTGGAATTATCAATCCATTAAGTTTAATGAATTTTTTTAATAGGAAAAGTCTGTCTAGTTAGCAAGAAATAACAGCTCAGTTGAGTTAGACAACATCAAATTTATTTCTTGATGGTTTGGTAATTAATTTAAATGTTATTCCTCTTCCCAATTCCAAAAATTATGACCAAACTCTATCAAAATCTAATTATGCAACTTATGACCTATTACCAACACCCCCCCATTCCTAACTATCTCAACAATCAGAATGACATCAAAGAGAAGGAATTCATTCATAACTTCTTTATAGCTCCTCCAAATCCTTAGTAAAAAAGTTCTGAACATAGCAGGCACTTTAAATAACATTAATTCTATCAGAAAGAATTTAGTGTTAAAATTTTCGTAATTCATCACAGATTATAAAACCACAGGAAGGAAACAAGTTTTTACCTAAATGAAGTCTTTTTCTGCCTTTGTGATGTGGAATGAGAACCGCTTTTAGGTCCAAATCTGGAACAATCATAGGTTCTAATCTATATGCCACTGGATCAAGCTGTAAACAGAATTTATTAATAAAGAAATGAATAGAAGAAATTTATGAAAAGCTGTTTTGAGATATATGCTGATACCTTAGCTGAGTAAGAAAATAGATAACTGGCAAACCATAAACTTTGATTTTTTTTCACACCTTATTTAAATACTGGCAATTATAACATTTTCAAGTTTGTAGGTAAAATTACTTTGCAGTCAAAACAACAGAATTATCTCCTTGAATAAAGGCTTCTGGTAGAAAAGTTTATTGGACAGCATTGAACTATATATATATCTCTTAGGCCAGAATGCTGAGCCTTACAAAATCAAAGTCAGTATTAATTCCCAAGAATAAGAATCTGAGAATCTATTAGGATAAAGAGGACAGGTTCTTCAACTTCTTCAAAAAAGAAAGTAAACTCAATTCACTCACTGGATGGTAAATATTGAAGAATCCTTTACAGGTAGGAAGCCTGTAATTCTCATCTATCCTATCAACTCCTCGAATGGTGAGAAACATACCAATTGGAGATCCCAAGGCAAAGAAAATCTCTGGTTCAAAGTCTAATGAGTTGTAAACAACAGAAACCTAGGAAAAAATCACATAACAATAAAAGACCATTCCAATGTTACATAATACAAAATTCTATTGAATTTTCAAAAGTTCTTAGAACTGCACTTACTTAAAAGAATCCAAACACAGATGATATGCTGTGTTTTCATTGACAGCTGTTGCTAACTTAAAAAGACTAAAAAATTTCTCCTTAAAATCATTATAGTCTACTGCATCCTCTCACTATACTTTTATTTATTGTCTAGCATAATATATATGGTATATAAGAATTATATATATTTATTATTGTTATAAACATAATTATTATATATTTATTATGGTTACAAATATGGTTAAAACAGCAGACTCTAGAATCACGTCACCTGGTCTGAATCACGGCTCCACTCCTTATTCACTGTGTGACCTTGGGCAAGTTTCTTAACCTCTCTTGCCTCCACCTCAGTTTCTTCATCTATACAATGGAGACTATAACAAAGCCAAACTCACAGGGTGGTTGAAAAACAAATAACTTGATCCACATAGTATGCTTAACACAGAGCTTAGCGTATCTTAAGCATTCAATGAGTGCTACTTCTAACTACCACCCTCTCTGGTTAAGGCAAGTTTCTTTTCATTAGAAAAATGATTTGTCCTGAAAAAGCCCCCATTTGGGGTAGCTTGTATGTAGTCTCTCAAGAGAAAGCACCAACATTTGAATAATACTCTGTCATTTACAAAGCTCTTTCATTTCTCAGTGGCAGGAAATGTGTCTTTTCAATGTGGTATCTTAAAAGCAAAGAACGATGAACAGCATAACCCAAGGGAGCAACAGAGGTCCACAGAAAGAGGGAGGTAAGGCAAGAATCATCATGACCACAGCAAAGCTCAGACATGTGACATGACTTACCCAAGAACACACAGCCAATGAGTGGGAGAATGAGGACTTAGATCCAGGACTTCTAATTCCAAATCCAATTCTCTTTCTACTACACCAGGCTGCCCCTTCTAACAAAGTCTAGACTTCACATTTCTAGGCTTGCCCTTATATTTGCAAATTCAATAGTTTTGCTCCAGCAAAAAGAAAAAAGAATGTTAAAAGAAAAATTACACGATGGAAAAATTATACGATGGAAAAATTATTTACAACATATATGACAAGGGGCTGATAGCCTTAATATGCAAGTATTTCTTAAATATCAATAAAGGAAAAAGAAACCCAATAGAAAAGCAAGTAAAACCAGTGGTTCACAAAAGAAAAATGTCTAAAATACATGAGAAAATATCTAACCTCTCTTTTGCTCAAAGAAATACAATGTAATTCCATTTTCCCTGTAAAGTTATCAGAAACATAAATGAAATACTGAGAAGTAACAATCTATTTTCATATAAAAAAAGTTTCTTTAGAAGAAAATTATGAATTATGAAGGTGAGACTACTACATATTTTTAAAGGAGAATGATGACACCAGTACTGGCAAGGGACAGGTGAGCAAGGCAACCTTATGAAGTAGAAGTGCAAACTGGTACTTTTCACCTGTACATCCTTTGGCCCAGCTACCCTACTTCTACCAATTCAACTGAAAGAAATATTAATATTAATAAAAAATCTGTACAGAAAATTGATTTTAAAATGTTCATCACTGGATTGCTTGAAAGACTGAAAAACTGGAAATTGCGTACATGCTAAATGTTATAGGTTGAACTGTGTCCCCACAAAAAAGATTTGTCGAAGTCCTTACCCCCAGCACCTCACATCACGTATAACTTTGTTTGGAAACAAGGTCTTTACAGAGGTGATGAAGTTAAAATGAGATCATTAGTGTGGGCGCTAATCCAATATGACTGGTGTCCTTATAAAAAGGGAAAATTTGGACACAGAGCCAGACATTCAGAGGGAAGATGATGTGAAGAGGTAGAGAGAACAAGACATGAAAAAGTAGGATTAACGTGATGCATCTATAAGCCAAGAACTGCCAAGGATGGCCAGCAAATCACCAGAAACTAGGAAGAGACAAGGAAGGATTCCCCTCCACGTTTCAGAGAGAGAATGGCCCTGCTAACATCTTGATCTCAGACTTCTGGTATCTAGAACTGTGAGACAATAGATTTCCATTGTTTAAAGCCACCCAGGTTGTGGTACTTTGTTATGGCAGCCCTAGGAAACTAATACATCCAATAATAAGGGGAAAAGAATAAATTATTATCTTTCCAAACAGTGAACCAAAGCAGTTACCAAAAATGAAGTTGTAAAGGAATATTTACTTACATAGGACTATATTCATAATATACTGTTTAAAAACAGCAGTATAATGTCTTAATAAAACATAACATATTTTCCTATTTTTGTTAAAATATGTACATAAATGTATGCTCAAACAAAAGTCTGGAAGGCCTTGCTTAAATAATTAATGGTGGCTGTTGATTAGATTACGAAGTTTTTAGAGTCTTCTTTTGCTTATCTGTATTTCTTGACTTTCTGGAAATGAATGATGCATATGGTAGTGGTTACCTGGATTGTCCAACAACCCTTTCATCAACACACCATGGAGGTGATATGTGACCCAGGCTGGGTCAATCAACCTGTGCCCCAGGCCACAAGAATTGGTCCAGAATGGACTCAAATCAGGTCAAGTAAAATCCCTCCTTGAAATTTTTTCAACTGGACCTAGCAGGCTAGATTCCTTTTCCTCAGAGCTACCAACACCCTTGATTCCTGTTTTGTGGAGAAGGCCACCTCCCAGACAGGCATGCAGCAATTGTCCTGGCAACACAGATTCCCTTCTACACGCTCACTCTTCACAGGTAGGTTAGGAAACCTCTGCCTTTTATTTGCTAGAATATGTTCCAGTTTGGTCATGTTTTAAAAAGAGAGACATTTTAAAAACACAATCTTTAAGAAGGAATTGGGCTTAAACAGGATATATCAAACATCCAGTTCCATTTAATGCCTTCGTGAACTCACTTAGGGCAATGGACCCTTACATATACAACTATAAATATACTGAAAGTAACACTGTCTAAAAGGATTTTAATACTTCTAAGCCATTCAGATATAAGTATATTAAAGTATATTATTAAATGCAGCATTATCAACTACTTGGTCAATTTTTATAGGAATTTTTCTCCAAGGGAAGAATTATGAGTACTTTTAGAAAACTTAAGTTGAGTGAATACAGCAAGTTTCTCTCACAGAAATTTAAGTATAGTCTGAACATAATTTTCTAGCTATAGCCACTTTTGTTGTTAAGTGGCTATGAAGACTAATGCTATAGAATTATGAATGGTGGAAAAACTGAAACAAAAACAATTTCAAAAGTTAGATGACATGTTCTGCGTATGTTCAATCCCTTACTTTGACTATTATTAAAGAACCATAGGCCGGGCGCGGTGGCTCACGCCTGTAATCCTAGCACTCTGGTAGGCCGAGGTGGGCGGATTGTTTGAGCTCAGGAGTTCGAGACCAGCCTGAGCAAGAGCAAGACCCCGTCTCTACTAAAAATAGAAAGAAATTATATGGACAGCTAAAATATATATAATAATAATATATATTATATATATAAAATATATATATATATAATATATATAATACATATATAATAAATATATAGAAAAGTTAGCCGGGCATGGTGGCACATGCCTGTAGTCCCAGCTACTCGGGAGGCTGAGGCAGAAAGATTGCTTGAGCCCAGGAGTTTGAGGTTGCTGTGAGCTAGGCCGACGCCACAGCACTCACTCTAGCCCGGGCAACAGAGTGAGACTCTGTCTCAAAAAAAAAAAAAAAAAAAAAAAAAAAAAAAACCATAAAATTTTTACTAAGAGAAAAATCCATTTTCTCCACACAGCCCCAAATAAATGTTAAATAAATATTTCAAGAATTTAAAGCCAACCCAAATGATAAAGATGTATGATTTCAACATAAAATACGTAGCGCTCTAGTCAATATGTAAACTTACCTGTCCTGTGCCAACTTTGAAAGAATCATAATCAACACGCACAGAAGAAACATAAGCACCAACTGGAAGTTTCCTCTGTGACTCGTTAGATTCTGAGGGTAGAGAAGCCATTTCTTTAGTTTTCTGAGCACTTTCCTCTTTTGTAGAAGTGGCCATCACTGCCTTCTTTTCTGATGCTGCTTTTTTCTGTTCCTATGAAAAAATTTCCTATGTAAATTTCATAATACAATCTTGAGGAAAGTTTCAGTTCTCAGCTATCACTACAAAATATGCTATCTCAACATTAAGGAACGATTAGTAATTTCTTAGGCATAATAACAGCATTGTTATTATGAGATATGTCCTTTTTAGAGATACATACTAAATATTTAGGGGGGAACAGCCATGATGTCTATAATTTATTTTGAAATTTTAAAAAGACTAAGAAGCAAAAGAAAAACACAGCAAAACAGCTACAAGTAAACATGTAAGTACTATCATTAGATGAATTGCAAAAAAATTACCTTGAGCAAAAGAAGCCAGGTACACAAGAGTACATAATGTTCATTTTACTTATATGAACTTGTAGAATGGGCAAACTCTTCTATAGCAATAGAAATCAGAATAGTAGTTTTGTTGGGGGAGAAGTTAACTAGAAAGAAGCATGAGGAAGCCACCTGAGGGACAGAAATGTTCAGTTCTTGTTTTCGGAAGTGATTACACAGGTACATACAATTGTAAAATCTTATTATATGAAATGCTTAAGATCTATGCAGTTCCATAAATAAATAAACAAAAGCTTTGGGGGCATCTATATAAAAGGTGTTATCTCTGTAATGAAACAAAAGCCATTCACATTGGTTTGTAATTATGCCTTGAAGACAGCCACAACAATAATATCAAGGGAAGGTAAATAGTTGTCATGGGGGACTTATCTACTCCCCACAAGCATGGAGTTTCAGCAACCCTTATTCCCCAGGCTGTGAATGACTGTTAGTCTCTATTTAAACAGCTGCCGACAGTGCCTAAACAAAACAGTTGGCCAAACAGGCCTTATCAATTAATTCCAAATACCAGGAAATCAGAAAACAAGTCCAACTGGTTAATTCAAAAGGCAATATAGAAAAAAGAAAATGTTGGGTAACTGATTATACCATCAACATTTTGGAAGGCTTGGTTATCTCTGCCCATTGGAGGCAGCAAAAAAAAAAAAAGTAAATATAAAATCCAAAATGAGGCCGGGCGCGGTGGCTCACGCCTGTAATCCTAGCACTCTGGGAGGCTGAGGCGGGTGGATCGCTCAAGGTCAGGAGTTCAGCCTGAGCAAGAGTGAGACCCCGTCTCTACTAAAAATAGAAAGAAATTATCTGGCCAACTAAAATATATATATAGAAAAAATTAGCCGGGCATGGTGGCACATGCCTGTAGTCCCAGCTACTCGGGAGGCTGAGGCAGTAGGATCACTTAAGCCCAGGAGTTTGAGGTTGCTGTGAGCTAGGCTGACGCCACGGCACTCACTCTAGCCCGGGCAACAAAGCGAGACTCTGTCTCAAAAAAAATAAATAAATAAAAAAAATAAAATAAAATCCAAAATGAAGCACATTTTCCGGGTTCTTCTGTTTAAACTGTCTTTCTCACACAGAAGTACTTTCCATTTTAGTCACAGAACTTAACATTCTAAATTGCTAAAAGAGCTGTCTATGGAGATCATAAACTGTCCTATTGCCAAGAGTTGCTTTGTTCCCCTAAGATTATCTGCAATAACTTTAAAACTAACTGAATCAACATATACAAACTTGACTGTCAATATTCCCAACACTAAGAGCTATTCCTTTTTGAATGAAAATCACTAAGATGGCTTACAGAGAAAAGAAAAAGCACATCTGCCACAAATATTTGATCTCCTTATTATAAAATAATGGGCTAATTTTGGTCCCATTATTTCAGTTACAGTAAATCAATAGGACACACCATATTATCTTCTTATTGATCTGGCAGCACCTTGTTATCTGGGAGAAATGTAGAGCAATCAATGGCAATGCGACTGAGAAAGTTTCATGGCTCATCCAAAGGCAATTACTTTTGAATTTAAAAAATAAGATCACTCTGTAGATTTTTACTCACTTCAAAACATTCTTATAATGTCATTAATTTATATATCCAAGCAACTGCAGTCTATAAACCAGGCTCCTAGAAATTTTTCAAGAACTATAGAATACTTTTCTACTTTTTTCTTTTTATTACAGAATAAAGTTAAGAACATAATATAGGGCGTGAAAACAAAGCTTCTCATTTCTTGTTTTTGTCTTTTTGACAAGCTTTTGCTTCACTGATGTGTACATGGTAACAAAAAATTTTAGGCATGGAGCACCCAGCCTGATATACAGGAAAAATACTAACATACTTGTGTTCTACTCTCAGTCTAACCACTGTGCTCATCAGAGACAAATATCTGGGGATCTGCTCACAGGGTCCTTGTGAGGCACAAGTGAGACAAAGAGCTCTTTGTAAGCTAGAATTACAGAATGATTTGACATGCACAGGAAAATGAGATGGAAGACACCTCTCAACTGCCAAAGCTAATAAACTTTCTCAACACTTAATCAAACACTGCTCATTCTATGTCTCCAGTGCCTTTGAAGTTGCTCCCTTCTGTCCCACCTTCAAGCTCATACCTGCCCCCACCTCTCACTCAGCCACTGCACATTGACAATTACTAATCTAAGAGATTCCTCATAGCCTCTCTATCTTCATCCCCTTCCAACTCCATCTGTACACTGTAATCAAGAGAACTCTCTAAAACACAAAAGTTAAAATTAAAATTCAGAATAAATAGATGATTTGGTGCTAAATCCTAATTTGTGATAGAGTTAATAAGCACGTCAGCATTACCATGATTTTCATGGTCATAAGAACATGCATGAGAACCACTCCCTCACAAGAGAAAATCCAAACTTCCAACCCATTCCCAGCTCACCTGAGGTTTCAGCTACAGGAAAACACATGACAGCTCCTGAAGGCCATTTCCCTGATCCTACCCTCCTTCAACTTGAGCACCAACACCTTGGGGAAATATTCTCTCACAAACCCCAGTCCACTTCTCAACAAGCCAAAACTGCCATCCCTCGTCTGGCTCTGTACAGCACAGACAGCACTCTATTAGGGACTGATGTGTTGTCATTTGTGGTCAACTCTCTCCCCCTAACTAGACTGCATACTCTTGGTTCATCTCCAGATCCCAAGAATTGAGCACAGGGCCTGATCTAAAAGAGATGTTCAGTAAAATGGTAAATGACAATTCCTTAAGCTAACCACAAAAAAAAAACAAAACAGTTCTATGACTGTACAGTCATTTTCCACATAAAGAAGTAACATATGTTAAGTTCCAAATAAATGGCACAAATAATAGAACCCCAGAAATCCAAATGATAGAAGGATCATCATAGACCATGTTAATAAAATAAAAATAAAATAGCCACCCAAGTATTATCTAATTAGAAAATCTCTGTAAAATTAATTTGACCAATAAATTAAAATCAAATAAAACAAGTAAGTTTTTCCCAGTTGTTTTATTTTGAAATGCTTTTTAGTTCTTGCTTTGTTTTGTACTATTAAGAATTTTTGCTGTTTGGTGATTATTTAACACATTGACTGCCACTGAGTTGTATTTAACTCAGGCCAGTTTTGAGACCAGGGCCTCATGAAGCAAAACCCTGTAGTTGGTTCATGAAAATCTTACTTGCTGGTGTTCTCACTGTTACAATTAATATTGACAATTTAATTCTAAAAACATGGATTGTGTTGCATATAACTCACACATAATAAATAGTAAAAAAATAACAAAAATTAGAAAGGATCGTTTGTTTCAATAAAACACTGTGGCCCCAGGGGAAAATTTTTTTTTCTAGTGTGGTGGTCAATGTATTGAGATTTTAATTTTTTATGTTATTTTTTTTCTTTTGAGACAGAGTCTCGCTCTATGGCCTGGGCTAGAGTGCCATGGCATCAGCCTAGCTCACAGCAACCCAAACTCCTGGGCTCATGCAATCCTCCTGCCTCAGCCTCCTGAGTAGCTGGGACTACACCCAGCTAATTTTTCTATTTTTAGTAGAGATGGGGTCTCACTTTTGTTCAGGCTGGTCTCAAACCCCTGACCTCAAGCAATCTTCCTGCCTTGGCCTCCCACAGTGCTACGATTATAGGCGTAAGCCACTGTACCCAGCCTATTAATGAGATTTTAATACATGTATATTTCCTCATCTCATTTCTGCAGTCCCTAACCCCTGGGCCACGGACTGGCACCGGTCTGTGGCCCGCCAGGAACCCGGCCGCACAGCAGAAGGCCAGTGGCAGGGAAGTGAGTGAAGTCAGCCCCCACGCCTGTCAGAGCAGCAGGGGCATTGTACCCTCTTAGGAGCGCAAATGCCACTGCAAACTGCACATTCCAAGGATCCAGTTGCGCTCCCCATGAGAAAGAATCCAACGCCTCATGATCTGAGGTGAAACCGCACCCCCCCACCATCTGTGGAAAAACTGTCTTTCATGAAACTGGTTCCTGGTGTCAGAAAGGTTGGGGACCACTGCTTTAGATGAGGAGGAGGACTGGGAAGAGACAAAGCGAGCTATTACTGGGTGCTAAGCTTTACACGCATTATTTCATGCTCACTCCCATTTTAGAAATGAAAGAATCAAGGATCAGAAAAATTAAGCAAATTGTTCATGAATATGTAGTTAATGAGTGGTTGAGCTGCGAATTAGGCTGACCAACTTAACTATTTGCCCAGAACTTACCAGTTTTGCACCGGAAAATCCTCAAATACTAGTTTTAAAACTGAAAGGCCTTTGTCCCAGGAACTCTCTCAGTCTCAGGAAAACCAGAATGGTCAGCCTAAACTGGATTTAAATCCAGTTCTGACTAACTTCAAGGTCAGCTCCATTACTGTGCCTTACACAGGGAGCAAACTAGCTTACCTAACCACAGCAGCATTAAAAATTTCTAAAACATAAATGAGCTATTCACATCATGAGTTTTAGTTTTTCTTGAGAACAGATATGAACTTTACCAGTTTGGCTGCTTTATGTTCTACAAAGTTAGCTATCTTCTTTCTGGGTCCAAGGGGTATCCCCATTTCCTTCAGGTCATCAACTGTACACATAAGCTTTAAAAGGAAACAAACAGACTGATTAATAAATCTAGAGATAGAGGAACTGAAATTGGAATAGGAAAATTATAAAAAGAAACTATCATCTAAAGCAATCTAAGAGCCAATTTTTTAAAAGTTAGTTTTTTTGTTCTTAAATCATGTATTAGTTTAGGCTTTAAAATCTCTGGCCTCCACACCTAAATCATTCTTTTAACTTTTAACAGAAAACACATGCATTTTGTACAAAATTCTAAAGCTACAGTTAAGCATACAATGAAGTCTCTTCCCTCCACTCTTGTCCCAACCATCCAATTCTCCACTCAGCAGTAACTGCTGGTAATCTGCTCTCTTTGCAAAGATAATCTTATATGTACACAGCATCTGTGTGTACAGCCTATAGCCTACTATGCACACAGCACTGAACTTTGTTCTTTTCATGTAATGTATCTTACAGATCAGTATCTCTGACATTGCTTCATTCATTCAACAGCTGCAGGGTACTCCATTATGTGGATGCACCATAAATGATTTAACTAGTGTCCTACCACTGAACACTGAAGAAGTTTCTAAGGTTTTGCTGTATTACAAACAGTGCTGCAGTGAGTATCCTTGTAGATATTCTTATGTGACTATTTCTCTATAGGAAATATTCCTGACAGTGAACTGCTAGGGAATTTTTATATTTTAACAAACTGCCCTCCATGGAGGTTGTACCAATTTACACTCTGACCAACAATATACAACAGTGCCTACTTCCTTTCATCCTGCCCACACAATATATTATCAAACTTTCTATTTTTTTAAACTGATAGGTTAAAAAGAAAATCTCATTGAACTTTCAATTTGTATTTCTCTTATGAGTTTTCATATGGTAAGAACACATTTGTTATCTCCTTTTCAGTAAACCAAGTTTATATTCTTTGCCTATTTACCTGTTACATTGATGGTCTTTCTGTAACTGATTGTAGAAGCTTTGAATATAAAAGAAATAAACCCTCTGTCTATAATGTGTATACCAAATATTTTTCCTATTCTATCACTGGCCTTCAGATGTTGTTTACAGTTTCTACAGCTACACAATTTTTTCTTCTATGGCTTCTGGGTTCATACTTGGAAAAGCCTTCCCAGATTATAGAAAATAAAAATTCTTCTGTGTTTTTCAATCTTTTAAACATTTCAGTCTTTGGCTTATCTGGAATGTATTTTGATATCAAAGTATTTAACTCATTAATTTTCAATCGTATGCACAGGGAAACCAGTTTTAAACAGAAATGAATCAAACTATCGTCCATACCAGAGATTCCATATCAATCTTTTCCTTTTCAAAAGTGCTAACATATTCAGCAAGGTTAAGTGCTTCCAGAGTTTCTTGCAAAGTTAGGACTTCATTTTCAACATCAAGATCACATGTCTCATCCAAAGTCAACTTCGGCTCTTCCGGTATCTTCAAGAAAAGTAACAGAAACATTACAAAGCTCAGAAAAACTCCCCAAAAATGTCTCCTGATCTATGGAAAATCTTAAACAATTTTGCTCTACAGATAAATCATAATTCAGGTAGAGTACTTTGCCAAAGTCAAATATTCCGAAATTATATAAATTTAATAAATCATCCATTCCCCAATTTCCTACAATTTACATTAAAGATCATAAGCTTTCACATTTAAATTTATAATCTATAAGGAAGAAGAGAAACTCAAACAATGAGCCATCTGATTCCACTATACTTCTAAACCTCAGTGTATTTTGATATTTAAAAACAGTTTCAGGAAACAATTTGGGTTTTGGAAAACTGTTCAGCTCCAACTCTAAATCTAAATGTTACCTGGGCCATGTGCAGACGTACCTGCTTTTCCTGAAAATATGGCTGCTTCACAACTCCATTAGCAACAGCAAGAGGCCCAGGAGACTTTGATAAATTCAAATCTTTTTGATTAGACAGGATGTCAAACAGTATTAAAGAACCTAAGAAAAAGAAGTATTTTGCTTTATAAAGTACTAGTTGCTTTCATAATGCTAAATAAACTCTCCTTTTTTTCAAAGTTCATAGGCAAAAGTCATAAGAAGCATGTTAACCAAGACCTGATAACCAATATTCTTACTTTATCGACAGTAGAATAAATTAAAATACACAGCATTCCTAGAGGTTAATAGCAAAGGCAAAATCTAAACTCAAAGCATTCATTTCTACCCTTTATAAAACTTAAGATCCGTAATTGTAAATTTTGTACTAACAATGTCACCTACACTGAAAGCAGTGATGACTCAACAAAAATTATGTTTAAAATGTTACCTAAACTGTGACCAGCAACAGAGACTCCTCCTTTGAAGTCTGGGTTCCGACTCATAAAGAGTGCATATAGACGGTTTATCTCCAGTCCCACTTTTTCCACAATTGTCTGACAGTAGGTGGGGCTATTATAAAATAATATATCTAGCAAGGTTTCATTGGTAAAGTGACGAAACCGACCAATACTGGATAAGGTGATTTTCTTGATATTCCTGTTTAAAAAGGAAAAAAAAGTATGTTCAATCAGTATTCACCTTAAATCTACCAACTTTTAAAAGTTTAGATTTTGATTCCCAAAAATACAAGAAACCCTACAGACTAAATATGACTTGATTCTCTAGATACAGTTATAAATCAAGATAAAGCAAAAAAGAGTTATCTGTAACAATAACTATACTATGAATTTTGGGATTCTCTCAGGAGTTGGTATATAAAATGTCACATGCAAAGATTTTAATTTTATTTTTAGAGAGGGAAACTTCCATTTTTCTTTCAGTTAATTGGAAATCTGGACAAGTACAAAAATTGTGGGTAGAAAGGACAAAACAGAATGTCACATGGAGAAAAAAAGGTGCTACATGGAATGAAAACCGACCAAAATAAAGTTCATCAACATCCACAGAGAAAGAAAACACCCTCATAATGGGGCCTAACATAGACAGAATGCTGTTTGTAGAATTTGTTCTATTAAACCATGCGCCATGAACATTATGATGTTCACTAAAATCCAGACATGTTATTAGCCCTGTGTGCCACCCTAAATATTACCTATTCTCAATTGGGAGTATTTAAAATTGAATAGAGTATTATTAGCTGTCACAGTGCATGGTGAGCACTGCTACTATTTAGTGGCCATCAGACTAAGGATGTTAACATCCTTATGCAGCAAAGAACTGTCCTGCCAAGAGCATCTCCACTGAGAAATAACACTCTGAATGAGTGGTTCTCAGCTAGGAGCTATTTTAACCCCCAAGGGTCATTTGGCAATTTCTAGAGATATTTCTGGTTGTCACATTGTGGGGAAAGGGCATGCTACTGTTATCTAGTGGGCGGAGAGGCCACTAAGCAACAACTATAGAGATTAGAATAGTATTTTAAAACCAGCTAAAATATCTTATATTCTCTTAAATATGTTCAATAGGAATACATACATACAACACACACACATACAGAAATGTAGCAGGTAAACTTTACAGCCAATATTTAATCATATGTCAGAGCAAGTATATAATTTTTAAAAACATATTTGAAGGCATAAAAAACTATTTCATATTATGGTTTAAATTTTGCACTTAAATTTGACTAATCTGAAAAACAAGTTATCAAAATCCACAAACCTGTCAACACCTGTGGCATCGCCACCCAAGGAACTATGCCAATGAACCGGAAGGAACTCCACTCTGCTTATTTTCCCATCATCTAGAGATTTCTTGAAATGTGTCTGCAGCAATTTGAGAGATACCACCCTAAAATCATCCACTTAAAAAAAAAAAAGAAAAAAGAAAATGATGGAAGATAAATTAAGTTGATTAAATTGTCCTAGCTGGATAGCCAGTTAGCAATTACCTCAAACATGCCAGTATTTTTACAATATAAAGATACATTTTTAAAAGAAAAAAATGAGGATAAAATTAATAAAAGAAAAAGAACAGCCAACTCCTAGAAAGCTCTTTTTAACATTTCATTATTTTAGAGGAATGTATAAGTGCCTGAGAAACACCAGGTTAACTACCAATACTAGAGGCAGCATGGAACCCTGGGTAAAGACCCTGGAATCAAACTACTTGCTATAGGATCAGGGCTTCAGGACCTACTGACTATAAGGGAGAGTTTCACTCACCCCTGGGCCCCTAATAATGGGGATAACAGCCATAGTACCTACACCCCAAAGGTTTATTTGTGATAGTTAAATGACAATACATGCAAAGCACTTGCCACATACAAAGTATTCAACAAATATGAACTATTATTATACAGACATAAAAATAAAACTTCAAAAATTTAAGC
>CM052446.1:53341820-53414658 GCA_028533085.1 Varecia variegata | reverse complement strand
AGGAAAATTGAAATCTGGATTATATGAACTACTCAGCTTCTCTGATTTAAAACACCTTTAAACAAAGGACATTGCTACAACATTTCTTCAAATACCTTGCTCAGCTAACTCAGGACTTATATTAGTATCACTGTCTTAGGGTATAGACTCTGGTGGGGTCTACAAGGATTAAAGTATTTGACATTCACAAAAAGTAGGCCATGGATGACCAGTACTTACCTGAATTATAGATTTCTTCAAGATTCAAAGAGTCAAACACACTGAAAGGCAGCCACAGTTGTTTGTATTCTACCTCCTTACAGTAAAACCAGTGAGGCTGAATAGGTTCATATTGGTTTTGAAGTAGAAAAGGAGGTGGCACCTGCACAGAGGGACCCCCGGGTCTAGCAAGTACCTGCTGCTGTGTTGGTGACTGCACTGAAGGAGGAATCTGGAAAGCAAAGTTAAGACTGTCATGCTTACCCAAAAGAATAATTTTGTTTATGCTTCAGATCCAAACTGACACAAGTAATAATTATCCTACATATATTTCTTTTTTTTTTTTTTTTTTGAGACAGAGTCTCACTCTGTTGCCCGGGCTAGAGTGAGTGCCGTGGCATCAGCCTAGCTCACAGCAACCTTAAACTCCTGGGCTCAAGCAATCCTTCTGCCTCAGCCTCCCGAGTAGCTGGGACTACAGGCATGCGCCACCATGCCCGGCTAATTTTTTCTATATATATTTTTAGTTGGCCAGATAATTTCTTTCTATTTTTAGTAGAGACGGGGTCTTGCTCTTGCTCAGGCTGGTCTCGAACTCCTGAGCTCAAACAATCCGCCCGCCTCGGCCTCCCGGAGAGCTAGGATTACAGGCGTGAGCCACCGCGCCCGGCCATCCTACATATATTTCTAGATAACTATTTAGTGTAATAACTAGACCCCAAAGCAGTCAAAAAATATTTTTCATCTAATCAAACCCAAAATCAGTTGCAACGTGAACTAGAGTTTTTCACACTGATGGTAAAGTAAACTAACACCTTCACAGAAATCAATCCAGCAATACATCTCCTGTGATTTTACTTAACCTTTAAAACATGCATATTCTTTTTTTTTTTTTTTTTTTTTTATTTTTTGCCCTGAAGTCACCTCAGAAAAAAACGTGCATATTCCTTAACCCAGCCATTCCATTTCTAAGAAGTTATCCTGCAGATATAATTATAAAAACAAGTAAAAATTTACCCACAAGGATGTATACAAAAGGGTCATTTATAATAGAAAATCACTGGAAATAATCGAAATGTCTAATGGAAATCTGATTAAACTATACTTCACTCAAATGCTAGATTCTCTGCATTCATTAAAAATGTTTTAGAAAAAATCTTAATAACATCTAAAATATTTCATAGAAAAAAGATTATAAAAAATACAGGTACTAGGCCGGGCGCAGTGGCTCATGCCTATAATCCTAGCACTCTGGGAGGCCGAGGCGGAGGCAGGAGGATCGTTTTAGCTCAGGAGTTCAAGAGATCAGCCTGAGCAAGAGCGAGACCCCATCTCTACTAAAAATAGAAAGAAATTAGCTGGACAACTAAAATATATACAAAAAATTAGCCAGGCATGGTGGCGCATGCCTGTAGTCCCAGCTACTCAGGAGGCTGAGGCAGAAGGATCGCTTGAACCCAGGAGTTTGAGGTTGCTGTGAGCTAGGCTGACGTCACAGCAATCTAGCCCGGGCAACAGAGTGAGACTCTGTCTCAAAAAAAAAAAAAAAAAAAAAAAAAAAAAAAACAGGTAATATATGGTGTTTGCCTAGAAAAAAGATAACAAAGACACATATCAAAATGGAAAGAGTTGTTGTCTACAGACAATTTTTATTAATTTGGTTATTCTGTATTTTTCAAATTTTCTACAATGAAAATGCTTTTAAAATCAGAACACAATTATTTTTAAATTTTTTCATTAATGATTTTGAAGCATTGTGTCAACCTTAAATTTACTAAAGCTGACAGCTATACTGTAGTTATGCAAAACAATATCCCTTTTCTTAGGAAATAAACAGTAAAGTACTTAGGAGTAAAGAGTCATAACATATTTAAATAGCCTTCAAACACTCCCCCCAAAATCACATATATACATACAGAGGGAGAATGAAAGAGAAAAGGCAGGGAGGGAAGGAGGAAAGGAAAGATGGGAAAAGGGGAAGTGGGGGAGGGATCAAGCACATTAGAGTGTGCACATGCACAAACTAAAAACAAACAGGCCGGGCTTGGGGGCTCATGACCGTAATCCTAGCATTTGGGAAGCTGAGGCAGGAGGATTGCTTGAGGCCAGAGTTCAAGACCAGCCTGGGGACAGCAAGACCTGTCTCCACAAAAAACCTACATAAAAATTAGCTGGGCATGGTGGCACACACCTGCAGTCCCAGCTACTCGGCCTAAGGCAGGAAGATTGCTTGAGCCCAGAAGTTTGAGGCTGCAGTGAGCTATGACAACACCACTGCACTCCAGCCTGGGAAACAGAGCAAGACTCTGTCTTAGGAAACAAAAAAAGAGAGAGAGATAAAATGTTAATGATAGGTAAATCTGGGTGAAGGATATTGAAGTGTTCTCTGTGCTATTTTTAGTTTTGTAATTTTTTCTTTAAATTTGAATTTTTTTTTTTTTTTTTTTTTGGAGACAGAGTCTGCTACATTGCCCAGGCTGGCCTCAAACTCCCAGGTTCAAATGATCCTCCTGCCTTAGCTTCCGCAGTAACTAGGACTATAGACGTGTGCCACCATGCCTGGCTGAAATTATCTTTTCTAATTCTTAATTTAAAAACTTTAAAAAATTTAATCAGTAAACTGTAATTAGTTTGCTATAGTTAGCAAAAATACTAACTATACCACATGCTATAAATCTGGTTACTTTCCAATATGCTAAAATCCAACATGATCAAGAATCTGTATGATTTAAATTAAATGATAAAACAGCACCCATTCTCCTCTTCCAAGAGAGAACTTAGGTCATACTTTGATCACAATACTGCTATCACTACACCACACTGGATTGGGTTCTCAGTTCTTTTTAATCATCTCCCCACTTCTTTTGTTTTTTATTTGGTTGCTTTTTCTTTGGAAGTCAGTTGAATTAGTTGGGAAAAAAAGCACAAGAGAATGTCACAAAATTTACCCAAGACAAATGTTATTCCATCACCCCCCCTTGAGACAGAGGTTAACTGTCTAGATCCAAACTCTATAAAGAAAAGAAATTATTGGAATAATTAATTTTAGTCCCTGTAATTGAGTGCTTTGATTGACTTGTATAGTTAAAAGATGAGAACCTGGCAGTCTGTTAGACAATAATTGCTTCACTGCTCACATGTCTCTAGATGACATTTATTACAGGTTATCTTACACTAAAATCTGGAAATACTAGCATACAGCTAATTCACAAAAATCAATTATCACACTCCAATAAACAGGTTATATACACTAAAATATGAGGTATCCAGTGAGCTACCTCTAAAAGAATGTTAACTTCAAGGCATGAAGCTTACAAAGAATACCCTCTGAAAATAACTTGTCATCATATTGATTATAAACTGCACAATGTTTTCTAAAACATAGGCTAAGGTGAGAGAGAAAGAGAAGAAATTAGAGTCTGTAAGTAGGACATAAAAACATGTCTCCATACCGGTGGCAAAGATCCTGGAGGCATCTGGTACATCTGAACAGGGGGTCCAGAGGGTGGAGGATGGGTGGGGTGGCCTGGTGTTTGGCACTGCTGCAGCTGGGGTGGTGCAATGTAAGGATTAGCCCTGCTGCTGACAGGGGTATGGCGATACGGATTGTGTCCTGGTTGGGGGGTTCCTTGGGGTGGGCTCCCAAAATTCGAATGAGGGAGACTACTCGGTTGAGAAGGCAGATAAGTATTTATTCCCATTGGTGAGGAAGGTAGAGCACCATGTTGAGCCTTCAAAATGGATGGTGAAAACACATTTGACACATCTTGGGATCCAGGTATAAAAGGGTGTGCAGTCGGGGGCTTGGAGAATGTTGACTGTCCAACTGATGTTGCCGCAGTTGTTAACGGTGACTGTCCAATATTGCCAAAAGGATCACTACTGCTTGATACCTGAGAGAAGTAACTAAATGTCTGTGGGGTAGACGTGTGAATCGAAGTCTGACCAAGGAAGCTGTCCTCCTCACCAACATCTGTGGAATCCTCTGAAATAGAACAGGAGAGCAAATGGCTTAAAGGTACTCTATCATTCTGCAGGTATGATTCCACAAGGAAGAGCTAGCAATTGTACTTCTTAATTTGTTATTCAAACTTATATTTCTGCATTACAGAAAAAAACTTTTTCTTTGAAAACTTGTTTCTTTGAAATGAAAAACTAGGAAATACGAATTTAAAAAAAGCAAAAAGAGGGAAAAACTGTAATTCATTCACAAGCCCACCTCCCAGAGACAATCACTGTTAACACTGTTAACATTTTGGTACATACCATTCCATTAATTTTTAAATAAAGGTATTTATTATTTATTTTGTAAGTATATATTTGTATGTAGGAGAAGATTTTGAAAATAAAAACAAAATTTATACTCACTACTTTTACATACTATTTTTAATCTTCTTTTCTTGGTAAGAAATAATTCAAATGTTACTCCAATATCCAAATGCATATAATTTCATGATGAGACTACATGTAAAACTAAAGCAGAGATATTAACTCTGTTGACAAGAAGGGGTGTGTCAAGGCTCTTACCTACAAAGCACTTACTGTGCAAGTGAACACAAGGCATCTGTTTTCCCAAGGAAAAGTAGGTCAACCTGGGGATTCCCATCCCCAAAATCATGCAGTACCACAACCACGTATCATTATAGAACACCAAATTGCTAGAAAAGTCACCTTCCAACCAAGGAAAGTTCTCCTCACTTGCCTTTGCCCAATTTGATCTTCACTGTGGGTATTAACAACTCCAAACAATTTATCTTCTGTTCTACTACCACGTTGTAAAATAAAAGCATTTTCCCTCTGTATCACCTCAACAGTCTACCTTACTCTTCCTTACTAAACTTTTATGCAGCCTTAGCTTACAGCTTTCATCTTTCTCCTCCTAATCTTCTTGCTCCTGTCTCATTCCCTCTTATCTCACTGCTAGAAGCATGGAGTCCATGAGAGGGATGGACCCACTCTCAGCACACAGGCATACTTTGGTCCCTGCCCTTGGAGACCTGTGAAAGGGCAGCCTTCTTCCAAGCCCTGGACTCCTTCCTGATGTCTACTAAAGGAGGCTACCAGGCTCACAGATTCAGGCTTGAGCTTCTAGGTTGCACCAGTTATAATTCACACACGTCAATTTGACTAAGATACTCCACTATTCAAAATATTCCTCTCACTAGTTTTTGTAACTAAAAATAAAATATCACTTCCTGCACAAGCACTTTGCTTGTATCATTCCATTTCTCTGATATACTTTCAGTTCCCACCCCTTTTCAAGTCCTTCTTAGTACATTTACCAACAATTAAAACCATGGAAAAAAACCTCACTGGTATCTTTCATCCTTTAAGACAGAGGTCCCCAACCTTTTTGGCACCAGGGACCAATTTCATGGAAGACAATTTTTCTACCGGACTGGGAGGGGAGGGGGTGCGGAGCTCAGGTGGTGATGTGAGCAATGGAGAGCAGCTGTAAATACAAATGAAGCTTCCCTGGGTCTGCTCCTGCCTCCGGGGCCACAGCTCACCTCCTCACTTCCTGCTGTGGTTTCATGGAAGACAAGGTGGGTAGGGAGCAGAGCTCTGACAGCTGGTCCCTAACAGGCCATGAACTGGTCCTCAGACAGGGGGTTAGGGACCACAGCTTTAAGAAAACTCAAGATTGACCTAGTCCAAGAAACTTATTTCTGATTAGCACCAGTTACAAATGAAATGCTGATCTCCACCACTGCTAGCCTCACCTCAGGGGCACTGTCTACTTTAATACGGACACACATAGCATCTAGAGCCATAACTTTAATAGGCACTGGTACACTTGTGACACTCTCAACTCCATCTCAAACCCAAACTGTTCTCATGTGTTCCAGAATCTATTTTCCAACAACTCAAAATACTTTTAGCAGACTCATCCACATATGCCTCAAACTTAGTAAGCCTAAAACTAAATTTATTCTCTTAACTGTTCCTGTGCTCCCTTTACCATATCTCACCATCTCAATAGAAGTCTGCCTACATCCATCCAGACATCAAACCAGAAACCTCAAGACTCCCACACACAGCCCTTCCTCTCTCTCATACCCCTCATTTAATCAAACACTCGTTTGAGAAATATTTAAATAGGACCCATTACGTGCCACACACAGACCTTCGTCTAAAACTGAACAAGCTCATGCCTGTAGTGCCAGCAACTTGGGAGGCTGAGGTGGGAGGATCGCTTAAGCCTAGCAGATCAAGGCTGTAGAGAGCTATGATCGTGCCACTGTGCTCCAGCCTGGGTGACAAAGCAAGACCTCTCTTAAAAAAAAAAAAATTGAAACTGAACAAGAATGGGCCTCGGTGCAGACAGACAGAACTGACGGTCTGGCCTCCTGTGAGTCACTAAATCCCTACAATTGTATAGTCTAAAAATCTCTCACATCTGCTCCCGCTCTTCATACCCCACGTGGCTGACTTGGGCTAGACTGCCATCCACTCCTGCCTGACTCTTGCACTATGGCCTCCATACTGACCCTTCTTGCTACAGTCAGCTTTATTCCAACGCAACCAGAGAAAACTCCAGTGTTTCTGAAACAAACCTCTAATTTCACTCCCTTGTTTAAAATCCTTCAAAGGCACCCCCACACCCCACAGGATGAACTATAAACTCCTGAGTATGGTGTATGAGGTCTATGGACCACTGGAGCCACTCCCCTGTAGACACTCTAGTCACAGTGATCTTCTTGGGGTGGGGGTTGGGGGGGAGAGGAGAATGGGAAGAGGAAAGAAGAGAGAGGAGACAGAGGACAGACAGCTCCATCCCTGTCCCATACCACCCATCACCAACGCCTGCCAAATCTGCAGATTTTCTCACGCCTCCAGACTTTTACATATGCACGTCTCTCAAGACTCCCTCATTTCTATGCGCCCTTCAACCTCAGCTCAAGCATCACCTCATCTATGAGGGCGTGAGCCTGATGGATGTCCACTCCTCACTCAGTCAGCCTGAGACCCACAGCGTTCACAGCAGCCTACCAATCCCTCTTTCTAACCGTTCTAAACCTGTATCACCATCGCTTACACGGATGGGCACTTGTGTACACACACACACTGTGCAGTCACTGAGGGCAGAGCTGTCTGCTCTTCTGTGTCTCCCTGATATCTGGAACAGAATCCATGGTTGTTGAGTGCATGAAATTGCTTCCTATGTATCTCTTTCACTGATGTGATTGCTCCTTCTAAGGAGATAGGTTCTTCTTTTGTCTCTGGAAATTCTCCAAATGGGTTTCTAACTACGCAATCTTTTTTTAGAAGTAGAAAAATACTTATTACAGAATTTTAGTTCTAAAAATTATTAATGTTCTTACCAAGAAAAAAAAAAAAAACAACTCTGTCTCCAAGAAACAGGAGTTTTAAAGACAGGTGTAGTTATCCTATATTTAACAATGAAAATGTTTAGCATTAATTGATAGTGACACACACAAACCAAATACAATATGGTAAGGATGATGCACATGAACCAAACAACATTCGTGAAGCAAAAGATGATATGAAACCCCACGTATGACCTTATTTATTCCTGCATCATCCCACAGCATCCTGCTCCAGTCACGCTGGTTCTTCACCAAAGATGGCAACGCCTTAACCTTTCAATCCCATTGTCAAAACGAGACATACATCGTTTGTATGTCTAACTCCCATCCTTTCATTAATTCAACAAATATCTACTGAGTGACCGGTCTACTGCATACCAGGCACTATTCTAGGCACTGGGGATATAATAGTGAATAAAGGTAAGTCCTTGCTTTCATGGAGCTTACATTCTAGTGGGGTAGAACAAACAGTTATGTGTAAGTGTTCAGGTGATGAGCACCAAGAAAAAACATAACACAAGGGAAGGAGAACTTTCATGTACACCTGCTTCCAGTATGCCCTTCTTCGCTTCTCGATAAAACTTTCCTTAGCTCTCGAAGCAAGAATAAATTATTCACTGGGAAAAAAAATCACCATTTAATAGGGATCTATGTATTAGGCACTAACCAAGATCCTGGAAATAAAAAGGTAATTAAGTCATAGCTGCAAACTTCAAGAAGCCCGCAGTCCAAATGGAGAGGGAGATATGTTTACTTCACAAACATTATATCACAGTGTATACCAGGTGCTATACTTGGTGCTTTAGAAAAACTGACACACTTCTCATTACAATCCGAAGAAGCTGTGCATATACAGAAACTGAAGCACAGAGAGGTAAAGTAACATGTCTGTGGTCACACAGCAAGTTACTGGCAGGGTCAGCACTGGAACACAGAGCGTCTGTGCTCCTAAACACCATGTTCTGGGTTATGCCTACATAATCATCAAAAAGCAATCTCCCTGGACAATAATATAAATATGAACAAAGAGCTAGGGGAGCACATAGGAGTGGATGCCTAAGAGAACAAGAAAAACCTTCTTAGAGGAAATGATGGACTGTCTTGAAAGACAACGAATGCATTCTATATCTCTACTATGGAAACATTACAGGTCTATCCTAGGAGAAGGGCACTGTCTATCCTAGGAGATAGCTTACTGTAGCCTAAGTGATATCCCACTGTAGTCCAGGAGTCTTCTAGTACGAGATGGTCTACTGTATCCTGGCAGAGGGCCGCTGTCCATCCTAGGAGACATCTTACTGTACCCTGGGAGATATCCTATTGTATCGTAGGCATCTCCTAGTGGGAGTAGCCTACTGTATCCTAGGAGAGGGCCACTGTCTAATTTATCCCCATCCCCTGCCAGCAGCTGGCATACTAATGTTCAACAAGGACTTGCAGAATGCCAGTACACGAGTGTCCAGACTCTGGACAACTGGGAAAAGAGGGTTTCTTTGACTAAGAGCAAGCCTCATCACCTGGTCCCCGCCTCCAAGATGCCAAAGCCCTGGCCCACTCAAACCTGGTCACTGGAGGTCCTGCCAAGAGACCCAGAGGGTGGGTCGAGGCAGAAGAAAAACCGCCTGTCTGGGCCTTGTCACCCCCCACCGACCCCCGCCCGCCGTCCCGCACACACTCGCCTGGCGGGACCGCCCTCCCCTTACTACCTCCTGGCAAGAGCAGGGAGGCCGAGGCAGCGGCGGCTTGGGTGACCGGGATGAAGGGCACGTTGAAACTGAACTCCGTGGCCGAGGAGGAGAAAAGTAAGTTCGTGCCCGACGAGGAGGCGGAGGCGCCACCGCTGCCACCGTTAGGTTTTCTTTCGGCCATGGCGGCGGCCTACCGTCCGTTACACGTCTCAGTGCAGCCGGTGAGACACCACGGGCCGGAAACCGCTCACCCTCGGGGCCAGCGCACTTCCGCACTTGCGTACGGGAGCCGGAACTACTGGAGGCTGGTCAGCTGCCCTCCCCCTTCCCCTAGTCGGTGCCGCCAAAAATCAACATGGCGGCGCTGGCTTCACGCCCGAGCCTAGCACGTGACACCCTCTGCGGCTGCGCAGGCGTGGCGGGACGTTCAGGGCCAAGGCAGGGGCGGTTGCGTAGAGGAGCTGCACGTGCGGGTTGGGGATCAGAGCAGGAATTGGCGCTTAATCAGGGGGTGCGGGGGCCGCTATGGTATTCTTAAAAGTACACACGGGGTAGTTTTACCAGCAAAGATTTTGGAGGAACAGCGGAAGCCCCCGGGAACAGGTAGCAGAGTGCCGCCAGAAGGAGGGAGGGAGGAGAGGCGGTTGGCAATCCGCAGCCCAGGCCAAGCCGCACCCGCCCACTCGAGCACCCACGTGTCTTTCTTTACTGAACTGAACTCTCGTCCTTGGCCCAGAAATAGAAATGGTAAAACTTCTTAAGTTTTTAAGCCATCAGGGGAAATTGTTTAAAAGAGAAACCAGGGGATTGGTATGTGACTTTTTAAATAGTTTTCTATATCCACAGTCATCTTACTAGTCCAGTCCAAAATACATTGTGGGTAACTTGGACATAATTGTCATCGTTCATAGTTCAAGATTATGAAAGAAAAGAATAAGAGAAGCAATCTTTCAGCTTTTTGGAGAGTGGAAGAGGAAGATGAGACCCTAAAAGAAGCTTCATATAATGAAACTCCCCCTCCCAGCTGTTTACACCTATATAAAAACTAAGTTTATTAATTAATTCAATAGTTAATATGCTTACTGTCAAAGATTTTTTAAAAAGCTGGACACTACTTAAAGCAGTAAGATAGAGTTTATTTAGTAATAACTGTTGCAGTCGGGAAGAGGGTCCAGCATGAACTGAGCTCAACTTTTCTGAAACCAAAGGTTGGAGGCTTTTAAAAGGCTGTAGTGTGCTAAAAGAAAGGCACTGAGGCCTGTGAAGGGAGATTGGTCCCCATGACTAGGAGTTTGTTAATTGGTACTTATCCAGAGGAGACACATAATTGTCCCATCTTCATGACAGGCAGTGGTGTAAGTTAGAGCAAGGCAGCAGCAGGAACTGGGAGAATGAGAACTATTATATCTCTTTGAATCTTTACATTTCAAAGAAGTGGCTCTCAGGCCCTTGGGAAGACAGTTTTCCAGGGTTAAAGATTTACATCTCAAATGAGCGGGGGAAGGATTTATAATTGCAAGATTTCTAAAATAACTGTTATGAGAGAGGGTTCAGGGGCCTATCTGCCTATGGCCAGGTTTTGGCTGGAACAAACAGTAAATTCTACTGGCAGTGTTGAGCTTTCTCCGGCAGGCATTTTAAGGAGGGCCGGGGTCATCCTAGATACATGGCCTTAAGATGCTAGAAGCCATGCTAGAGTTTGGTCAAGGAGAGAGTCTTTGTCATTATTATGGGTGGGCAAGGCATTATACTAAACACCAGGGATACAGTGGTGTACAAGGTAGACACAGGACCTTTCCTTCTTGAAGTTTTGGGTCTGATCAGGAAGATAGACAACTAAACACATAACAATAAACTGAAGTGTGTTGGATGTTATAATGCAGAATTTCCCAAAATGTGTTACATGGAACATGGGCATCATTGGGGAGGGAGGTACAACCCTTTCATGGGGAGAGAGAGCAAATATTTCAAACCTTCAGACCATCAATAAACAACTTAACCTAGTCTGGAGTGATGTGAAAGGCTTCCCTGAAGAAGAAGAATTAAAATTGAGACTTGAGAAACAATGAGTACAAGTTAACTGGAGAAGCCTGGGGAAGGCTGAGGTGGGAAGAAGCAGTAGAGACAATTTCACATTAAGGAACAGTATGTTGGAAATCTGAGATGCCAAGTTGGGATGTTTAGAGAAACAGAGGTAGTTACAGTAAGGCTGAAGCCCAGCGAGCAACAGGAGGAAGTTGGGAGATGAGGATGAAAAGCAGACAAAGGCCAGTTGGTGGAGGGTTTTACAGGTTAAGAGAAAAGGGAAATCAAACAAGGGTTTAAAGGAGGGTGGAGAAATAATATTTGTTCTGTAGAAAGTTCACTCTGACTTCAGTGTAATAAAATAGTTAAGGAAAGAGCAAGCCTGGAGGTTAGAAGAACAGTTGGCAGGCTGTTGCAATGAACCAGGTGAGCAATGATGGTGGCTCAAATTATGGTGATTGCAGTAGGTATGAACAGAAATAGGACTAATTTCTGGGAAGTATGTCAGATTGAACAGATGCATCATCATTTGCTTCCTCCTGAAACTGTTGAAAGCACAAATAGTTTTTGTTTTTGCTTTTAAGCATAAACCCATAAGGATGCAGAGAATGGGAGAGAGAATTTGACAGCAAAAAGATTTTGGAAGCAGCAAAAATGATGGACAAGTAGTCTGATTTAGCAAAGCAGAAGAAGAGAAAGCCCAAAGTCAGCTTGATTTATACCATAGAATTACCAAAAGGTGCTGGGCGCAGTGGCTCACTTGTATAATCCCAGCACTTTAGGAGGCTGGGGGAGGAAGATCCTTTGAGGCCAGGAGTTCCAGATTAGCCTGGCAACACAGTGAGACTGTGTCTCTACAAAAAATTTAAAAATTAGCCAGGCATGGTGGCACACACCTGTAGTCCCAGCTACTTGGAAGGCTGAGGCAGGGGGATCACTTGAGCCCAGGAGTTTGAGGCAGCCGTGAGCTAAGATTGTGCCACTGCAATCCAGCCTGGATGACAGAGCAAGACCCTGTTTCAAAAAAAAAATAAAAAGAAAATGAAAGAAATTTAGTTCTATATACTGGGAAGTCCAAGATTAAGGCACCAGCAGATTCAGTGTCTGGTGAGGGAGAATCTGTTTCCTTCCTGGTTCATAGACAGCACCTCACTGTGGCCTCATATGGTGGAAGGGGCAAGAGATCTATCTCCAGCCCTTTATATAAGGGCACAAATACGATTCATGAGAGTGTCCCCCTCATGATGTGATCACCTCCCAAAGGTCCCACCTTCTGATACCATCACCTTGGGGATGAGAATTTCAACACACAGATTTTAGGAGAATGCAAACATTCAGGACGCAGCAGGAAGGAAAAAAAGCTAAAAAAAAAAACTCAATAAAATCTTCAGAGAGATAAGATTTGGAACAAACGAAATCAGTGTGCTACTGAAAGAAAGAAAGGAAGGAAAGGAAAGGAAAAAGGGAAAAAAAGGGAAAAGAAAGAAAGAATGGCTGGGCTTGGTGGCGCACGCCTGTAACCCTAGCACTCTGAGAGGCCAAGCAGGGAGAATTGCCCAAGACCAGTTTGAGCAAGACTAAGACGCTGTCTCTACCAGAAATAGAAAAAATTAGCCAGGTGTGGTGGCCTGTGCCTGTAGTCCCAGCTACTTGGGAGGCTGAGGCAGGAGATTGCTTGAGCCCAGGAATTTGAGGTTGCAGTGAGCTATGATGATGCCACAGCACTCTACCAAGGCAACAAAAATAAATAAATAATAAAATAATAAAAGGAAGAAATATACAAGGAACAAAAAAGAAAGACAACAGAAAGTTAAAACTCGGTAGAAGGAAAGTAAATATGAGAAAATTTTCCAAAAAGTAAAACAGAAAGCTAAACAGATGGAAACTAGGAGGAAAAAAAATAAGAAAATTGGAATACCAGGCAGGGAAATCCAATATCAGAATATTAAGAGTTCTGCTAAGAATAGAGACAGAGAAAATGCAAGGGAGAGAATCATCAAAGAAAAAAATATTTTTTATTTCTAGAAATGAAGGATACCATTTTCCAGACTGAAAGCGTTGAGTACCCAGCACAATAGTTGAAAGTGGACCCACACCAGAGCACTGGAACAAAGAGAAGATCTTAAAGGTCTCAGCAGGACAAAACTGGTCAAACACTTCCAAAATATTTGCCTCTCAAAGATACTTTCTATGAAAGCAATTAGAAGAAGTGTGTTACCAAAATAAAGGAACAAACAAAGAAAAATCTTTCTATGTGGGATACCAGAAACATGATATCCAACACAGGTATCGTAGGGGACTGCAAGCTATTGTAACAAAAAGACCCCAAAGTATAATGGCTCAAACAAAATAGAAATTCATTCTCCACTCACATAAGAGTACATGTTGGTGACCAGCTTTTTGCCTTCAACAAGGGCTTCCAAGACTACTCTAGTTGTTGACATCCAAGCCAGCAAGAAGGGTCAGAGAAGTTCAGGGACAAATGTTTCATCTTAATAAGGAGGGAAGAAGTTGCACACATCACTTCTGTTCACATTCCACCAGTGAGAACTTCAACAGAAGGCACTTCTAGGTGCAAGAAGAGCTGGGAAATACAGCCCCACCTGGGTGGCCACATTCTAATCACATATAAGTATGGAGGGAAGAAGACTTGCTGGGCAAATGACAATTGCCACCAAAGTCTGCCCCTCTGGCAACCGGATACCCAACCCTTCCCAGGCATAGAACCTATGTCTGTGTCCCTTCCCAGAGGATGCAGCCAGCTGAAAAGTCCAGGATCTTTGGGTATAGCTCAGCTCTTTCCATTGGATCTGGATGTGGCCCATTGTGGTCTGTTGAACTATAAGACGCCCAATAGACTACAGTGGAGCAAGAGCAGGGTAACTGCCATGAAGACCCCCCTTGGAAAAAAGGAAGAATGGAAAACATAGCAGTCACTTCCATAGAAATGATTGAATCCTGCTAGGCGTGAACTGAAAATGCCCCCTGCTCTGACGGTGGAGAATTTTCATGGTTAGTCTTGGCTGCTTCTGTTTGGCCCCCTGGAGATAACTCCCAGTCCTCAGTCCTCTGAGGCCCCAGCTTTGCCCTGGGTGGAGGGGGTGGGTTCCTGATCCATGATCTTCCGTAGCCATATCTAAAACAGCATTGAGAAGCATGTCCTCTTTGGGGGCTGTACTGTTTTCACAGCCCAGTTCCTACTGGTACAAGTTTGGGGCCTAGGACTTGCTTTAAGGCTTGAACAGTTGCTGGCTTTTTCAGGCAAGACTCCTAGTGTTTTATGAACAGTAAGTTCCAAGTTCTTTACTTCCCCGTCTGATTCAAGATCATTTTTCTCAGCCTAATGGAAGGTTAACTTAAGGCCATTTAAAACAATAGGCTCTGGTGGGAGAGCAACATCCTTGATCTAATCTTTGCCACAAGGCTGGATTCTTCATATTACCCGAGAAGTCTCAAAGGACCCTTGGAAATGCCTTTGAGCAAGAAATTTTACTTCCTATGGTTAAAATGCTAAATTGACTGGCTTTTCCCATCCTGTAAGGCTCTGATTTCTCCTGTGCTGTCCAACCTGGTAGCTACCTGTGGCTATTGAGCCCTAGAAATGTAACTATCTGAATTGAGAGGTAAGTATAAAATATACACAGGATTTCAAAGACTTACTTAGTAAAAAAAATACGTATCTTTTTTTTTTTTTTTTTTTTTTTGAGACAGGGTCTTGCCCTGTCACCTGGGCTAGAGTGCAGTGGTGGCATCAGAATTCACTGCAACCTTAAACTCCTGGGCTCAAGCAATTCTCCTGCCTCAGCCTCCCAAGTAGCTGGGACTACAGGTGCTCACCACCACACCCAGCTAATTTTTTCTATTTTTTTTTTTTTGTAGAGATGGGGGTCTTGCTCTTGCTCAGGCTGGTCTGGAACTCCTGACCTCAAGTGATCCTCCTGCCTCAGCCTCCCAGAGTGCTAGGATTACAGGTGAGCCACCGTATCCTGCCTGATATCTTATTAATATTTTTTTTTTAAGAGACAAGGCCTCATTCTGTCATCCAGGCTGGACTACAGTGGTATGACCACAGCTCACTGCAACATCAAAATCCTGGGCTCAAGCGATCCTCCCACTTCAGCCTCCCAAGTAGCTAAACACCACAGTAGCATGTCACCATGCCCCCCGCTAATTGTTTTCTTTTTCTTTTCTCTTCTTTTCTTTTTCTTTTTTTAGTGACAGGGTCTCACTATGTTGCCCTGGCTGGTCTCAAACTCCTGGCCTCAAGTGATCCTCCACTTTCAGCCTCCCAAAGTGCTGGGATTTACAGGCATGAGCCACAATGCCCGGCTGGGTTAAATATTAAAATTAATGTTACTAGTTTATCTTTTTAAAATGTGACTACTGAAAACTTTTAAATTATATAAGAGGCTTACATAATGTTTCTGAGAAACTGAATATACAAACAGACAATGGCTAGACTATATTTAACAATCAAACTCTGACCCACGACCTTGGTGGCAATTGGCCCAGAAAGGTCAGTAATTGGTCAATGAGTGCCAACTTCCCTGTTTTTTGCACCTGTCCCCACAAAAAACAGAAATAGTTAAGAAATTCCCCCAACTTTTTGTGTTCCCTGAGAAAGAATTAACAGCAAAGGACTAATTTGTTCTTTCATATTCCAACATAAGACCCAACTCCACCCTTCCTCTATGACACACTTATTTTATAAAACCTTAAATATTAACCATCCTCTTTGAGATGTTCCTGAGCAAATGCTCTCCCTATTGCAACAGCCTGAATAAAGTCATCTCTTTAATTGTCTGGGGCATTTTTTCTTTCACATATCACCCACCCACTATTCAACCACTAAACTAGAGCCACACTTTCTGTTTGTTATAATAGCACCCCACTTCTGATACCAATTCATAAATTATTTAGAGTAATGCTAGCAGCTGTATAAAAAGACCTCAGAATGCAATAGTCATATAAAAATCCAGATGTCTTTAACACAGGTCATTCTAGCCATCACTAGCCCATGCATCAGGAAGAAGGAAAGAACACATCCAGGGCCAAATCTCTTCCCCTAAGAAATAGAAGTAGACGTTCCAGGCATCTCACTCATTCACAGTTCGTTGGTAAGAACCTAATGACACAGCCCTACCTAGCTGCAAAGAAGGCTGAGAAATGTGGTCCCTCACTGGCCAACCAACCTCAGCTATATCTCTATAGCTGGGAAATGCAGTTCTTCACTGGGCAACTTATCTGTAAGTATGGAAGAAGAGGAGAACAGATTTTTTTTTTTTTTTTTGAAATCTCAAGAAGAAAAAAGAGAAAAGACAATCTTTAGGGTAATGGTGAGAGGAGATCCCAGGAAGACAATTTTGGACTGTAAGTAAGGGCAACCTTACTTTTGACCTTTGAAATAGGTCAAAAGGCTCTGGAAAAGATGTCCAATAAAAGGAAGTAGATGTAAGTTGTGTGTCTAGATGTCTAGAGATGACATTTAGGCAGTTTATGGGAGGTGTGCATTATTTATTCAGCAATGACTTATTGAGCACCTGTTATATGTCAGGCACTATTCTAGGTGTTGGGGCAAAAACAGTATACAAACACAAAAATCACTGCTTCAGGGATCCTTTTTATTATTTTCTTGAAATAGATGGATAATGAAGTAGATATGTTTTTTAGAGACAGGGTCTCGCTCTGTTCCCCAGGCTGGAGTGCAGTGGCATGATCATAGCTCACTGCAGCCTTGAACTCCTGGGCTCGAGAGATCCTCTCACCTCAGCCTACCCAGTAGCTGGGACTACAGCATGTACCACCATGCCCGGTTAACATTTTTTCATTTTTTTTAGAAGGGGGGGGTCTTGCCATGTTGGCCAAGTTGGTCTCAAACTCCCAGGCTTAAATGATCCCCCCACCTCAGCCTCCCAAGTCTCTGGGATTACAGGAGTGAGCCATTGCACCTGCCCATCAATCTTACAATCCAGTGGAAATTCTAGTGCACCTGGGGTTGATTTAGTGATAAGTAAATGGAAAACTAGCAAATGTTTAAAAGAAACATTTGCCCCAAGGTGGGGGCAACTACTTTGAACTGTTTTGGCTGATTCTTTCAGTATTTCTATATTTCTAAATTAACATGATTCCATTGTCACTTCCGATTTTTCCTTTTTCTTCCCCTTTGCGTTATCTGTTGACTTCCCAGATGAAAGATGAGGATTTTGCTATTTTTGATCTTCATCCTTATCACATGTGAATGTTTCTTGGCCCCCTAGACTCCCAATATAGTATAATTATAATGTTGCTTAAATCAATATTTAAATTTTAACTTTATTATGACTACTAATAGACAAGTCATGTAGTAAAATGTGATTATTTTAATTTTTTTGTACAAATTTTTGTTTTCAAGTTCTAGTGTAAATATCACATTTTCAGGGAAGCCCTGAAGCATCCGTCCCTCTCACACCACAACCCCTTGCTTGATCTTAGTCTATTTTGTGTTGCTGTAACAGACGAGATCGGGCACATTCAGAGTGGTATATGGCTGTAGATGTATTGCTCTAACAGAATGTCACAGACTGGGTAATTTATAAAGAAAAGAAATTTATTTCTGATGGTTCTGGAGGCTGGGAAGTTCAATATCGAGGTGTCAGCATCTGGCAAGGGGCTTCTTGCTGCATCATCATTGGCAAAAGAGTGAGAGAGGGAGAAAGACATCTGAGCTCACTTTTATAACAAACCCACTCTCACGCTAACCAATCCACTCTTGTGGATCGAATGAATTAATCCATTCATGAGGGCAGAGCTCCCATGACCTAATCACCTCTTAAAGGTCCCACCGCTTAACACTGTTGCATTGGGGATTGAGTTTCCAACACACAAACTTTGGTGGACACATTCAAGCCATAGCACCCGCTCAGTAGCATAGATGCCTCTGTTTGTTCCTCTTACAGAACTTTGCTTATTCTCGGCCAGCAGCTATTGTAAATGGATAATTATTTAGTTATAAGTCTCCTTAATGGACTGTGTGTTCCACGAGGGCAGGGATGGAATCTCCTTTTTTTATCCCAGTATTTCCAATGCTGTCAGTAATTCCTTATAGTCAGGATCACTTAATGCCCCCCTTAAAAATACAGGCTTGGGTTGGGAGCAGAAGTGTGGTTACCGGTCGTGGGGAAAAAAACAATCTTGCCATAGAGATATACCTTCATGAACCCTCCCCTGGCTCTCTACACTTTCATATCTACTTATTATTAATAGTATCAAAACATCTTGGCACAGAAAACTTAGAGGGTGAAATTATTCACATTATAAAATAACTATATTTCAGAAGGGTTACAGCATCTCTTTAAGTAAAATCTGAGCAACTGTTTGTTTATAAATCACTAAATACTCTACACTAAAGGAAAACCAAAAAGGTGAATTATTCCAAGTGATGGAGTTCAGGACATGCTACCCCAGAATATGGCACTTTGGCATATTAAATATTTTAAGCTGAAGGAATTTGAGAAATAGCATGTGCAGAAATGGCTCTCTTCACCTGAAGCATGTTATAAAACCCTCATGTAAGAAGTGCCCTCTCTCTAAGAGGATTAGAGCATCCTCATCTCTGAAGATGAAGGGACACAAAAAGGAATGTAATGCACAGGCCTTGCTAAGTTTTCCCCAGTTTACTACTCTTAGCTCACACCTTTTGTCTTATCACATTCTTCCGCAATGCTCTACTCCTCATCAAACCTAACATAAAAGCACTCAGCTTTAACCACTTCTTCAGATCTTCATTTCCTTATGAAGGCTCTGATTTCTTGTAAAGCTTATATGAAATAAATTTTTATGCTTTTCTCTTGTTAATCCATCTTTTGTTACAGGGGCTTCAGCACAGAATAGAAGGAAAAGATATTTTTCCTTCCCTACACTAGCCACTGCTGAATTGGTATCAATCTGCAATTTAGATAAAGGAAATCTGAAATTATGATGATTTAAAAGCATTTTCATGTCATACATTTAATTTGCCTATTACTAGCCATGAAGCTGAAATACAGGATTTCCCTATACAATACCAGGAACTTGGCAACCCTCTCTGCTAAATGAACGAATGAATGGAATGGTGGTAATGTCCTGGATTTGAAACTCTGTTTTCTCAACTCACCTAAACTTATAAGAACCAGATGCACAATTCAGTGTGCCAATTAATTAATTTACAATGAGCCCGGGCATGGTGGCTCAGGCCTGTAATCCTAGCACACTGGGAGGCCAAGGCAGGCAGATCGTTTGAGTTCAGGAGTTCGAGACCAGCCTGAGCGAGAGCGAGACCCCGTCTCTACTAAAAAAAAAATAGAAAGAAATTAGCTGGACAACTAAAAACATATATATATGTGTGTGTGTGTATATATATATACACACACACACACATATATATATAATTAGCCAGGCATGGTGGTGCATGTCTGTAGTCCCAGCTACTCGGGAGGCTGAGGCAGGAGGATCGCTTGAGCCCAGGAGTTTGAGGTTGCTGTGAGCTAGGCTGACGCCATGGCACTCTAGCCCGGGCAACAGAGTGAGACTCTATCTCAAAAAAAAAAAAAAAAAAAAAGATAATAGTTAATTTACAATGAGAAATACAAACTATTCTATTCTGCCCTGAAATAAACCACAATGTCACCCCAAAATATGCCATTTTGGCATAAAAATTATTAATAGAGCTGAAGGCAATTGAGAAGTAGTACAGATGGTCCTTAACTTAACAATGATTCCATTTAAGATGTTTTGACTTCATGATGGTGTGGAACCAATACCCATTTAGTCCAACCATTCTATTTTTCACTTTCAGTACAGTATTCAATAAATTACATGAAATAGTCAATACTTTACTATAAAATAGGCTTTACGTTAGATGATTTGGCTCAACATTTGGCTAATATAAGTGTTCTGAGCACATTTAAGGCAGGCTAGGATAAGGTGTGATGTTTGGTAGGTGAGGTTTACTGGGATGTCACCCCATCATATGTTGAGAAGCATCTGTACAAGAAAAGCTCCTTGCCCTTTCACTATCTGCTTAAAAGCAGGACATAAATTTTCGAAGGTGTCCCTCCTCCTCTCTCTACCAGGAAGGACAAAAGTTAATCAATGGGAGCAGTGGCTTTTGCCTGTAGTCTTGGCTAGTTGGGAGGCTGCGGGGGTAGAATCACTTGAGCATAGGAGTTTCCAGCCAGCCTGGGCAACATAGCAAGACCCTGTCTCTAAAAAAATAGAAAAAAATTAATCATCAGAGATACCTTTAGACCCTTATCAGCCCACAGATGGCACCAGAAGAATCCACACACCAAACTTTACTAACTAGCCTCGGTGTCTACCATTAGTTTCCCAGTATCTTTACCTTCCCACAGTTTGCCGCTTTTGGAAGCCTAAAACTGCATTCCTTTGTCCCGTCATTTCTCTACAAATTTATTGTTCTTTGTTGAAGATACTGTATAAACCCAAATTGTAAGCTACCTCTTTGATTTACTCTTCCTTGAGTTTTTCCCGTGTATATCTGGGATGTGCATGTTACTAAACTTCTGTTTGTTTTCCTCTTGATGTCTGGCTTTGTTTTAAGGGCTCCCCGGTGGAAACCTTAGAAGAGTAGGATTTTCCCTCTCTCCCCTCTTCCCCCAAGGAGGGCTTGAGATGCAGATTCAGTGCTTGTTCTTCAGTTCCCCGCTTTCTAGATGCCATTCAGATCATCCGCCTTCTGTTAACGTGCCCTTTTTCCAGCTGAGTAGATATAGCTGATGAGACTGGAGTTTTCTTAGGTACATTGCAGGCTCCGCAAAAAGAGTTTCATTTTTGGACTTGGAAACTTCCCAAATTTCCTCAGCAAAAGGTTGCTGTAGGGTTGACCTGTCCCATGTTCATTCTCGAGGGTATCCTGGTCCGCATGTTGTGGAGGTACCTGCCACTGCTCCTCCACAGTCGCCAGCTTCTAGGCAGAAGCAGGCCGGGGTGTGTTTTCGCAGTCAGCAGCACAGGGCTGGGCCCGCGGTGAGTTTATGAGCGCTCACCTCGCAATCAGGAACCAGTCCCTCTGCTACGATGCCCGACGCGACTGCAAAGGGGGCGTGGGGACTCTAAAAGTTCCCCTTATCTAAATGTATATATACCTCCCTCAGGGAGATCTCATACAGCTGAGGGAAAGTCACCACAGGGGGTATCGGCAGGGCGCCATATAAAAGAGTTGCCACCAGGAAAAAAAAAAAGGCACGAAGAAGAGGTGGGTGGACACCAAAGGCGGCTTCACCCAGTAATAGTGCCCAGAGAGGACGCTGAGGTCTCTTTGAGTTTTTGCTTTTTGGCTGTTGTGCAAGGACTCGCACTATGAATTAATAAGCCGACTACAGGAGTTTCCCCTTCCACGCCTGCAAAGTATGGCAAACAGCAACACGCCCACTCTGGTGCGCGACGCCAACAGCCTCCCCACAGAGGCGCTTGCCCTTCCTACTGCCCGTCTCTAAAATGGCGACCGTTGCGTCGCGGCCCCGCCCCCGAGCCAGCCGGACCGCCCCGCCTCCTCGCCGCGCGGGGCCGCGCAGCGCGCTCCCGCAGCCCCTCCCCACAAGAGCTCCACCCAGGTCGCAGGCAGCGCGGTCGGCGGCGGCTGTTTCCCGCCATTGTGCGAAGTGGAGGCTGGGGGCTGCACGCGCCGCGCCTGACGGCCTCCAACAGCTCGGCCGCCGCCGCAGCCGCTGCTCCCTGAGGCACGCGGAGGCCGGGCGGCCCGCGCCCCGCTGTGCGTGGGAGGGTGCGGGCGAGGAGCGGCCGAGCCCCTGAGGAGAAGCTGGGCGCCGGCCACCCGGGCCGCGCCGACCCCGGCCCTCGGCGAGATGCCCTGTGGGGAGGACTGGCTCAGCCACCCGCTTGGGATCGTGCAGGGTTTCTTCGGTGAGTGGTGGCGTCGGGGGCGGGCCCGGCGGGCCGCCGAGTTTGCCGAACCCCAGGGCCTGGCCCCGCCGCGCGGCCCCCACGCGGGACCATCTCGCGGGCTTGCGCGGCCCTAGACGGTTCCCGGGGCCTGCGTCAGCCGGAGCTGGGACAGCCCCTGCCCGGGCCGCGGCTGGCCGGGGCCGCGGCTGCAGGTGCCTCCCACCTGCCCGAGTCGCAGCTCGCGGCGTCCAAGGTTAGGTCGCGAGGACCAGGCTGTGATTGACGGCCTCGCCCCGGGTTCGTGGCACAGCCGGGGGCCCGAGCCCCAGTACCGCAAACTCGGAGAGGTCCTTGAACCTTGGGGAGGGCTCGCGGAGCCGTGGGGAGGGAAAACCGCTTTGCCTGTGGGAAACCTACAGGATATTTCAAAACTTCCGGTGTGTCGGAGGAGTGCTCGCTGGCTTGCACAGAAGTTAGCTCTAACTCCAGTATTACACAGAGCCTCTCTTTTAGAGATAAGATTTCATGTTGTAGCTTAGTTTTTATGCTGGGATGACTTTAAGAACCCATCTAGCCTGTATCTGCTGCTGTGCCAGAGCTAGCAAGAAATGAACTACTGAAATGAGTTTCTACATAAGAAAGAGTTGAGAATGCGACAGGCTAGTTTAGTAAATTTTAGTGGCAATTGTTTTTTTGTTTTCTTCTCTGTTTTGGTTTTTTACATTACTATGGCCATGGGGAAGGTTGCAATTGTTACTGCTACTTTTCTGCTAAGGGTACATGAAGAAAAACTTAACATTTGTCGTTAACTGGACATTTTGACAACCCCTTCTTCCCCCTTCCCTGTGTCTTTTTGCACTTAGGAGTGGTAGAGACAGACTCAACCAGAAATCACTGTGTTAGATCGCCAACACCTGACTTGTCTGGAGTTTAATTCGAGTTGTAGAGGGGCCTTAACTCATTAATACTAGGGAGAAAAGCTAGTAAAAAGCCAAATAGTCCTCAGCACCTGAAACCGATGGCATAAAATACATATTATTTCTTGTAGGTAAGCCTCTAGTGCTCACTCAGCAACTCTTTATTCATTTTACCTGTGATTCTGATTTGTGTATTTATATGGTTTCTCAGGCTGAAACTAAAGGCAGCACACGTTAGAAGAAAGCCTGGTTAGGCATCCAGATTGTAGCCAGTAAACACTGACAACCTGATAGAGGAAACAAAAAGTTATGTATGTATTAAAAAACAAAACAAAAACAGGCAGATTCACTATATAGCAGTCAAGGGTGCTTTGAGAAAGTGGCATATATTCCTCCACTAAATCCTGGTAATTGATGTTCATAATAATGTGGAACTGACAATTGATGTTCAAGAAATGGGCCCTAAATGTCAAGTAAAGATTAAATTGTATTGGTTTAAGAGGGTACAGACACACAGATACTTTTTAGGAAAAATTCTTCCAAAGTAAAAAGGATTGGTGCTTAAAGGATTAAATTACTGATATTACAGAATTTATTTATGAAAAATACCCCATATCCTGGTCTTGGATAAATGAGATCATTTTATCTTTGATGTAGATACGAATGTATTTGTGTCAGATTTTGTCTCCTATGTGTATGATCCTAAGGGCACATCTCATAGTACAGAAAAGTATAATTTGGTTATAAAATACTGGCTTTATAGTATTTTATAAATTTTGCAGATCATTGTGGGAACCTGAAGCTTGTTGATGTGTTTCCCCCCAGAATGTCCTATTCTCAGGTCGTGTCTTACAGAGAAGTCATAATGTTATTGTTAGAAGCTATTCTGAAGTACAGTATAAATTTTTGCTGTATTTTCCTATCACTGTGACTGTACTGGATAGCTTGTATAATGGCATTATAAGTATTTGTGCGATAAGTAAGTTAAATTTGTAGACACTTTTTGGTTTAGTGGGAAATTATTTTAAATCTATTTTTTCCCCAGATAGAAAGGTAATGCATGTTTGTTGTACAAAAAAAAAATTCAGTAACATGTAACAGAATACAAAAGGTCTCTATAATCCTTCATTTCAAAGATAACTACTGTTTGGTTCATGGTTGTCCAATTTATTTTCTTTGCATATATTTAGACAGTTTTTTTAAAACTGAAAAATGCAATTTTGCTGTGTATATTATTCTAAAATATACATTTGTTAATACATCTTGAACATCTTTCCAACTGAGGGGATTTTTTTCATTCTTATTGTCTCTGTCATAGACTGTCATGTAAACTTATTAACCCTGTCATATTATTTTAGGTTAGATGTCTCAGTCTAGAGCTGAGCTGTCTAATACAGTAGCCACTTGTAGCTATTTAAATTTAAATTAATTAAAATTATATAAAATTAAAAGTTCATTTCCTCAGTATTACTAACCACATTTCAAGTGTTCAGTAGTTACGTGTGGATAGGAAGCTGTTGGACAGTACAGATACAGAATATTTCTGTCAGTCCTGTTGTACAGTGCTGATCTAGAGTCCTTGCTGGTTTAGTATGTGATGCTAGTTTTTTTGCTAACCACCTGTTTACCAACTCTTCTTTCTCTTTTAGGTTCTGAATTCTGTCATATGTTACCAGTTCTAGTTAAGTATCTCTTGAATCTGTCCAGAGACCTTCATCTCCAATGCTACTATCATAAATCAGGCCATTTTAGTCTCTTTCTTGAACGACTGGAAGAGCCTCTTAACTGGTCTCTTGCCTCTAGTCTTGCTTCTTTCTTTCAATCTGCACACTGGAATCAAGTCCCTTGATGACTTCTTGTTGCCCTTAATATCTGATCCAGGCCTTTTAAAGTGGTTTATGAAGCCCTTCTTGGCTCCATCCTTGCCTACCTCTCAGACTTCATCCCTGCATTCTCCCTCATATTCTCCATCCCAGCCATACTGAACTCGTTCAGTTCTTTGATTTTGAAAGGTAGGCCTTTTGCAACTGCTGCTGCTTTTGCCTGGTTCTCCCTACTATCCCATGTCTGCTCCCCTGGCTAAATCGTAACTTTTCCTTTGGGAGCCTAAGGTAGGTACCAAGGTGGGTACCCCTTGCTCTGTGTTCCTGCAGGATCCTGTGTGTCCCTGGAAATGAACCTGTAGAGTGCATTGTTGAATTTCTTTGTTGCATGGGTCCCTTTGCTAAATTTCGACTCTGAGAATTCAGGGCCAGAATCTGCATGATTCACCATTATATCCTCATTGCCTAGAATATGCCTTGTACATTGAAAGTGCTCAGTGGACACTTGTTGAACAGAGGAAGTGGAAAGACTGATTAATCAGAAATGTTGTAAATTGGGATGGTTACTATGACCACAAATATTAAGTTTAGGACACTCCTGGTGGGCCTTATGTTGGTTCAGAGAATGTGATCATACCGGGCATGAGTTACTTTCATATGTAAATCCTAATTCTTCTTGGTTCAGATAAGAGATTTTGAAATTCTGCAGGTGGCCAATCATAACTCTGTGAATCATAATTCATCTTTGTCAACCAGTCTGTGTTTTGAATTTGTATCTGTCGTATTACAGTTGTTCTTGTGTAAAATTTTTCCTATAAACCTTTATAAAATGCCTCTAATGTTTCAGTTCTATTTTCTAACTGATTTTATATATAGAACATTGAGGTCCAAGGGCTTAAGTTTCAGGAATACTTACTTCAGTTCAGCAGATCTTTATTGGGCTCTATTATGTGTATAATGTTAATGGCTCAGTCCTCACAGTGATTGTTCATTTACTGACCCATATCAAATTGCTTCCCTTAAATAAATGTAGGAACCTTAAATTAAAAAAAAAATTTTGTACTCTACTTTTTCTTTTAATCATTTTTTTCACCTAAAAAAGGAAATTTTCTTTCTTTGAATTAATAACTTCAATCAATAACTGGTTTTAATTCAGAAGTAGGAGTGTTTGTCAACTGATTTCTTTCACTGTTTTCTCTTTTGGATGTTGGTTGGACCAAGATGATTATTTTTGGTTGTATTTAAAGTTCTTTGGTTGTATCTGATAGAACTAGACTAGCTCATGCAAAAACGCAGTGTTGTGTGGAGGAGGGCAGGGTGGAGTATTTTGTCACCAGCATTTTAGAAAATTTAAAGCAATAATAAAATGAACTAAAAGTTGATCTGCTTTGTATTATCAAATTCACACCCTTATTGTATGTGTCCAGCTTTGATCTCTCCTACCACCCTGTCCTTGATAGGCTACTGAAAAAAGTAATTTATTAATTTTTTAAAGTTTTATTTTTTAGAAACAGGGGTCTCACTATGTTGTCCAGGCTGGTCTCAAACTCCTGGGCTCAAGTGATTCTCCTGCCTCAGCCTCCTGAGTAGCTGGGATTACAGGTGTAAGCCACTGCATCTGGCTCAAAAAAGTAATTTATATTAAGACTATAGACCCCAAAGGCAGAGAGAGTGGTTGGGTATTCTAAGAGACTGAGTGGACTCAGGACTGGAAAGCTAGCAGGAATCCAAGCAACTCTTCTCAGTTTTTCTCTTAAGCTACATTCATCTCTGCATACTTTCTCTTTTTTTTTGAGACAGAGTCTTACTCTGTTGCCGGGGCTAGAGTGCTGTGGCGTCAGCCTAGCTCACAGCAACCTCAAACTCCTGGGCTCAAGCAATCCTACTGCCTCAGCCTCCCGGGTAGCTGGGACTACAGGCATGCGCCACCATGCCCGGCTAATTTTTTCTGTATATTTTTAGTTGTCCAGCTAATTTCTTTCTATTTTTAGACCAGCTCAGGCTGGTCTCGAACTCCTCCCATCTCGGCCTCCCAGAGTGCTAGGATTACAGGCGTGAGCCACTGCACCTGGCCTAACTTTGTCTTTATCCATTCTGTAGCTACCAAATTCACTCATTCTCAGTTCCAATCCACATTAGCTAGCATCTTTATCTTTTTTTTTTTTTTTTTTTTGAGACGGGGACATCATCATAGCTCACTGCAACCTCAAACTCCTGGGCTCAAGGGATCCTCCTGCCTCAGCGTCCCAAGGAGCTGGGACTGCAGGCACATACCACCACGCCTAGCTAATGTTTTTTATTTTTTGTAGAGATGAGATCTTGCTATTGCCCAGGCTGATCTCGAACTCTTGGGTCACGTGATCCTCCTGCCTTGGCCTCCCAAAGTGCTAGGATTACAGGTGTGAGCCACCATGGCCGGCCTCATTTTTTTTTCTTAATGACTGAACATAATATTCTGTTTTATGTTTATATACACGTTTTGTTTATTTATTCGCTCTTGGACACTTGGGTTATTTCCAGTTTTTGGTTTTTTTCCTTTTTTTGGATGCAGAGTCTCACTCTGTCACCCAGGCTTGAGTACAGTGGCACAATCATAGTTCACTGCAGCCTCCAACTGCATCAGGGAATCCTCCTGTCTTAGCTTCCCTGGGACTACAGGTACATGCCACCATGCCTGCTAATTTTTAAAATTTTTTTGTAGAGACAGAGTCTCACTATGTTGCTCAAGCTAGTCTTGAACCTCCTGGCCTGAAGCGGTCCTCCTGCCTCAGCCTCCCAAAGTGCTGGAATTACAGATGTGAGCCACGGCACCTGGCCTATTTCCACTTTTTGGCTATTGTGAACAGTGCTGCTATAAATATTCATGTACAAGTTTTTGTGTGAATATGTGTTTTCAGTTCTCTCTGGAATTTACCTAGGGTTGGGGATCATATGATAATTTTATGTTTAACTTTTTGAGGAACTACCAGCCTTTTCCATAGTGGCTGCACCATTTTCCATTTCCACTAGCAATCCATATCCTCTACAGTTTCTCCATCTTCTCTCCAACACTTGTTATTTTCTGTTGTTTTGTTAGTTATAGCCATTCTACTGCGTGTGAGGTGGTATCTCATTTTTAAGTTTCATCTGCCTCATAATGAGTGATATTAGCATCTTATTGTGCACATTGACCATTTTTAACATAGAGCTTTCTTAGAGAAATGTCTGTTCAAATTCTTTAATTTTTTTTTATTCAGTTATAAGAATTTTTTATATATTCTGAATTTTAGACCTTTACCAGATACGTGACTTGCAAATATTCTCTCCCACTTTGTGGGTTCGTTTCATGTTCTTGATAGTATTCCTTTGCATGAAAGTTTTTAATTTTGATGAAGTTCATTTTATTTTTCCTTATGCTTTTGGTGCCATATTTAAAAAAAACATTGCCTAATCCGAGGTCTCTAACATTTATGCATATGTTCCTTCTAAGAATTTTAGTTTTAGCTCTTACATTTAGGATTTGATCCATTTTGAATTAACTTTTGTATATGGTATGAGGTAGAGGTCCAAATTCATTCTTTTGCACATAGATATCCAGTTGTCCCAGATTTGCTGAAAAGACTATTCTTTGCTCGTTGAATGGTCTTGCCACCTTTTATAAAATCAATTGATCATAGATGTGCAGCTTTATTTATGAACTAACAGTTCCATTTCATGGTCTATATGTCTGTTCTTACGCCAGTACCATGTTGTCTTGATTACTGTAGCTTTGTACTGAGTTTTGAAATCAGGAAGTTCATTCTTCTTTTTAAACATTGTTTTGGCTACTCAGGGTCTCTGGCATTTCCATATGAATTTTAGGATCAGCATGTCTGTTTCTGCAAAATAGGCAGTTGGATTTTTGATTGGGATTGCATTGAATCTGGGGTGCTTTTGAGTACAGATTTAATGGGCTCTAGAGCTAGATTGGTTCTTAACTCCAGAGCCATACCCAGGGTATTTGACTGTCTGAGTGGACCAGTTTTTAACACCTGCCTTCTCTATAGTACAGAATTATTTTCAGTAATAATTATAAAATGGAGTTGTACACAATGCTGGAGGTATTACATATTTCAAAATAGACCCAGACATTCCTTCTCTCCCCCACAGTATTTATAGCTTCCTAGTAGTTTGAATTTTGGTCTTTTAGTTATAGTTTAATATAATAATATTTTATATAAGTGATAACTAGTAAGTAAATTTTAATAAAATTGAAATGTCACAAAAGACACAAGGTAGGTAACTACCAAATCATACCACTGGTGGGGCTAACACAGTTTCTTAATTCTTAACTGTGCCTTATCTAGATATTTACCTAAAGAAATGAAAGATTATGTTCATATAAAAACCTATACATACACATGTGTTTATAGTTGTTCTGTTAATAGATATCAAAACCTGGAATCTAAATGTTCTTCAGCAAGTGAATAGTTAAACAAATTTTGGTTCAGCTATACAGTGAAATAATACTTAGCAATAAAAAGAAATGAAGTGTTGATTTATGCATGTGTTTGAGGGGGTATCCCAAAACCAGCCCTGTGTTCAAAGATTTGGTGGAAGGAGTATGTAACTCATTGTATAGTTGTACCCCTAAGACTTACTACAGCTGTGTAGTAAGGATACACAGTGGGATCATAATGGGGAAAGACACAGATGGAGTCTGGAAGAATCCAGGTGTAGTCTTCCTTATTGCTCTCTCCCATGGGAGAGAGTTCATGGATCAAAGACTTGATATGAGATGTCATTTTTCAAATTAATTTATAGATTCAACACAACCTTAATTAAAATTTTAGCAGACTTTTTACATAGAAGTTGACAAGTTGATCCTCAAAATTATATAGAAATATTGAGGATCTAGAATAATCAAGACAAAAACTTGAAGAACAAAGTTGAATACCTTAATTATCTGATTTTAAGATTTAATACTATCAATCTACAGTGATTGAGACAGTATAGTATTGGCATAAGGATAGACAGAGAATCTAGAAATAGACTAACATAGTGAGTTGATTTTTGACTGAATTGCCAAAGCTGGAAGGGAAGTCTTTTAATAGTTGTAGAATAAGTAGATATCTGTTTGGAAAAAAATGAGCTTTGACCCCTATTTTGCACTATAGACAAAAACATTTATTTCACGTGGATTAATTATGGCCCTAAATGTGAAAAATAAAAAACATAGAATATCTTCATGACCTTAGGATCAGTAACCATAAAAGAAAAAAATTGACAGATTAATTGATAAATGAAAAAATTCTCATCAAAAGACACAGTTAAGGCCAGGCCCGGTGGCTCACACCTGTAATCCTAGCACACTGGGAGGCCGAGGCAGGAGGATCGCTCAAGGTCAGGAGTTTGAGACCAGCCTGAGCAAGAGCGAGACCCCCATCTCTACTAAAAAGAGAAAGAAATTATCTAGACAGCTAAAAATATATATAGAAAAAAATTAGCCAGGCATGGTGGCACATGCCAGCTACTCAGGAGGCTGAGGCAGTAGGATCGCTTAAGCCCAGAAGTTTGAGGTTGCTGTGAACTAGGCTGACGCCATGGCACTCTAGTCTGGGCAACAGAGTGAGACTCTGTCTCAAAAAAAAAAAAAAAAAAAAAAAAAAAAAAAGGACATGGTTAAGAATGTCAAAAGGCAGCCTACAGATGAGGAGAAAATATTTGTACTACATATATCTGATAAAAGGCTTGCATCCAGAATACATAAAAGAATTCGTAGAAATTAGTGATGCCATAACAAAACCAGTTTTTAAAAATGGGCAAAATTGTGAGTAGGCCCTTTGCAAAAGGATTTATTAGAATGGTCAGTAAACATCTGAAAAAGTGTACAATATCATTAGTCATTAGGAAAATGCATATTAAGACCACAGTGAGACACCACTGCATACCCAGCATAATGACTAGAGTTAAAAAGATTGACAAGACCAAGTGTTGATGAGGTAGAACAACTGGAACCCTTGTACACTATGGGTGAGACGATAAAAGCCTGTATATTGTCTCTCAGTTCCCCTGACTACTTAAACTAGGGCAAGATTGAGTGCAGTGGTGCTCAAATTCAGATGGCTAAGAATTCATGGCGCTGTTTGTGGAACTCTGGACATACAGTGATATATGATAGCGTGATATCCAAGTGTGCTAAGCAGGACTTTTGGTTGCAAATGACCCAACTTGGTCTTACCAAAAGATGAATACATTGGTTCATGGGTGGGCTGTTGTCAGGCTCACTTAAAAACAAGTACATAAATGATGTCTATAGGAATTGCCTCTTTACTCTGCTTTCCTTTGGGATGGCTTAGCCTTCAGACAGATTTTGGTTACAGTGGCCACATGTAGCTTCAGGATTATAACCTATCAATATTGCAACCCCCATTACTAAACCTATTCTTGGAATTGTCTTTGATTCATTCACCCCAAAACCAAACACCAGAATCATTGTGAGGCCTAGGTGAGATACAACCTTGAACTGAAAGTGAGGGTGCAATGGTTGCTCCCTCATAAAGAAAGTACGTGACAAAAGGTGGGGAATGGAAGCTAGTCTTGCAAAACAACATATTTTCACAACATTAATTCCTTGGTAGCTCTTATGTCCCAGTCTTTGCTAGTTCCTGGGGACATGAAGGTTAATTGTGAATAGAGAGCAAATTTGTGGGCTGGTATTGAAAACTTGATACGTATGGCCTCGTTTAGTTTTTGTTCATTGGTTTTATTCTCTTACAAGCACTTAGTACTCCAAGTACTTGACTTTCTAGTAGTGCCCAACCTTGTCCTTGGATTACCATTATTCTTCCCTCAGAGTGCTCTACATCTAGAATATGTGATTCCTTTACACTTCAGCATGTTTCATGTCTATACCTCTTTCAAGGCCTGGCTCAAACACCATCTCTTTCAGAAACCCTCTCTGAGATTCTTTGATCCATCTTAGTTTTTCTTCTTTGCTTTTAAGCCATTATTCTATTCATAGCTTGTTTTAGCTCTAAATATCCTTGTAGCACCTGGCAGAGTGCTGGGCAAACAGTAGGCTTAATAAATAATGAACAGTTATTGCTGCACTCTTGATTTTGGGGGAATTATCTATTCCTTTAATTGTCCGGCAGTACCAGATACTTCTAAGTTGGCCTTTACTTTAGACAATTGTGTTGGTATACTTGCAAGTTACTTAGAAGTAACTTACTGCTCCCCACTGCTTTTTTTTTTTTTTTTTTTTTTTTTGAAGACAGAGTCTCACTCTGTCACCCCTGCTTGAATGCACTGGTGTCATCATAGCTCACTGCAACCTCAAACTGCTGGGCTCAAGCGATCCTCCTGCCTCAGCCTCATGAGTAGGTGGGACTATAGGTGTTCACTACAATGCCCAGCTAATTTTTTCTGTTTTTGGTAGAGACAGTCTTGTTCTTGCTCAGGCTGGTCTCGAACTCCTGACCTCAGCTAATCTTCCCACCTCAGCCCCCCAGAGTGCTAGGGTACAGTCGTGAGGCAGGGCCCGGGGCCCCCAATTACTGTTTAATGTAGCTCCATCACCCAGTATCTGGTATACTCATGTTTCTTACAGAAATGCAGTCAGAATAGTATTGTTGAGGTCACAGTTATGGCTGGGTTTAAGTCTTTTCTTTAAACATCCATTTTGGCTACATGCAGAAATACTCCTTTTTCCCCCCGATTCATTGATCATTTATTGGTACACATCTAGTAGAGCAGTGATTCTTAAACTTCAGTAGAGTCACCTAAAAGGCTTTTTAAAGCATGAGTCGTGAGGCTCCACCCCAAGAGTTTCTGATTCACTAGGTTTGGGGTTGGCTGCATAATTTGCATTTCTAGCAAGTACTCAGGTGATACTAATGATGCTGGTCAGGAAACAGGCTTTGAGGACCAGTTTACTAGTGGGTTTAATCCTCATGCATCAGAATCACCTGAGGAAGCTCCCCTACTCTCCCACTTACTTTTCAGAACTGGTCTTTGTCCAGTTAAGTAAAAATGTTTGGAAGCTCTGCTAAAGCATGGTGTTAGCAGGATTTTATGAGCATTTCTAACAGAATCAGCTCCGTAACAAATGTGGACAAAATTTTTTTACTCCACATCTCCATAGCACCTGTGTGATAAATATGAATGGTGGCAGGATTGGCCAACTGTGTGGTTTGGTGGTTTTAGTTCATATAAATCTGTATTCCATCAATAACTCACCCTTTGGGGTCTTGGCCAATTCCTTTAAGTGCCTCCTGCAGATTGTTTATTAATTGTAAGGGATAAATAGTAGCTATACAGTGCAGAAATTGACTATCACTTTGGGTGATCAAAATTACCATTACCGAAAAGGGAAAGATGGATATCATGTCTCTCCAGATACCATACCTTTAGAAGGACACAACATCACTTATATGATAGTCTGATTGGTCATACTTGACTGTAATCTATCTAATTATAAGGAATTGGACAAATCCAAGATGAGACGCATTCTATTTTTTTTATTAAAGGACCTATGTTATTCTTAAATAGTATCATAAAAGATAAAGATTGAGAAACTATTCCAGATTAAAGGAAATTAAAGAGATGTGATAGCTAAATGCAATATATGATCCTAAGCTGGGTTCGGTACTGAAGGGAAAAAGTACTGTAGATCTGCAGTCTCCAACCCCTGGGCTGCGGACCGGTACTGGTCAGTGGCCTGTTAGGAACTAGTCGCAGCAGGAGGTGAGCAGCAGGCAAGCAAGCGAAGCTTCATCTGTATTTATAGCCACTCCCCATGACTCACATCACTGCATAAGTTCCACCTCCTGTCAGATCAGCAGCAACATTAGATTCTCATAAGGAGTGCACAACATAGATCCCTCGCACATGCATTTTATAGTAGGATTTACGCTCCTATGAGAATCTAATGCCTGATGATCTGAGGGGGTGATGCTAGTGCTGGGGAACGGCTGCAAATACAGATTATCATTAGCAGAGAGGTTTGACTGCACAATATATGTAATGCACTTGAATTGTCCTGAAACCACCCCCCACCCCTGTCTGTGGAAAAATTGTCTTCCATGAAACTGATCCCTGGTGCCAAAAAGGTTGGGGACCACTGCAGTAGAGGACAGGATTAGGTCATGTGACAAATTAGAATATGGAGAGGTAAAATAATGTATAATAGTGAACTTAATATTAAATGGATCAGAAAAATAGAGAGCAAATGGGACATGGATACAGGTGTTCTTTGCAGCTTTGAGATTATTCCCGAATTAAAAGTTAAAAAAAAAAATAACCAAACACCCTCTGCTCTTCATTTCAGGGTAGTTGAAAAGATTTTTTAAAACCTACCTAAAAATGTTTTGAAAAAACAGAGTGTTTTACAAATGCTGGCTCATATGCTGCTTAATCTAGGTAGCTTCATAGCTCATGTTCTCAGCTAGCTTGTTAGCTCCAGGGAGCTTGCAGGAGGTCAGCGTCCTCCTGATTTATAATATCCAACCCCCAGTAGGGCAGCTTCTTGAGCGTCTCGTGTACTGCTTCAGACACACTGAAATATAAAATTCATCATTCTATCTAAAATTCATTCTATTGTAGTAGCAAATTTTAGTTCAGTTTTCAACTGGCTAAACGAATGTGTGATCCACCTGATTGTAGTCTGTCATTATATATTGTACCTTTTAGCTTTGAAAAAAAATACTTCTCTTTCAGCCCAAAATGGAGTTAATCCTGACTGGGAGAAGAAAGTAATTGAATATTTTAAGGAAAAGCTGAAGGAAAATAATGCTCCTAAATGGGTAAGCTTATTGCTGTTTTGGGGGAGAGGTTTGGGCAGACTATAGTTTCTCTCAGTAGAGTAGTAACCCACATGTAATTTAAAAATACATAAATTACTGTGCACTTCTGCTTTAAGTACATTTGTATAATATTAAAAGATTTTGGTCTCTTTTGCAACTTAAGTTCAAACAGTTAAATGCTTCTATATTTTGCCTCTAGGTGGCAGTAAATGACCACATTACTCCTTAAGGCAAATCTTAAATTGCGAGAGCTTCAGTTACCTTCGTTTTATTACGTTCATTTTAAAAGAATTGGCATGTACTATTTTTAAGAGAAGAGCTCAACAGAGTAAATGCCTTTTTGCCAACCGAAAAGTATATTCTGAAGGAAAAGCATCCTTTTACATTATGGTCAAATGTTATCTTACAAACTTGTAAGAACTTGGAAAGTACTTTTGTCTCAACAATTATCTTATGTTGACCATTGAGACAATGATGTGTGTGTGTACCAGTTTGAGTCTATTATATATGCTTAATGTTTTATAGACAGTATATTTTCTTATTTGTTTTCCTTTAAGGTACCATCATTGAATGAAGTTCCCCTTCATTATTTGAAACCTAACAGTTTTGTGAAATTTCGTTGCATGATTCAGGATATGTTTGACCCTGAGTTTTACATGGGAGTTTATGAAACAGTTAACCAAAACACAAAAGCACGTGTATGTATTGCTTTTTTCATGAAACTTTCTGCTTATGATTTGTGGTATTAATTTTGTTCTTTGTTTATAGTATTGTTGATTCTGGTATATCGATATAATACTGTTATCCTATATTTTGGGTCATAGGTTCTTCATTTTGGAAAATACAGAGATGTAGCAGAGTGTGGGGTATGTATCTTTAAGATATATAAAACATTTTTAATAAGAATTTTTTGCTAAGCAGAGAATTTATTCATTTGATCTTAAATTTATCTTATGTGTAAGTAAGTTTTAAGAAATCATGTGAAATGTTTTCTTCATTTGGCTTTAAGAGTTTTTCTGATATGATTTTTTTTATCTTCCAAAGATCTTTTTAGAAGAGAGAATATTGTAAATGATAAAATAAATTTCTTTTTCTAATATCTATATACTTGGTTAAAAAATTTCACAGGTTATGATCAATTCTTTTAAAACGAAAGTAGGCCAGGCATGGTGGCTCATGCCTATAATCCCAGCACTTTGGGTGGCCAAGGTGGGAGGATCGATCGCTTGAGGCCAGGAGTTTGAGACCAACCTGAGCAACATAGTGAGACCCCATCTCTACAAAAAAATAAAAAAGTTAGCTGGGTGTGGTGGTGCATGCCTGTAGTCCCAGCTACTTGGGAGACTAAGGTGAGAGGATCATTTGAGTCCAGGAGTTTGAGGTTACAGTGAGCTATGATCGAGCCACTTCACTCCAGCCCAGGTAGCAGAGTGAGACCCTGTCTCTAAAAAAGAAAACTAAAATACAATGAAATGAAAGTAGAATATTAACTTAGGGTTTAACACTTGCGTGATTAAATATAATTAAGTCCTGCCCTTTTTCCTGGGAGAAAAAAATCTTTTTAATGAACTTAAACAGTAATAGAAACTCTAACATATCAATAATGGGAGGGAAGAAAGCACATTGGATATAATTATAATTCTGAAAGGGGTAGTCTTAAGAAACTTAATAAAGGAGCAGATGTAGAGGAACCACAGTATATCTGCATTTTGTTTGCATTGCTTTTCTGATATAGGGGAACAATATGCAGAATTAAACAGAATTTTATTCTGACACCTCTTCAACATGCCTGGTGCTATAGCTGGGGAAGGTTTAATACCCATTTCTAGTTTAGTAGTAAAAAAGAGGCCAGGTATGGTGGCTCACGCCTGTAATCCTAGCACTTTGGGAGGCCAAGGTGGGAGGATTGCTTGAGGCCAGGAGTTCAGGACAAGCCTGAGCAAGAGCGAGACCCCATCTTTACAAAAAACAGGAAAAAAAAATAGTAAAAACAATTATATCAACATGTAAAAATAAACATTTTATCACCAAAAATGTCTCCCATAGTTTGCTATTTGTTTTTCAGGTGTTTCTGTTGAAACAAAGACCCTGATTTTCAACTGTTGGAAAGAAAACAAGTACCACAGGTGGAGATTGACTAGGCAGGGGCCCAGTAGAAAAGTGGGACCTTTGGGGAGTTACCTAAGTTCTGGATCTAGTTCTTTGCTTTGTGAATCCTGAATCTTAGTTTTATCAGGTTATCTGGTCCTCGGAATCTAACTCCTGCTTACTGAATCCTCAAGAGATGAATATATCAAACCCTAATATTAGCCTGTTAAATTCACAGTAGAAGTTGTTCCTGACTGAATAAAGTATTCTAGATCAGTGGGCAGATCTGGACAGAAGGACAGCCCTAATTTGGAAGGTTACTGCAAAGATTATATTAAACAAAAATGTAACTTCCAACAATTATTTAGAGTAATGAACTCATTTGAAAGATGGCACTTGAGGTCTCTCAATGTCTTTTTTTCTTTTAGAGTGTTTCCATAAAATAAATATTGTTCCAGGTCTAATGGATCAACTTTATAAATGCTTACTGTATCCTTTATTTAAGGAGCCCTAATACATTAGGGTAATATATTAATACATAAGTTTTTCTAGTACACAATAATGTAATGTAGCTCAGTAATCTCAGCATTTGAAAATGGGCCAGTGAAATAGATGAGACTGTCCATTTGCAACACTACCAAAGGCTAAGACAGAGTTTAAATTAGATCATTAAATATTAAATGTCCGATTTCAAATCAAAAAGGTAGTTTATTGTATCTCAAACAAGCAGTACAGTAAGCAAAGTATGCACCTAATCTGACGACATAGTTTTGCCATCTTAACAGTAGCTCGATTATGCTAGCAGCGAAGAAGCCTGGAGAGCAAGTGGCAATGAAATTGTGAAAGGTGTTTTCCACAGCTTGCTGAGAATTGAATATTTTTCCTTGGAAGAAGTGGTCCAAAGCCTGGAAGACATGGTAGTCAGTTGATGCAAGGTCCAGTGAATATGGTGGATCACAGAGTTTCCAAGTCCAGCTTCTATAGCTTGAGCAGCATTGTTTGTGCAACATGTGGTCGAGCATTGTCTTGTTAAGAGGGTTGCGCTGTCTCTATTGACCAATCTCAGCTGCTTCTTCATGAACATCTTCGTCATTTCATCCAATTGGTTGCCGCAGACATACAGTGTAATCGATTGACCAGGTTTCATGAAGCTGTAGTGGATAATACCAGCGCCAGACCACCAAACAGACACCATTAGCTTTTTTTGATGAATATGCAGTTTTGGACTGTGTTTTGGCACTTCATCTTTATCCAACCATTGAGCCAAACGTTTGCGATTATCAAAAGAATCCATTTTTCATCACATAACGATACGGTGTAGAAATGGTTCGCCTTTATGTTGTGACAGCAAGAAAGGCAAGCTTAGAGACAATTTCTCTGCTGATGCTTGTTTAATTTGCATGTATCCAGCTGCTTTACCTTGCCAACTTGTTTCAAATGGTCCAACGTTTTTGGACCATTTGGTCAAACCTTGCTGCTAATGCACCTGTGGGTTGAGATGGATTCACTTCCACTGCAGCTTTCAGCTCATCATTATCCACCTTGTTCTCAGGTCACCCATGCGGCTCATTTTCAAGATGAAAATCATCAGAACAGAACTTCTCAAACCATCAATGTACTGTATGTTCATTAGCCACATCCTTCACAAACTCTTCATTGATGTTTCAAGCTGTCTGAGCTGCACTGGTTCCATGATGGAATTCATTTGAAAATAACACAATTTTTTGACTTATCCATAGTTTCACTAAAATTGCTCTTAAAAAAAACTTGAAAGATAATCACAAGCCGCAAAGTGCATTTGCAGACTGAGGATATACCTTCACAATAAAATAAGTGTCAAAGTGAAATGTCAGAGATACCAACTATCAAACTTAGTAGTTAAGGAAATCAGACATTTCATACTTAATAATCTATATCTATGTTACTAAAGAGTTAAGAATAAAAGCCCCATTTCAGGAAAAGGAGACCTTGGGCCTGGAAAGAAAGAAGCAAACAGAAATCCCAGCTTGTATGCGTTATCTCAGGCTCAAACTTGATGCCTCTTGGGTCCTTTCTTCCTCTTAGGGTTTTCTATGTATATTTGAAATAGAGAATATGCCTTTCCTAAGGAGTAATATCTGACTTTTAAATCTCATCTAGAGCTACTTAATAAGGAATAGGTCATTAAATTCCTGTATTGTAATAGGCTGATTCTGATACTTTTCTATAAAAGAGGCAGTGGGATTACCATGTGCTTTGTCTTTGAAAGGATTAAAAAAGATTTAATTTTGTAACCTAGGGTACTGTGTATTATGGATTTGAGGGAGAGATAGTGTTTTGATTATTGCATTTGAAATGATTTTATATCAGTTTTTTTTAAATGTTAATTTGGAGTTGCTTGTTAATTAAATTCTATGTAGTATTTGCTGTGGTGTTATAAATAATGTGAAAATGTGGTTGCTAATTTAATATTTTTTAAAAAATTCTCTTAACGTATTTTAAAAATACTTTTTGTGTATATCACAGCCTCAACAAGAATTGGATTTAAACTCTCCAAGAACTACCACTTTGGAAAGACAGACTTTCTATTGTGTTCCGGTGCCTGGGGAATCTTCATGGGTAAAGGAAATATCCTTTATGTGAAACTTCTTATGTATTGAATGGTTCCTAATTATTTTTTTAATGAAAAAGACCACAATTCAGACTTAGAGTTTCTAAAAACTTAGTCTTTTTATCCTAGTGAAGATAGCTGGAAAAAAATTACTCTTCATTTACAAAGCTTGGCTCTATTTTAATTAAATGTGTTTCATTTGTCCTGCACAGGAAAACCTATAAAACAACCTAAATATTCATCCCTGAGAAATGCTAAAATTGTGGCACATGTTTATAATGAAATAGTGTTAAAAAGATTGAGGTAGATTTAAAGGTACTGAAAAAGAGAGTAATCATGATAAGTTAAAAAAAATAGTTTCAAACTAGAATTCATTCTGATTTTCTTAAGGGAAGACAACATGTTGGTTCTTTTGAGAGGAGATTGTGGAAAGATCTCAGTCTCCTTTTTTTAAAATTAATTAATTTTAGCTAGTAATTTTTAAAGGCGTGGTTCACATACACTGAAATGCACAGATTTCAAGGATACACTTCAATGATTTGGGTAAATCCATACACTTACATAATTTATACCCCAGTCAAAGTAAAGAACTTGTACTTGAAAATTCCCTTGGGCCATTTTTTGGTCACCATTTCCTTCTTCTGTAATCACCCTCCTGAATTCTTTCACCATAGCTTAGTTTCACCTATTCTTGAGTGTCCCATAAATTGAGTCATATAGTATTGTGTCTGACTTCTGCAATTGAGCGTGATCCATGTTGTGTGTACCAGTGGTTCATTCCTTTTTATTGCTGAGTGTTAGTCTCTGATTGATAAGCACATTTATTTCCAGTTTTGAGCCTGGCGTTTTCTTTGTGAGACGGTTTTAAGTTAATCAGTTTTTTTTTTCTTTTTTAGCAGACATTTTAAGTCAATTGTGATAAATTGTATCTTTCAAGGAATCTTTCAAAGTCATTTAAATTCAGTTGTTGAATTTATTGATGAAGCTTTTCATAGTATTTCTTTGTTTTCCTTTTCATGTCTGTGGGATATCTAGCATTGATCTCTTTCATTCCCAATAGTGTTAATTTATTTTTCTCTTTTTTTGATTAGTGTTGCTAGGGATTATCAACCAACTTTTTATTCTAATTTTCTCTGTTTGATTATTTTCTGTTTCATTGATTTCTGCTCTTACTATTTCCTTTCCTTTTGGTTTGGTTTTAATTTGTCTTTTTCTGACTACTTAAGGTGGATGCCCAGGTCATTGATTTAAAATTTTTCTTGTTTTAACTTGACTCTTATAACAGTATACTTCTATATATTCCCCCGTTCTTCGTGCTGTTGTTGTCATATATTTCATTGTAGAGCTCATGATATATTATTACTATTTTTGATTTAAACTGTTAAGTTGTCTTCTACATAAATTAAGAAATGGGGAAAAATGCATCTTTTATATTTATGTACATACTTACATTTCTAGCTCTTTTTCTTCTTTGGTTTTTATATGGAATGATTTCCCTTAGCTGTTTTTTTTTTTTCTTTTTAAGTACAGATTTGTTGGAGATGAATTCTGTCCGTTTCTGTTCAGCTGAAAATGTCTTTATTTCACTTTCATTTTTGAAGTACATATCCACTGGATATAGAATTCTTGATTGACAGATACTTCTCCTTGCCAGTACGTAAATGATATTGTGCCATTGTCTTCTGGCCTTCACTGTTTTTTGATAAAAGGTTAGCCATCATTCTTATTGTTCTGCTGTATGTGATATCTCTTTTGTTTTCATCTGGCCACTTTTAATATTCTTTCTCTTCAGTTTTCAGCAGTTTGACTATGATGCACCTAGGTATGGTTTTTTTAATGTGTTTATCTTGGGTTTTGTTGAAATTTTTGGATCTGTGGGTTGATATTTTTTAGAAAATTTGGGAAATTTCAAATCATTACTTATTTAAATACTTTTTCTGTCCCAAACTCTCATCATTTTCTGGAACTTTAATCAGATGATTTTAAGTCTACTTGTTATTGTTCTCTAGGTGACCCAGGCTCTGTTCATTTTTGTTTGTTTTTTATCCCTTTTCTCCCTTTGCTTCAGTTTGGATGCTATTATTGACCTATGTTCAATCTCACTTTTTTTTCTGTCATCTCCAATCTGCTGTCAAGCCTACTAGGTGATTTTTTTTCATTTCAGATATTTTATTTTTCAGTTCTAGATTTTTCATTTTGTTTTTTCATTGTTTCCATTTCTCTGCTAATATTCTTCATCTGTTGACTAATTATATCCATCTTTTCTTTTAAAATTCTGAATTTTGTAATTGTGTTTTAGTGTCCTTGTCCACTAATCCCAACGTCTGGGTCATTTTCTGGATTTGTTTCTATTGACTGATTGTAATCCGATTATAGGTCATATTTTCCTGCTTCTTCACATAACTAATTACTGTTTTATTGTATGTTGATTTACAGCATTGTAGAGAGTTTAGTTTTTTTGTCTTTTCAAGAATGTTGCATTTTGTTCTGACATATACTTTATTGGATCACTTTGATCTTATCAAGGCCTGGTTTTGGGATCTGTTAAGGTTGGTGTAGAGCAGCGCTTGCTGTATAAGACATAGTCCTTATTCATGAGGTATGCTCTTTCCATGTCTTACCTAAATGCCTGGGATTCTTGGCAAAGTCCAGTTCTAGTACTGTACTACTTCCAGAGTCTCTATTTAACTTTTGGCCAAACAACAGGTGTTCTCTGCTAGGCCTGAAGGAATCTTGACTTATGCATGCACAGCTTAATATTTGGCCAAAGATCCAAACAGAACCTGCACAGATTTCTGGGTCTTCTTCCATATGCAAATGCTTCCTTCCTAATACTTTTCTGCAAATTCCAATTGCTTCAGTAGCTGAGCTAAGCACTCTTTTCTCCACCAGCAAGAGCAGGGTGTCTGCTTCTTTTTGTTGCAGTTTGGAAAGTGCCTCTGAGAGAGCTGGAAGAATGTGAAGTTTACCTGGTGTGTTTCTCCTCCTTCAAGGATCATAGCCTTAGGCTTCCAGTTGTCCAGTGACTGAAGAGAATTGCTTCATGTATTTTGTCTAGTTACATAGTTGTTTACAGCAGAGATGGCGGAATACAGTTGTTACCTGTTACTCTCATGACCAAAAACTGGCAGTCTAGCCTCCTTTTAAAAATACATTTCCATTTAACTGAATTGCCGAACTAGTAATCTTTTATAAGTCACAATTAGCATAAAATTTAGGATATTCCTCAGTTCGTGGTAGTCTTTTCTTAACCTTTCATTTAACGCCTATGTTAATGCAAACCAAGCTCGAGTCAGTCCCTCAACATCCTACACTCCCAGTCGTCACAAGAGGAGTTATGAAGATGATGAAGATATGGACCTACAGCCCAATAAACAGAAAGACCAACATGCAGGTGCCAGACAAGCAGGTAGTGTCTGCCAACACGCTTCCTGTAGACTTCTGCTCGCTCACAGTCGATTGGTTTTCAGAATAAATTGTTTCATAACACAGCTCTAGATTTAGGTGTTGGTGATGATGTGGCAACCTTACTTTCAAGTTTATCACAATTATAGACAGTTTTGAGAGTTTTTACAGTACTCTTTGGTCAGACTATGGTTTGTAACCGAACAATTAGACGTCACTTAGAATTGGCTGCTCTAAATGTATGTTTTTAGAGTGTCAAGTGGTTAGCTGGACAAGGTATTTTCAGTCTTCTTATTTTTTTCCCCAACTCTTAAGTAATGTGGAAGTATGGTACTTTACCCTAAAAATTACTTATTTAAATTAGAAAACATCCTTTCTCATTTTTTTTAGAATATTGGTACTTTTATTTTATTTTGTAGAACTAAAAACATCAAGGAAAACAGAATTGTGATGTACCAGAGGCGTTTATAGTGGTTTATTTTTTTAAATATACTTAAAGTACTATTTCTGATTAAAACAAACAGACCAAAAGTTGAAATTTCCTGAGAACATGAGAGAATTAATTTTTTTCTTTCTTTTTTTGTAAAAGGAACTATTGGAACCAAAGAATTTCAGAATTGCTATATATTATTATTGATTTCAATTACAGCTTTTACAAGCAGTGGATTTCTTTGTTATGGCAGGTAGATAAGTTTGTCTTTATTTCTCCTTTTATCTACCAGTCACTTCCCTTTAGCACCTTTGATCAGAAGGAAAGGAGGTAAAACAAATGGATCTGGTTATTTACTATCTGCAAGAATGGGTTAAGAAGGCAAATTTAACAATCATTGGTAAACAAAAACTTGCTAATGAATTTCATGGAACCGTATTTCTACTTTATAAACTTATAAGACATATTTTAATGTTTTTAAAATTGGAATGTTTTACAATGAGTACATACAAATGAGGTAGTATTCTTTTTCTCCACCCACACCCAAAGTTTATTAAAATTAATGGTGTATCATAATAATAAGAGATGTATTCAAGTCCAGGAAATATGGTAATTCTCTTTCTTATCATTTAAGTAGTTGATGCCACCTTCTATTTCTTACCCTTTTTGTTTGGGCTTTTTATACCTTTGAGTACTTTATGTAAAGTTCAACTTGTTGATTTCTAGTCAGTCTTTTAGGCTATACATATTTTTAACTTTTTTATTTTAAGATAAATGTAGATTCACATGCAATTATAAGAAACTATAGAGAGATCCTATATGCCCTTCTCCTACTTTCCCCCAATGGTGACATATTACATAATTATAATAGAATATCAACCAAGAAATGGACATTGATATAATCTGTCAACCTTATTCAGAATTCACTTTATGTGTGAAGGTGGGGGGAGTGAGGATGGGGGTTCAGTTTTTTTTTTTTGGAGACAGCATCTCACACTGTTGCCCAGGTAGAGTGCAGTGGCATCATTGTAGCTCACTGCAACCTCCAACTCCTGGGCTCAAGCTATCCTCCTGCCTCAGCCTCCTGACTAGCTGGGACTACAGGCACAGGCCACCATGCCCGGCTTTTTTTTCTACTTTTGGTAGAGATGGGGTCTTGCTCTTGCTCAGGCTATACTCAAACTCCTGACCTCAAGTGATCCTCCCACCTTGGCCTCTCAGAGTGTTAGGATTACAGGCATGAGCCACTGCCCCCAGCCTAATATTAACTTTTGAAAGTACTTAGACATGATTTGATGGGAGGAATTTGTTGCCATTTTATAGTAGGAAAAATATTAAAATTTTCAGATCTTCATATTTTTGTTCTCTTATAGGGTCAAACAGAACTTTGTTAGTATGTGCCGTTTTCTTAAAAACTGTAACAACCTGAACTTTGTGAGCTCACCAGCATCATTTATATCAAACTTGAAAGGCAGTTATGGAATGTTCTTTTTCTCCGGGAGGCCTTAGAAATGACTAAGTGCAATGCTATCCTTTGAATTTAGGGAGTGTTGGTGGACTCCAGTGGTGTGGAGAGCCAAAGCGTTTAGAAACTGAAGCTTCTACCGGGCAACAGCTGAACTCCCTGAACCTCTCTTCCCCTTTTGATCTGAATTTTCCATTGCCAGGAGAAAAGGGCCCTGCATGCCTTGTGAAGGTAATAAAACCTTTCATAGATCTGACATGGACATGTTATATGTCTCAGAAATGAAAATGGAAAACTCTTAGTATTTGTATTCTTTTGTTGCTATAATGAATCACTACAAACTTAGTAGCCTAAAGCAATACAAATGTATTATCTTACAGGCTTGATGTGGGTCTCGCTAGGGTAAAATCAAGGTGCCAGCAGGGCTACATTCCTTCTGGAGGATTTAGGGGAGAATCTGGGTTGGGATTTTTTTGTTTGTTTATTTTTTGTTTTGTTTACCTTCTCTGCCTTCTAGAGGCCACCTGCTTGCCTTGGTTTGTGGCCCCTTCCTCCTTATTCACAGCCAGCAACATTGTATCTGTCTAACCATTTTTTTATGATCATATCTCATCTGACCATAGCCAGGAAAGGTTCCCCGATTTTAAGGACCTCTGTGTGGTTACATTGATAATCCAGGATAATCCCCCGTTCTCGAGGTCTTTAATCACACCTGCAAGTTCCTTTTGCATGTAAGGTAACATTCACAAGTTCTGAGATTAGACTGTGGCCATCTTTGGGTGGACCCTTATTCTGGCTACACAGCGTTCTTAAAGAGTCGAATATTTTAAATGTAGAAGTGGAACAACATCTTAATTTATGTCTACTTCCTTCCTATATCATTTCTAACTTCATAATATCTTCTTCATTTTTACCATTCATCTTTCTCTTAGCAAAACTCATTTCACACTTGTATTTAAAATAAAATAGAAGAAGAAAACCATTAATGGTTTTTTGATCCTGATAATTGAACAAGTGATAAAAGTTTCAAAAATGGTCATTGACAATTTCCATTCTTATTCTTGGTGGTTTTCATTTAAATAGCCCTTCAGTGATATAGCACGTGGGCTGGAATTTCCACTTTTTCCCCTGCCATACTTCTGTCAGGTCTCACCAGTAAGAAGCTTTGACAGTTACTAATGTCCATCATGACAGACAATTTTGAAAGTTTTTTTTTTATTGTGAAAAATCTGGCCAGTTTAAATTTTGTGTTAATCTTTCCAATGTTGCCTACTTTATGAATAAGCCCAAAGTTAATAATCTTGGGGTTTTTTTTCCCTTCCATTGGTATGGTTAACAAGTTTTGAGATGATGTGTGTTTGTAGTTTGAATTGACCATCAGCCTTGAGAAACGTGTTTTCTTTGAAGTAGTGTGGTATATTGAAATCAGACATTGATTTAGGAGTCAGGAATCCTGTGTTACAATTTTAAACTTACTTGGTAACTAGCAGAATGACTTTAGACAGGTACCTTAATTCTTTTGGTCTCAATTTATGAAGTAAAGGAGTTGCTTTAAAGTCCATTTCCTGATCTGAAATTCTAAGATAATATTATTAATGTTACTTCAAGACTAATAGCTTAGCCTTTTTTGTGTTAGCCCTAACAGTGTGATTTTATGTGGGTCTCTTGTTAGGTCTATGAAGATTGGGATTGTTTCAAAGTAAATGACATTCTTGAGCTATATGGCATACTGTCTGTGGATCCTGTGCTAAGTATACTGAATAATGATGACAGGTGAGTCTGTTTGCTCTTTTTGGTTATTTTTTATTTTGCTATAATTCCAGACTTTCAGGAAAGTTGCAGGACAGTTATCAAGAATTCCCTTTTTCCCCCCGTTACCCAGATTTACCAGTTATTAACACTTATGCCCCATGTGCTTTCTCATTCATTGGTGCTCTCTATGTACACTTTTTTTTTTTTTTTTTTTCTGAGACATAGTCTTGCTCTGTTGCCTGGGCTAGAGTGCCATGGCATCAACCTAGCTCACTGCAACCTCAAACTCCTGGACTCGAGCAATCCTCCTGCCTCAGCCTCCCAAGTAGCTTGGACTACAGGTGTGCACCAGGACGCCTGGCTAATATATATATATATTTTTTTTTTTCTACTTTTAGTTGCCTGGCTAATTTTTTTTTTCTATTTTTAGTTGCCTAGCTAATTTTTTTCTATTTCTAGTAGAGGCAAGGTCTCGCTCTTGCTCAGCTGGTCTCGAACTCGTGACCTTAAGTGATCGTCCCAGCTCAGCCTTCCTGAATGCTAGGATTACAGGCTCTATGTACATGTTTTTCTGAAACACTTAAAAGTACATTGCAGACATCAAACCCTTTTATCCCTAAATACTTGAGTCAGTATTTCCTAAGAACAATGACTTTCTCATATATAATCAGAGTATAGTTATCAAAATTAGGAAATTTATCTTAAACACATGATACACTAATCCACAATCCATACTTAGTTTTGCTAATTGTCTCAATCGTGTTCTTTTTTGTACTCCCCACCCCTTACTCTTGGTCCAGGATCTACAGGATCACTCATTGTATGCATCTGAAAAAGTCTTCAGCCTTTCTTTGTCTTTCATGGCCTTGACACTATTTGGAGAGAGAGGGGTGGGCTTAAACAACAAAGATTTATGTCTTACAGTGCTGGATTCTGGAAAGTCCAAGATCAAGGCACCAGCAGATCTGGTGTCTAGCAAGGGCCCACCCAGTTCCTGGTTTGCAGATGGCTGCCTTCCAATATGGTGGAGAACAGAGAACCTTGACCCTTTTGTAGAGTATAAGCCAGTTATTTTGTAGAATCTTTCTCAGTTTGTGTGTCTGATGTTTCGCCATGATTAGATTCAGGTTATGCATTTTGGGCAGGAATACCCATGTTCTTACAAAAAAGAACATGAAGTGAGGTGTCCTCAGTGCATTACAGTGGGAGGCACATGATGTCAGTTTGTCCCATTACTGGTGATGTAAATTTTGCTCACTTGGTTAAGGTGGTGTCTACCAGGTGTCTCTCCTATAAAGTAACTGTTTTTCACTTTGTAGTTAACAAGTAAGTTAGAGGAAGATACTTTCAGACTATGTAAATATCCCATTTCTCATTAAACTTTTACCAAGTTATTTTAGCATCCATTGATGATTCTTGCTTGAATCAATTATTGCTGTGTTGGCAATTGTCTAACTCAATCATTCTTTCTATGTTTATTTTCCGGCATTCTACTGTAAGAGAGATTTCTCTTCCACTTGTTTATTCAGGTAATTTATTTTCTTGTATCAGTATGGACTGATTCTTATTTTATTCAGTGTTAGTATCATTTTGAGACTCAAATTTTCTCAGATTTGGCTAGTACAAGCCATTTTAAGTAGGCTCTGAGTCCCTTTTTTGAGATGACCTTTTGATTTTTTAACACATTTATTTTCTGGCCCATTAAGCTGTTTCAGCCTTATCTTGTACTTTCCATGTGCCAGCCCCAATGTTAGCCATTTTTTTCAAAAAGTACCAGTTTCTTTAAGTGGGGAATTGTTTTAAAAATCAAGATCTGAGTGCCAGATGTGATCATTGGTACTGCATTAGCTTTGCTTCTATGCCCTTTTAGTGAACAGAGCTGGGATACATAGATATATATCCATATATGTATATGCACATTTACACACACATATATACTCACATACACATATGTCTTCATATATTTCTACATCAGTGAAAAAGCATGAGTTCATACTACACCTGTGAATCCAGTTCAACACCAGAGAAGACATTCTCATTGTCCTCCTTTCCATATTTGTAACTCTTCTTTTCTAACAGAAACTTGACTCTCATTATCCACAGTATATCATCTGCTCATTTCTACAGTGCACAGAAGGGAATTTCAGAATTGATAGCACTAGAAAACACAAACCTAGTAACTAGAGTTCCATGTTTGTTTCCGTTTTGGTTTTTTTTTTTTTTTTTAAGATGGGATCTGTCATACAGCTGGAGTGCAGTGTTGCGATCATAGCTCACTGCAGCCTCGAACTCCTGGGCTCAAGCAATGCTCCTCACTCAGCCTCCTGAGTAGCTAGGACTACAGGCACATTTTTCTTATTTTTTGTAGAGATGAGATCTCACTATGTTGCCCAGGCTGGCCTCAGAACTCCTGGCCTCAAGTGATCCTCCTGCCTTGGCCTCCCAAAGTGCTGAGATTGATGATTCTTGCTTGAATCAGTTATTGCCATGTTGGCACTTGTCTAACTCAGTCATTCCTTCTGCATTTATTTTCTGGCATTCCTTCTACATTTATTTCCAGGGCAGCCACTGTGCCTGGCCTCATTTTTATTTTGGTGGGAGGCTATATAGTCAGAGCACTGTGTTCCAAGGTTACTTGGTTAACTTTCCACCCCCTTCAGTGTGATTCCCTTATATGTGTTATAGAGGTTCATTTGGGTCTGATTGTGTTTCACTTCAGAGTTTTTTCTCCACCCCTATTGTTTTGATTTTTTTTTAAGTGTAGGAAATGTTAACATTGTTGCCAAATCAAAATTATACAGAAAGCTGTCAGGAGTACTGTTCCCTGCTATCCCCATTCCTGCTTGCCTATTCCCACCCAGCCTCCTTAGGGAACATTTATTCTCGGTTTCTGATTTATCCTTCATGTATTTCTTTTTTACAAAAATAGGTGGATCTGTGTATATTCTGTTCCTACCAGTTTCTTCTATAAAAGGTGGCATAGGATATGTGCTGTTTTATACTTTAATAAGAATATGAAATGGGGGAGGTAGTGAGGTTCAATTTCCTTTTTTTTTTTTTTTTCCCTGAGACGAGAGTTTCACCCTGTCACCCTGGGGTAGAGTGCAGTGGTGTCATCATAGCTCACTGCAACCTCAAACTCCTGGGCTGAAGGGATCCTCCTGCCTCAGCCTCCTGAGTAGCTGGGACTACAGGTGCATGCCATGGTTTTTCTATTTTTAGTAGAGACGGGTCTCACTCTTGCTTAAGCTGGGTTCAAGCAATCCTCCTATGTCAGCCTCCCAGCGTGCTGGGATTACAGGCATGAGCCACCGTGTCCCACCTATACTTTTGTTTTTTTTTTTTACTGAACACAGTATATCTGGGAAATCTAGATCTTTCTTATGCTCTTTTGTTCTGAGGTTGCCAAGAGAAAGGACTGATGTTCTTGCTCTACAGTAGACTTTCCTTGTTGAATACTGGATATTTGTCTTGATTTCTGCATAGGAAGAACTTTACATTTTTCATACTAAAAAGAAATGTTGCAAAATAAAAATTTTAAACAACTTTAATAAACTTGAATAACAATCCCTTAATTATATATAGTATATAAAATTGCTGATATTGGCAATTTCTGGTTATGATGACTTTCCTGCTTTAGTTACTTCATTATTGAGGCAGTTTAGAGGTTAAGAGCACAGACAGGCAGATGGCCTTGGGTTGGAATCCTTATTTGGCCACTTACTAGCTGTGTGACCTTCAGCTTGGTTTCCTCATTATAAATAAGGGTAGTTGTGAGGTTTTAATGAATTTATGTGTGTAAAGCGTAGACCGTTGCCCATCATGTGTTATGTACTATGTAAAAGGTTGTCATTCTTATAGTAGAAGGAAATAGTCATATGAATTTATTACTCTAGAGTCTGAAGATCTAAAAACATTTTAGTCATTTGTTTCAGTCATCTCACAATAAATCTATCATCTGTTAATTTATTTAGCAAATCTGAAAAATTTCCCTTTTATCTTCATAGATTGTCCACTCACTATTCAAGGAAAGTATCATGTAAGAATAAAATTTAGGAAAAATAATTAGCAAAATAGAGATGAATACATTCTCCACACAATGAATAATAGATACCAGATTGCATTTGAGAAAAAGACCCTAGGTTTTTTGTTTTGTTTTGTTTTTTGTTTTTTGTTTTTTTTTTTCCCAGAATATTATGGGGGTACAAATATTTTGGTTACATATAATGCCTTTGCCTCATCCGAGCCAGGGCTACAAGCGTGCCCTTCCCCCATACAGTGCGCTCCACATCCATTAGTTGTGAGTTTACCACCGCCCACCAGCCTCCTCCCACCTGACCAGCACCCAATGAATATTACTACCATATGAGCACCTTAGTGTTGATCAGTTAGTACCAATTTGATGGGGAGTACATGTGGTGCTGCTTTTTCCATTCTTTTTTTTTTTTTTTTTTTCTTTTGAGACAGAGTCTCGCTTTGTTGCCCAGGCAAGAGTGAGTGCCGTGGCGTCAGCCTAGCTCACAGCAACCTTAAACTCCTGGGCTTAAGCGATCCTCCTGCCTCAGCCTCCCGAGTAGCTGGGACTACAGGCATGCTCCACCATGCCCGGCTAATTTTTCCTATATATATTTTTAGTTGGCCAGATAATTTCTTTCTATTTTTAGTAGAGACGGGATCTCGCTCTTGCTCAGGCTGGTCTCGAACTCCTGAGCTCAAACAATCCGCCCACCTCGGCCTCCCAAGTGCTAGGATTACAGGCGTGAGCCACCGCGCCTGGCCTCTTTTTCCATTCTTATGATACCTCACTTCGAAGGATGGGCTCAAGCTCTATCCAGGATAATACAAGAGGTGCTAGGTCAACATTTTTTTGTGTGGCTGAGTAGAACTCCATAGTATACACATACCACATTTTATTAATCCACTCATGTATTGATGAGCACTTGGGTTGTTTCCACACCTTTGCTATTGTGAATTGTGCTGCCATAAACCTTCGAGTGCAGATGTGTTTATTATAGAATGTCTTTTTTTCCTTTGAAAACCCCAGTTTTTGAGATGTGCTGTGAAGTGTTTGATATCTCAGCTGATAGTTAAAGAAAGAGTATCTGTATTTTGAAATAACCTTAAAATGAGTAACATCCTGGATCCCATTTATTGCAGTGATAGCATACTGAATAAGAAATATTATTGTCCTTAAAGAATGGAATAAATACATTATATCATAATATGACCTAACTAGCTTGAAATCTGTGTGATATAACATTTTACAGTGAGAAGCCACTTTCTGTTCTTACAGGAGATGTACAGGTAGAAATATTCTTGGCTTGAATTCTAATTTTGTCTTCAGAGATGCGTATTATTTTTACATCTGTACAGTTGATATATCTCCAAATTGAAGCTCTGTTGTCTCTCCACAGGGATGCCTCTGCACTGCTGGATCCAATGGAGTGCACAGACACAGCAGAAGAGCAGAGAGTACATAGTCCTCCTGCTTCATTAGTGCCAAGAATTCATGTGATTTTAGCCCAGAAGTTGCAACACATCAACCCATTATTGCCTGCTTGCCTTAACAAAGAGGAGAGCAAAACCTGTAAGTGTAAGTGTTAAAGCCTAGTGAACTAGTGACTGTTAGCCTCAGTGTGTGTCTGGAGCTGCCTGTAACATGTGCTTATAGTGGAATCGAAAGTCAGGTCCTCATTTGTCAGAATAAGTTTTTCCAGTAATCTCTGTTTCTTTCCCCCATTTTCCTCTTAATTGTCTTCATTGAAATTAGGCCACTTGATCTGTGTTCAGATCGATTGGGGGGAAAGAAAAAAAAAAGAAATTAGGCTGGAAAAAGAGCATACAAATCTGTCTTACTTTTAAGATTGGCATCACTTACTGATCAATATTTCAAGTCTATACTAGTCATCTACTGCATTGTACTTTGTTCACATAGTTATTTTTTACTGCAAGACACCTGCAAGGAACTGGTGTGTGTATTCTGAATCTGGTCTCCCTTCCTCCTCCAGTTGTTTCAAGTTTCATGTCCGAGTTGTCTCCAGTCAGGGCAGAACTTCTTGGGTTCCTCACTCATGCCCTTTTGGGGGATAGTTTGGCTGCTGAATACCTTATATTACATCTCATCTCTACAGTGTAAGTGCTATATTCCTGGTGGGAATTAAAGGAGTTTGATGTGTGTAGAAAGTGGAAAAGAGCAGGAAAATTTATGATGTAATTTGTATGTTTTAGTTTATTAGGCCTCATCAAGTGGTTTTTATTTGTTCAGTGTAACAAGTATTAGACCACATCGTAAACAAATTCCTTTTTTCATCTTTTCTCACAGTGTCACATTTAGCATTTTGATTATGTCCCCTTAAATATTAGAGCCAAAATCAGATAAAGAACCTAGCTGATGAATAAAATGAGCTATTTTATTCTTTTTGCATTCTGAATTGTCTGTTTATACATCTCAAGGTTCTGCTTCTAAAAAACAGTCAACAAGGGTACATCACGTGCACATTTAACATATCCTTTGACAACTAGCACCTTGCCCTCTCGCTCCGTGGTATTTCTTTGTTTTCTGATTTGAAAACTAATGTACTGCTTTGACAAGTTTCAAGAACATATAGAAGAAAATAGAAATCATCTGTAATCTCACTGCTTAAAAGATAATCCCAGTTAACATTTTGGTACGTGTTCCTCTTTGTTTTCTTTCTGTGCACAGATCTGCACGGAGCTCAGTTATACTCTAAGCACAGAGCTGTATCTTGTTTTTAGCATTTAATATGTATTAAACATTTTCCCACCATAACACTTTGTGAACTTTGTATTTTGTTATATAGTTGTACCATACTATAACCATTTCCCTAGATGTTAGGTTTTCCTAGTTTTTCTCTATTATAAATAACACTGCAGTAACATCTTCGGATGGGATGTTATCTTTCCTCAGATGGGATCCGAGGCAGTAGTGCATAATGGTTAAGAGTACAGATTCTGCAACCAAACTACTTGGGTTCAAATCCTGTCACTTCCTGGGTAGCAGAACATGTTACATAAAATCTCTGTGCCTCATATTTCCCATCTCTAAAATGAAGATAATAGTACCTACCTCAAAATCTTTGGGGATTAAATGAGAAAACATTTAAGACTTCAGAACAGTCCGTGGCACATGATCAGCACTTACAAGTATTGGCTATGATTTGTATTGCTGTTATTTTGATAAATAACTGGTCAGAATGTTCTTTATTTTTAATGATAATATTAAGCTAATTTTATTTGCTTTTCAGTGGAAATCAGGAAATAACTTCAGTATCTTATTGATTTCTTTTTTTTTTCCCCTAGATATTCAAGAAGAGATGTTCTTCCACTAGGAAAATTTACAGTTAACTTGAGTGGTTGCCCACGGAATAGTACTTTCACAGAACACTTATATCGAATTATTCAACACCTTGTACCAGCTGTAAGATCAATATAAATATGCATTATAAACCTAAACACACTTAACATATCTATCTAATTGCCTTTTATTCAACCTAAATATTTAACTTTGAATTTTAGTAGATCTCATTTAAGGGGAAACAAAGCCTGCCAACATTATGTAATTTAAAATCTCCTCTCCCCTAAACATTTCACTTTTTAATTGCCTTAACACAAATTTTTGTAAGTCTAACAATTAACACAATTATAATAATTGTTTTAAAATTATACTCTGTTGATGCCAATTTTTTTGTGCAATTTGGTATCCTTTGTGTTAAAATCTTAAATCTAAATAAACTCTAAATTATAGGAGCATAATTCTTTTAGCTGAGGTTATAAAGATCTTTATCTCCATTGCCTCAATTTTGATTCCTGTTTGGAAAGTTGAGCTAACTTTATTTGCCAGGCCATCTGGAATAAAGTATTTGCGTGGTGGTAAGGTCTTGGGAAAGAAAAGGGGAATTGCTTCTGATTAGTTGTGTGGTTAAAAATACTGATCACCTCTTTGGAAATTTAAGAGGTTGTACTAGATCATTCACTGAGTGAAATGTTTTGTGTCTCAGTCCTAGCTCTCTTCCAGGCCCTCAAGAAGCAGCAGTGGACCAGAGTAGACCAGCAGTTCTTACTCTCCTTAGATTTACTTTACATTCTGAAAAAAGTATTGAGGATTCAAAGAGTTATTTTTTTATGTGGGTTATATTTATCATGAATTTACCACATTGGAAAGTAAAACAAAATAAAATATTAAAAAATAAATTGATGGCCAGGCGCGGTGGCTCACGCCTGTAATCCTAGCACTTGGGAGGCCGAGGCGGGCGGATTGTTTGAGCTCAGGAGTTCGAGACCAGCCTGAGCAAGAGCGAGACCCCGTCTCTACTAAAAATAGAAAAAGATGATCTGGCCAACTAAAAATATATATAGAAAACATTAGCCGGGCATGGTGGCGCATGCCTGTAGTCCCAGCTACTCGGGAGGCTGAGGCAGGAGGATCGCTTAAGCCCAGGAGTTTGAGGTTGCTGTGAGCTAGGCTGACGCCACGGCACTCACTCTAGCCCGGGCAACAGAGTGAGACTCTGTCTCAAAAAAAAAAATAAATAAATAAATAACTAAATTGATTACATATAAACGTAAACATTTTTACAAAAGCAACTTTTCCAAAACCAAAAGAAATTAGTGATAAAAGTGACATTAACATTTCTGCAGATGTCTTTAATGTCTAGATTAATAAGAGTCGACTGGATTCTCATATTTGCTTCTGCATTCAGTCTGTTGTAATATTGTGTTTTGATTGAAGTATATGAAGGAAAGCTGGCCTTACACAGATGGAAAAATAGTTGGTAAAGGAAAGATTGTTTTAATAACCTTTTCATACAATTGTGGATATTCCTTTTTGATACTAGACCAAAGATGTCTGCATGGCATTTTCTTAAATATAATTGAAGTGTGGAATCTAAAATCTTTTTTTTTTTTTTTTGGCAGAGGATAGGGTCTCACTCTCTCACTCTCTGACCCAGGCTGGAGTGCAGTGGTACGATCATAGCTCACTACAGCCTCAAACTCCTGGGCTCAAGCAGTCCTCCTGCTTCAGCCTCCTGAGTAGCTGGGACTATAGGCGTATGCCTTGCTAATTTTTAAAATTTTTATAGAGATGGGATCTTGATGTGTTGCCCAGGCTGGTCTCAAACTCCTGGCCTCAAGTGATCCTCCCTCCTCCATCTCCCAGAGTTCTGGGATTACAGGCATGAGCCACCATGCCCATTCTGAAACTTTTCGTACTCTGCTATAGTAAAATTCATTGATCTATATTGCATATTGAAAGGATCTTTTATCCATGCATGATTTTGACCTGATTAACCCCATAAAAGGGTTTCAGTAAGTCCCTGAGGCTTCTTTGGACCACATTTTGAGAATTACTGAAATTGTCAGATCCTGTACACTTACAGAGTTTAAATTGTTGTGGTGGCAGACCAACAAATAATATATATAGTATGTCATTTAAGTGCCCTGAAGAACAATAAAGCCCCAGGAAGGGGAGAGGAGTGCTGACAGTGTGCTCGGGGGCAGGCTGGTCTTCAGGAGAGACTTCATGGAAGTACAGAAGCAAGCCAGCCTGGTGGCTGCTGGGAAGTGTCCATCCTATGCAGAGAGAACAAATGCAAAGGCACCGAGGCAGCAGTGTGCTTGGCGTGTTTGAGAAGTGCCCCAGAGAGGCCAGCATAGCAGGTGTAGGATAAGCACTGGTGAGAATGGGGAAGGTGAGGTTGGAGCGGCAGCCTGGGGCCACTCTATGAGGCCAAGATTTAAGTAGCACACACATTATCAGGGTATGAATTATATTTTTAAGTGTGAAATGGTTTTCTGAGGAAGGTACTAAAGGTTATAACATGATAAGGTATTTCCTTTTGATTCTATATCACTTTGTAGTGGGTTTGTTTACTTTTTAACTTTTACTATATCTCATTCCTTTGCGTCACTCCTGTGTTTATGTCTGGCTAGCACTGTGAACTTTTTCAAAACACTTGCCTCTAATATTTTATTTAGTTTTCACAACAGGTTAAGCATGAGTGACCTGCCTGTGCTTATATGGCAGAGCCGAGGCTGGACCCCACCCACAGGCCCTGCTTCTTTAGGGGCTCTTCATTTGTATCTGTAATGTGGTCTCTTCCCCGGCCCCCTCAACCCCCATGTCCACCCCCACTACACGTCCTTTCTCAGCTAGAGTGGTAGGAGAGTGGGCTGGCACATGAAGCAGTGAAGAGGGTGTTGAGAGTGGCGGGCTCAGGGTGCTGGAGGAGGAGGTGTTGCTGGGTTGGGTAGACAGTGTGTTGGACTGGATGAGAAGGCGGCACACAGCCCAGCTGGCATAAGTCATGAGAACGGCTGCGCCTCACCACAGCTTGGTGTGCTGTGCTTCTTGATTTTTTACTGAAAAGTTTGTTCAGAAAAGTCTGTAGTAGTTTATGATGAATGAATATAAGTCAAAGAGCTTAGAGGAAAATTAAATTCTCTCCCTATCTTGATGAATAAAATAAACTTTTTTTTTTTTTTGCTAGTTTGTATTACATAAAAGAAGTTAAGCTTCTGGATATCCAATATTTGTATGTCAGTTGTCTACCATCTGCATCATTGGTGATAAAAATTATTCTTCAAGAATATTGAACAAGAATTTGAGAATAAAGCAGCTCATAGGATAAATGAAATTCTAATGTATGATATAGATATTATTTTTGCTTCCAAGAATTCAAGAAACCATATCACTATATCACTACTCCCTTAGAAACTTATCCTTTTTTCCATATAAAGCACGGTGCTTAACTATAAATGTATATTTTCTTAAAACAGGGAAACTTAGATACTTATTAAAAAATGTTTCTTTGCAGTCTTTCCGTCTGCAGATGACTATAGAGAACATGAACCATTTGAAATTCATTCCCCACAAAGACTACACAGCCAATCGGTTGGTCAGTGGACTTCTCCAGCTGCCGAACAATACTTCACTTGTAATTGATGAGACTCTTCTGGAGCAAGGGCAGCTGGACACCCCAGGTAGATACATAGATGTTTCCCTTCCATTTCTAAATTCCCTCCTATTGAAGCCAGCTCTAGTAATGACTTTTTAGAAGAATGTCTGTGGACAAAGACAAATTCACATTTAACAAATATTTAAGATAAAGGCTTGACATGAATTTGATTAATGCATATATTAAAACTAATTAAATTATGCACCACAACTATGTTTTGTCATAGTATTCTGGAAATAGTACCATAGAACAAATAGGTTTTAAAGACTGAAATGGGAGCAAGTTTTGTCTTTAGTCATCTGTTACCCCCAAAGAGAAGTGTAGAAAAGATAGATATAATAAAATGTTTTTTATTTCCCATTATGAAGTTTTAAGCATTTTTCAGAAAATCACTGAAAAAATTTTTAATAAATCAGATGATTTGAAATAACCTGAATTATGGTACATGTTATAAAATTAAAAGAAGCAAATTGCTTTGTCAAATGAGAATTAAGAAGACACTGCTGGTGATAAAGAGGTAAAGGTAGAAAAAATAATGGACACATTTGAGGCAAAGGTATAAAATCAGTAAAGTTTACTTTTATCTATGTATAAAAATAGCTTTAGTCCTACCATATTATTTTAGCCCTGTGAACACCTAGAAAGTGATCCTACTCAGTGGGAACCTGTTTTATGTCTGGTTGCATACCAGGTGCTTATAATCAATGTCAGCAAAACTAATTTGTTTAGGTGATTAAAGTCAAATGACTGAAAATTTTCTTTTGTAGGTGTTCACAATGTGACTGCCCTGAGCAACCTAATAACTTGGCAAAAGGTGGATTATGACTTCAGTTACCACCAGATGGAATTCCCCTGCAATATTAATGTTTTTATTACTTCAGAGGGAAGGTCACTCCTCCCGGTATGATGAGTCATTTTTAAATCATTTTTAAATGGAGGGAGGTTGATATTGGAAAGATATCTACATTTATGTTGTTTCTTGGTGCTCCGTATTAATAAGTTACAATTGTTTTAAAAAAATTGTGACTTGCCTGCTGATTATTAAGGGAGTTGATTATTTTGTACTGCCATGGGATGAAAACTCAGCAAATCACTAGACAAGCAAAGCTGTTGGCAGCAGAAACTCCCACATCTAAGCATAGAAAGTAGTTGTCTATAAATTGTCTGATTAACTTCTAGATGTATATTCTTGTTGCCTTTGACCTGTTGTTTTCTGCCAATCTTATGTGACAGATATTTTAGTTCCTTTTAAAATGTCCCGTAATTATTTTTATGCTTTATGGCGTAAATAGAGATCTTTTAATTCTGAGGATGATGAGAAATACTCGCACTTGTTTAAAAGGTGTATCGTTTCTCTGTATAATAGTGTTCATCTATGATTGATGAGAAACAGTCTTTGACTAAGAATGAAATGGCTCATTGGTAAGTTTTCTGTGGGAAAGTGTGATAAACATTTTAATTTGCTGCTCTTTAGAGGTTGGCTACTTTTTTGGTATGCTTACCGATACTGCTGAGGAAACATTATAAGTAATCAAGAAAAAGCTAACTTTTGTAATTGTTGCTAAGATGTAGTTATAGAGAACATGTAAATTACTATTACAAATTGATTCTTCCCTCGTCCTAAGTAATCAGTGCTATATTTTCTAATTCCTCTAGGGGCTGATAGAGATGATGCATCTCCTTAAAAATGTAGATTAATTTAGGAACTTGAAAAATACTGTGTACTGATTTCTCTTTTCAGGCAGACTGCCAGATTCACTTACAACCCCAGCTAATTCCACCAAACATGGAGGAGTACATGAACAGCCTTCTCTCAGCGGTGCTGCCTTCTGTGCTGAACAAATTCCGCATTTATCTAACCCTTTTGAGATTCCTGGATTATAGCATATCTGATGAAATAACCAAGGTATGTTTGGGTTAAAATAAAAGATTTCCCTGTGTTGAATTGTAGTGTTTTAACTAATTTACATTTACTGTAATTGCTGATAACATAATTTTGCTGTTTGTTTTCTATATGTCGTATCTTTTTTGTTTCTCTGTTACTTCATTGTCTTTTTTTTGTTTGAAGTAGATATTTTCTATTGTCCCTTTTAATTTGCTTGAAGTTTCCCTTACAACATTTTTAAAGTTACTTTCTTAGTGGTTGCCCTGAGGGCTAAAATTAATGTGTTAACTATAACAATCTGTCACAGATTAAGGCCAGTTTAATTACAATATACAAAGACCTTGCTCTTTTATAAGTCCATTTCTTCTCCTTTGTGCTGTTTTTGTCATAAAAGTTACACCTTTATACATTGTATGCCCATCAACACATTTATAATTACTGCTTTTACAGTTGTCTTTAAATCAGAAAAAAAGAATTATAAACAAAAAATACATTTATACTCTTTTTTTTTTTGTATTTATCTATGTAGTTACCTTTACCAGCATTCTGTATGTGGGTTCATGTTAAAGTTTTTGTTTATCTGGAATTCCTTAATTTCTCCTTAAAGCCTGAGATGTAGAATTTGTGGTTTATAGTCTTCTTATCACTTTGAATATGTCCTCTGACTCCTTTCTGGCCTCTGGTTTCTAATGAGAAATCAGCTAATTTCTGATGAGAGGATTTTTTATATACAGAGTCATTTTTCTCTTGATGCTTTCAAGATTCTCTCTTTGACTTTTGACAGTTTTGACTGATGTGTTTAGGTATGTATCTCTTTGAATTTATCCTGTATGGAGTTTGTTGAGCTTGGAGGTATTAGATTAATGTACATTTGGGGGAAGTTTTCAACAAATTTGGGAAGGTTTTGGCCATTGTTTATTTAAATTCTTTCTGCCCATTTCTCTCCTCTCCCTCTGGCACTCCCATGATATGTAAGTTGGTGCATTTGATGTATCCTACAGGACGTCTGTTCATTTTTTCTCATTCTTTTTTCTTACTGTTTCGTAGACCAGATAATGTCAGTCAACCTGTCTTTAAGTTTACTGATTCTTTCTTCCTGCTCAAACTGCTAAATATCTGTAGTGAATTTTTTTTTATCAGTTACTATATTTATCAACTCCAGAATTTTTTTTTTTTTTTTTTTTGAGACACAGTCTCGCTCTGTTGCCTGGGCTAGAGTGCCATGGCGTCCGCCTAGCTCACAGCAACCTCAAACTCCTGGGCTCAGGTGATCCTCCTGCCTCAGCTTCCCAAGTAGCTGGGACACATCACCGCACCTGGCTAATTTTTTCTATTTTTAGTAGAGATGGGGTCTCACTATTGCTTAGACTGGTCTCCGAACTCCTGAGCTCAAGCAATCCTCCTGCCTCGGCACCCCAGAGTGCTAGGATTACAGGTCGTGAGCCTCCGCGCCCGGCCTCAACTCCAGAATTTCTATTTGCTTCTTTATTTTTATTGATATTCCCTATTTGGTGTGACATCATTCTCATATTTTCCTTCAGTTCTTTATTTGTAGCTTCCTTTAGCTCTTTGAATATATTTAAAAGAGCCAGTTTAAAGTCTTTGTCCAGGAAGCCTGATGTTTGGGTTTCCTCAGGAAAAGTTTCTTTTGATTCCTTTTTCCCCAAATTGTGGACCATACCTTCTTGTTTCTTTCTATGTCTCATTTTTTTGTTCAAAATCAGACATTTTAAGGATAATAATATCACGACTGTGCTCTAGAAATCAGATTCTGGACATTAAACCTCCCTAGAGTTTGTTGTTGGTTGGTGGTTTAGTGACTTTTTTGCACCAATTCTATAAAGTCTGCTTCATTGCATGTGGGCACTGAAGTCTCTGCTGCTAGTTTGTGGTTAATTATTGGACAAAAATTTCCTTAAATGCCTGGAAGTAGTAAGTCTCCCAGTCTAAGGGTGAGGACCTCCGTATACATGTTGGTGCATGCCTTCAACAATTAGCCATGCAGTTTACAACCTGGCCTTATCCTTCACTTCCTGCTTACACAGAGCCATGAGGTTATCCAGAGGGTGTGAGCTTAAAGTCTCTGAGCATGCATGTGGCCTTCTAAATTCCTAGAAGACCTGTGAGGTTTTCAAAGCCCTCTGTGGACATCTCATTCCCAGCTTTTCTATTTAAGGCTTTTGGTTAGCCTGTCATTTGCCACAACTATTACCCAATGTCTGAGGCAGCCAAGAGGATCAATAATTTCTTCTGATTTTTTTTGAGAAATACCCTGGGGAAAGAGGCTGTTCCTCCTGTGTAGGCTTCAAGTCAGGTTAAAGAAAGACAACCTTACAAGTGGGTTCTTCCAGGGGACCACTCTGGGAGTGGCACTTTGAAGGAGCTCCAGCCCTGTTCTGCCCTCTCTGGTGGTTGCCAGGCTGTTGGTTTTCAAGGCTGTCACCCAGTGGGACAGGGGCTGGAACATGGGAATAGGGCAAGGTAAAATGCCACAAAGGTCAACATTCTTACCAAGAGTACCTGGTTTTCTTGCACAAATGCTGTCTGGATTGCTGGAAGTGTGTGGTTTATTTCCAGACTTTTGAAGAAGTTAGTTTTGATCAGTGTTCTTACTGCTTTTTAATGGTGGAGACAAATTTTAGAGGTCCTTGCTCTGCCATTTCACTAATATCAATCACTCTTCCCTTTGTTGAAAAGCATCATCTTTGCTGTGCTAGTTGCTGATTTATATGTTTGTGTGACCTTCTCAGATTAATCTGAGTTTCATTATTTTATTTAAAATATTTTCATCAATAGCATTATTTCATCAGTATAAAGTTTTGGTTCTCAGTGTTTTCACCCATATTGTCTCCTTTTGTCTAAGGCAAGGCCGACATCCTCATTTTTAAAGCAGTCAAGGGACCATGTTACTTTCCTTAACCTTACAACATCACAAATGTCATTTCTTCTTAAAACTGTTCTTTAAGGGGTAGTATTCAACTCCATTTACTCTTTTGATAAAGGCAGTTGAGGATGACTTCGTGGAAATGCGTAAGAATGACCCTCAGAGCATCACCGCTGACGATCTCCACCAGCTGCTTGTGGTGGCTCGGTAAGTAGCGCGTGTCCGTAATTGCTCGTTCAGTAAGCTGTGTGTAAGTCTGCTGATTTATTCAGCATTAACTGAGGCAGACTTCTAAAAACGGAAACACCGCATAAAAGGGCTCATTGAGGGGGAACTGTGTTTGGCTGGTGATCTCGTCAGTGAAACAGGCATGCTGCTTGTTCTCTGCGTTTCAAAGAGCGAGCCACCCCGATGCCTCTGTAGAAGTATAACTTGCTGTTGACTTGTGTGTAGCTACCAGACAGTCTTGTCTCCTAACATGGACTGTTACATTTAAAAAGTATTCCTAGGTCGTAGAAAAAATTAAAAACTTACTATGCTAGCTCTAGACTTAAATTTGTTTCTGTATTTCACACCAGGTGTCTGTCTCTCAGTGCTGGTCAGACGACACTGTCAAGGGAACGATGGTTAAGAGCAAAGCAGCTGGAGGCTCTAAGAAGAACCAGGCTTCAGCAGCAAAAGTGTGTGAATGGAAATGAACTTTAAAGATTGGAGGCCTATGAAGAATAATGGGCAAATTGTAGTTGCATTATTGTAAAATTCAAGTATCATTTATACCACATTGTTTTATAGATGATTTGTATCACAAACCAATGACTTTTCCTGAAATTAAGCCTGGTAACATCTGAAGTTTATATGATACTCAGTAAGGGCTTTTACCTTACTCGTTTTATGGAGCTTTTCAAGTTTGTTTTATAATTATATAAATTAGTAATGATGTAAAAATATTTGATATTAAAAGTTTAATATTGATTAATGTTGCTGATTATACCATTTCCTTAGCTTCAGGTAAGTCATAGGCCAGACTCTGTTGAATTGCTGATGTTAATTTCATATGAGAGTTGTGCACTTCATATTTCTGTCTTTCTAATTAATGACGGGGCTGGGTGTGTTCAGTAGTCCAAGTTATGGGACTCGGCTGTGATTGCCATTGATTCACAAGACCATGTGAAATTCTGTCTTGTCATTTCCCAGGCACTTGGCCACAGAAACTTTTCCCCACTTAACAGTTATTAACAGCCTGCAAAACTAGTCTTTTGCATGGCAGTGGTTCCTAAACTTTTAGAATTCACGGGTCAGCAGTAATATTCCCAAAAAGTTTGGGGACTATAGAGTTACCAATTTATTTTACCAAGTAATCTAAAAGAAATAACTGCATTATCACTTTTTTTCATAAAAGGACAATCTCAGAACACGAGATAAACCCCACTACATTGTCCTTATTCTTCTCATTACATCCCAATGCATTTAGGGAACCACACTTAAGGGAATGCTGCCCCACAAAGTTTTGCCCAAGTATGAAAACAAAATAGTCCCCTTTTAGAAAGAATGGTTTCTAATTATCTTGCTAATATCTCATTTACTTTGGTTGACTGTATTAGATTTTTAGCTTTTTAGCTTTTTATGAGTTTATCAGTTCTAAATGTGTTAAATCAACTACTATCTGCTATTCCAGTAACGGCCTGATAGAACTGCAGGTAGGTTTTCCCCAGACCAATTAGTTTTAATATGCAACTTTTAAAGGAACAAAAATATCAGAGTAGATTACTATAAGTAGTATGATTGGGGCAACAAGGCTCTTCAGAAAGGTTGGAATGTTACTTTAAGCTATGAATGGTATGTATAAAGATTAATTTCTTCTAGTAAGTAACTTACCTAGTTGGAAACAGATCAATTAAATGATCCCTTAAAATTTTTCCAGTAAGGCCTAAATTGACATTGTTAACCAAGGAAACAGGGTCAGCCTTGAAAAATCAAGGAATTCATACCTAATGAACTGAAATAAAAATTACTAGTTCAATATCAACTTTTCCTAAATTCAAATCTATTTTTATAAACTAATGTAAATAATGTTTATATTAGAATTCTAACTGGTTTTCATTTTTATAACTGGTAGATTAGACCTTCCTTAAACTTTTAGAAATAAAATGAAAGCTTAACTGGATTTGTGAGAATGAAATACGTATTCTTTAATTGTCCTAGAACAAAGTAGATTAGTTACTGTGTGTTTGTGCCAATGTAAATTGTAATTCACCAAAGAGAAATACGTAATTTGCTTGGTCTTGGAGAAAAGTTCCCTTGAAAGAACCCTCTTTCCAATAAATAAAACTTCCCAAATTACCAGTACCTTGGGCTCTTCTTCATGAACTGTAAGATTCAGCATCCCATGTAATCTTGTGTGAAAAAAGATCATGGCCTCTTGGTAGAAAAACATGACAGAGCTACATGGAAGTGTGGAAAGGAGATGCCCTCCTCCTCAAGGCCCACCCAGGCAGCACAGTGGAACGCTTCACTGCAGAGCTCTTTACTCCCTTGCCTATAGGTGTGGACAATCAGGTTTGTTGCTGATTTAAGGCAAGACATTAGTCCTATATGAATGACCAGGAAACTGAACAAACGTGTATATAACCCTGTTGGGAACTAAACACTGCCTTAAGGTAATTTTAGTTTTGAAAAATCTCTTTAGAACTAATTTTGGTGGAGCTTAAACGTGGATAGTTTATCACTTAACCTTGGCTTTTACTTTCTTTGTTGGGAATACTCAGTATTTTCAAGACCCAGAAGAAAAGTTGGTAGCAACAGAGTAAAGCATTCAGTTTACAGTGTGTTGGTTTTAAAATAGTTTGTGATCCATGTCATCATTTTTGAGATCATGACAATACTTCAAAGGAGTAAAATATTTGGAACAGCTCAGACCAAGTGTTGAGTTATGACAAATTTACCATTTATGAATTCTTTGATTTAAAATCAAATCCACATCTTTATTATGCAAGGAATTCTAACACACACTGTCACTTTAAATTACAATGGTACTTTAATAGTCACAAGATTTGACACTTCAAAAAAAAGATACCACTAATAATAAATAACAAAAGTGGAATGCTTATCAAAGTTTAACAGACATAAATGTTCAGCTGAGAATCACATCAACATAGTAAGGCTCTAAAGACACCAGACAAACCGATACTTGTTGAAATACTCCAACTTTCCTACTACGTGGGTTACAGAGGTGGCCCTTGTTCTGTGGGGTCAGTTATAGTCATAAAACCGGTTTTAGCACAATTGTGCTCCAGACCACATTTTCAGTAGTTGTAGAGTCTGTAGACAGTATGTTGAGGAATGCCCCATTGGAAAAAGTTAAAACTTTTAAGACTTCTAGAATTTCCAGTAGCCAATATATGTACACTCTTATATTTCTAAAACCAGAGCAAAATGGAATTTAATAGATACTAGTATTCACATTTGACCTGTCAGATTTATGACAAGTCTTAATGCTCCTAGATTTTTGGACATATAGGCAGCAGAATGTTTTAAATTTGTAAAAGGCAGAATATGGGGGAAATTAGGATCAAATGAAAATACATTTCTTGACTTTAGTGTCAACCCTCAATCAACTCATAGGGAATGGTTAAGCCATCAAAACTAAAATAGCTTTTTATATTCAAATGCTTCTCCGTACTAGTTAACACTTTAAAGTCATGAAAAACTTAACTGCACAATTTACCCTGTAGAGGTAAGACACAGGAATGAACTAATAAACAGAACAAATTATGAAAAACACAATTCCATTAAGTCTGTCCATGTCCATCCTTTATGTGTCTACTTCATATACTCCACTCACCCTACTCCAACAAAGGTTCAGGTTATATCCCAAAGCGACCTGTTCCTGAATTACTTTCAAGTGAGCAAAGTGCTCTGTAGTGTAGAAGCTACTCAGGTCTACCCACTCGAGGGTGATGCACTCCTGTAGTCCTTGCTCTCCAATTTGGAAAGCTGCTCAGGTTCAAACACCTTTTAAAACCCTTCCCCAAAAAACAAATTTGTGACCCCTAGATTCAGACAGTACAAGTTTAAATACCCTAACATGTGAAAACTTTTTGAATTTTTAAATAAAAACCATGGAAGGATTCTTTGTGGCTAAAAACTAAATCTGAATTATACGTGTCTGGCATTGTGTAAACATATTTTTAAGTTCATTTTTCTGGACTTCATTAACCACTTCAGGTTCTGCAGGACTCTTTTGAACTTTTGCCACTGCAAAGTTTATCCCATGGGTTAATCCAGCTTGAGTAATACTAGCAACCTGGACCATGGAACTTCGAATCTTTGCAAAAGGAGAGACTGCTCTGCTACTGCTCTCTGAAGGAGGGGTTACATGAAGCCCTGTCTCAAGTTCAAGCATACTGGAACCGGAGCTGGGGGTCTTTTGAGATGCGACTGAATGTACTGGTTCAACTGACAAAAACTGTGGACCTGTTGCAGAAAAAGACACATCTAATTGAGATGGTCGGGAAGGTGTCTGTTCCGTTGATTCAGATTGTGTTTCTTCATTGGAAACTTGATTGGTCATTTGATTTCCTTCCTCACTAACCTGCTGAGACACAGATCTGGACTCTGACAGCTGGGTCATTTTGTTTTGTGCATCTTGCACAAATCTGTGGCAGTAAATATCCACAGGCTTGGCAAAGCTAGTCAATATGTGTATGGTGTCGGCAGAAGGACTTTTTGTCAAAGGAGACTCCTGGCCTTTTCCAAGCCCACTCCCATGGGCAACAGTAATCTCTGAAGGAGCATGGATGCTAATATCATTGCTGCTAATAGACTGGGATCGACTACCTAATCGAGGTGCTGAAGCAATAATGCCACAGCTAGGAAGAACGTAATCTATCGGCCCTACGCTTTCTAAAGAATTAGCTAGCTGCCTGTCTTCATCAGACTTGGAATTTGTAAGGAATTCATCAGAGTGGTATGAGTCATTATCTGAAGATACGTCCCCATCAGACTCTGCCTGGACCTTATTATCCATCACTCCTGTGTTTTCCATGGTTTCAAGACTATTATCTGATTTCCAAAGATTTACTTTTAAGTTTGGTTTTAGAAAGTTAACTTTCATTTCAGGTTTTGTGAAGTTTCCTAGCTTTCGTAGGTTGCCAATATTTACATTGGATTTGGTTTGCTTCACTTTTTGATTTAGAGATGAAAATTTGCTCATTAAAAAATTTTTTCCCTGGGCCAAAGAGCCTTGGTTTTGAGATCTGATACCAATGATGTCTTCATGAGGTTTACTGCTCTTCCTACAAATTAGAACAGAAAAATAGTTAATTCCCCATGGAATCCAATATACCAGTTCCAGTTATTAGTATGAAGTGAAAACACTTTATTTCAAGAAATTGGTTCTAATTTGTTGAAAACAATGCATTGCTAATTGATAAATAACAATCAATATTCACACCTTTTAAACTGGATTCCCAATTTTGGGATGCTATTGCTCAGGAAATTATCCTAAACACGAAAAAATACATGACAAAGATATCTGTCATGACCTTTTTACACAAGGAAAAAAAGCCTCCAGCAACCAAAATTTTTAGCAACTGGGTTTAACAGCTGTGTGCCAGGTGTTATTCTAAATGCATTATCATTCAATCCATGCAACTCTGACACAGATTTTATTATCTTATAGATAACAAGTGGAAGTAAAGGAATACTAAGTTATAAAAGACAAGGGAAGATTGAGGAACTAACATAGATTAAACTATGGAGACAACTAAATGTGGGATCCTGGAATGGCAAAAGGACATGAGTGGAAAAACTGGTGAAATCCTAATAAGTTTTGTACTTTGGTTGATAGTATCATGCCAAAGTTAATTTCTTAGTTTTGATAAATGTCCTAATGGTTATGTAAGATGGTAACATAAAGGAAAGCTGAACGAAGGTAAATGGAAACACTCTGAACTATCTGTGCAACTCTTAAGTCTAAAAATTATCTGAAAATTACATAGATAGAGAATTTAAACAAAAAGTGTCATTTTTTGATCCAAACATAGTTGATACTTACCTCTCTAAATATCAACACATTACCCTAATGTGATCCCCTCCAACTCCCTGCTGCAAATACTTTTAAAGAAATAAGACCTTGGATAATAACGTCTTTATTCTTCAGACAATCCCAAAGAAAAATCTTGAGAGACTTGGTATACTCACCTCTCAAGTTTTTTCTCAATTATAGGTACATCCAATCCCATGGCTTGCTTGGTGATCTGCAGCATCTCTGCAATGCACTGAAGGGTATCTGAAACCCAGAGATAACTGCTTGCCAATTTCTCCAAAAACATACTAAAAAAAATAGCAGTTCTAACTCACACAACCGTGAATAAAATTTGTGGTTGTACAATACAAATTTATTTGCTACAATTTATAGAAAATTACTACCTGTTCACTAATCCCCCAACTAATTCAAAATGTTCTACAACAAATTTTAACAGAAAAGCAAAGAACAAAAGAACTAAAAAAACTGCAATCAAAAGTGTGTTTGCGCTTTGCTAGATGCCAAGGCAAGAGCTATAAACAAGTCCTGACTATTGCCCGCAAGAGAAGCATGAGATAGGAAAAGCCCTGACACCTATATGGCTTCTGACGCGGCCCAACACACTGAGAATCCCCACTGTAGAGTCCCTTGCCAAAAAAACACATAATCCATTCAAATCATCTTCCTGCACTGCTGGAAACAGCCGCTATTTCATGGCCTCACATCCCAAAGCTATTCCCTGGATCAGTTCTCATTCCAGTAGCTTACAGTATAAAATGTCCCCAGTTCTATTTGGCCTTGTAAGAGCAGATACAAAGTTATCACTGAATACTTTCATCTTTTCCTCTTTTTACCTTTTCCATCCTCTTCTGGATTTCGCATTACAGCTCTCAGTGTGTGGAAATAACCACTTGCTTCTTTGTATCTGTAGTGCAATCGCATGCAGGAGAACTTTGGCTTACCAAAAAGAGTGGGTTCAGGACCTAAAAACCCAAATGAATGTGTGCAGTTATATCGTTCACGTAACATTTGCTTTCTTCTATATCTTCAAAACACCAATACACATTCACCAACTAGGTATTTAACCTATTTTTCTTCATATCTAAATGAGAGCACAAAAAATATGAGCTTATCATGATCATTTGGTTTGATGAGGCTATAAAAACTGTTTCAATTATTTAAACTAATCTTCACGAGGTAAATAATAAAAGGAATACAGTTATGATCATTAGACTATACATCTGTCACTAACCTCTAAAAATAGAAAGGAAGTCCTGAGAAATAGATGGCTTGGAATAGCCCTTTCTGGTTTCTAATAGATGTTATACCAGTTGCTTAAATAATTTGAGCCACTCTTGGAAGCAACACCATTTGCTTTCTATGACACTTTGTTAGTATGTTAAAATTTACCTATTTCTATTTTTTCCAGGTCTTCTAGACTTAGTCGTTGATATTGGTTTACTTTATCAACTTCATCATCATAACTAGATAAACAGAAAAAAAGAGGGTTAAAATCAAAAAGCGTATTTGGCTTGTCACCTGAGGTATAATACTAGCAAACTATTACATGCAGTTAAGATAACAATCTTCCACAGCACAATACATACCTGTTGAAGAGTTAAACATAAGAACTATTTTAAAAATTTGATTAAACAAGAATAACATATATAGTTCAAAACGGCTAAAGAAACATCAGTTTGTAGCTCTTCTAGTAAACACCATCAATTACAAGGTAAAAATAATTTCAGTTTTATTAAAAGTGAAAATGAACCTAAAACCTCATCTAAAAGGCAAAACACACACACACACAACTATGTATTTGGGAATAATACAGCAGTTAAATTTGATATCCAAAATCAAGAATGAAAAATCCATGTGATCTATGCCAACAGGCATCTGGGCCAATGACTAAAAAATGACAGTTCATACAAAGCCAAAATAAAGTGAATATTTACTTAGAAAATATAATTTAAAACTCAATTCTGGTGTAAGGTATGAGGAAACAAGTACTTGTATTTTGCTAGTGGCATTGTTAGTAGTCTTTCTGGAGATAAATCTGACAACAAATCACAAAAGTCATATAATTCATCATACCCTTGTGACCAAAGAGAAGCACGCATGCGTGTGCACACACATACAAGTTATCTGCATAAAGACAGCTGCATCATTCATAATAACAAAAAACTGGAAGTAATTGAATACCTAACAATGGGAAATACATTATAGTAATACAAACAATGATATAGGGCCATTAATGACAAAAATATATGGAGTACATCAAAACCTGGGAGATATATAGGAAATAATACTAAATGCTAAAAGAACACAATATTATATAAACATTGATTTTAACTTTAAAATCATTTTCAAACCATAAAAGGAGGTCAGAATGATGTTAACAGTTATAAAAACGTAAAGGGGTTCAATGAGGTTTCATAAAATATACAATAAAACCAGATTCTTACATTTTTTTCTACTAAATTCTAAGAAGGAAATTTACTCAAGTTTAAAAAAATCAAAAGCTTTAAATCAATAAGCAACTTACTAGGCCACGTAGTAGGCAGAGTTAGAAAGCAGTAACAGCACATCCACATCTCTGTGAGTAGCATCAATGAGGCTAAACAAACATGACACAGAGAATTAAATATTTTCATTTTCATCTGCGTTTTTTGCCAAGAATATTTCTACAGCAGAACCACTCCGGACAAAAGATTGGCCAAGGGAAAAAAAAGAAAATCAAATAAATAATCAACGAGTTCTTCTGAAGTTAAACATAATACAATCTATCCATTTGAAAAATCTTTTAAAAAACAACAAAAACCAGATTTGGGAAGTGGGGGAAGTGGAAGGAAAGGCTGGAGCTGAGGGGGAGGTAGGTAGCCAAAGGAGAGAGGGAGCTCAGGAGAAAAAGGATAATGTGGGAAGGGGACTGGCAAGAGTCGGTTATTGGGAAGAAAGGAAAATTACCGGGAAGAAAGGAAAACGTGAGACTGAGAAGGCATTATCTATTCTTAAAAATAACAGACCACATACTTAGGATATTTTTACACTCATGCAGTATGCATCTTTTGAAAGAATTTTACATAAAAATAACATTTATGTGCAAAAATGGAATGAGTCCAAGCTATTTTTGCATTTTTCTCACTACAGATTAATTTACTTGGCTTTCAAAGAACAAGCATTTTCTTACTCTAAGTCCATTTTATCATATTTATACCCACTCTAAAATCAAAGATCAAATGAAGACTTAGAAACTAGACTGTTGATGAACCATTAAACCAAATCTACAGTAAAATGTACATCCTTGTAAAATTACTAGTAAGAAAACAATGTATAAAATCTACAAATAATCAACAAATAGGCAGAATGTGAATTAAAATGAAACTTTTAAGATTAATAACAACAGCTTCTTTCTGTTAAAAGGAGGAGATTAATCTGCATTTTTATATTGGTCTCCAAATGCCACTGTAAGAACCACCAATATTTCTGCCTTAGGATTTCATACCTATTCCCTAGACCTTATCAAAATGCTACTAAAAAACAAGATGATAGTAAAAAAAATCATTTGTAGACGAAACTTAACCCACATACTTAATCTGCGTAAGATTGAGGTCATTGCTTAACGGGTACCGCAGGGAAGGATTTACCAAAATCTTAAACTGCAGTTTTCTACATCAGTGGCACCTTGTTGCAGCTTAAGTCTAACAGAATCTTAATCTAAAATAACATTCACCTCAATTTTCATGTAAAATATACTGAAAAATACAATGAATGAGATAGTAAGACGCCAAAACCTGATAACACACAGATGGATTCAAGGAGCCAACATGTGAGCAAACTAATTAATCAACGGGAAGAAGAAAACTACAAATTTAATGATCTCAGCGGCTTCACTGAGAACACCGTAAAACGAAATTTAGTTTTGGGCATTGATACTTAACTCTGAAAATTGTTGCTTGAGCCAAGTCATAAAAATTACGTCACGACACATATTTTACTATAAAACAAATTCTATTGTTACTAATTACAGTATTACTTTTTCCTAGTTTCCTATTTTGGCATTAGTATTTACATCAGCTGAACATGATAGTCAAAAGCATCATGTTCTTAACGAAAAGCACTGGGCACGTAACAAGCGGTCGAAAAATGTCAGCCCTCCCACCGGCCCCGATTAATTCCCCTCCCCAACCACCCTTCCCCTTAAAAAAAGCACGAACAAGTTGAGCAAAAAGAAAAAACCCTTTAGGTACTCCCCCCTACCCCCAGGTTTGCAGCTTTGCAAGAAAGCTACTCTATTCGTTTTTGTCTTCCCGCCACTGAGGCAAGCCCTCCTTCCACACGATGAAAACAAAAATTGCCAGCACGACATGGAGACCGACCACTGCCACAATAGTCGCGTAAAAGGCGCTGTCTTCAGGGGACATTAACATGAGACTTTGGAAAAGAAGGAGTTTGCAGGAAAAATATAACCCGACGGGAACTTTAACCATAAGTCCTGCAAAAAGGAGAAAAATCTTGAAAGTCATGGCCAAGACACCGTCAGACTTGGGCTCGGCGGCAGCCGCGGCAGCCCGCTGCCCGGGAGGCGGTCTGTGGGAGCGCGGCATCGTCAGTTCGTCAGTCCGTCACTGTCCACCGAAGTCCTCGGACTGCTGCCTGCACCCAACCTCACCCCTGCAAGCGAACGCGGTGGACGCAGCAACTGCGAAGC
>CM052446.1:53294343-53341320 GCA_028533085.1 Varecia variegata | reverse complement strand
TCAAAAAAAAAAAAAAAAAAAAAAAGCCAGCGTCACTGTACCTCTTGCTGCACTCACTTACATGCAGTACCTTACTACAATAAACCTAGATTCTAGAGGTGCAGGGGAGGAGGTGGACCCACAGAGCCAGCTGCAGGCTGTAGTTTGCCAATTTAAATTTCAAAAAATCAAATAATTGCCTTAAAATATTTCTCTTTATTATTGAGTTTTTAGCTCCCCCTTAATTTTGTACGCATGGCGAGTGCCTCAGTCAGCTTGCCTTACTACCAGCCCCGTATTGGAAACTGCCACACACCATGCATCCACCATGCCCACAGCTTTACGGACAACTGCTAGCATTAATCATGACAACTTACAACATCAGAAATTAAGCAAATTAGTCATCAGGAAACAAGTCCAACTCACCTGGGGTCACAGTCAATCAGGGCCCAGCCCCCGTGGAACTTTTCATCATCAGGCAATAGTAACTTCATGTAACTCTGTAAGAGCTGGCTGATTAGTTCCTGGTGGCTTCTCTGGTTTTCCTTATGCAAAGCTTCATGCTCTTTCTCCTTGGTGAATATGGAATAAAGATCTTCTGTCACTGGAATGCCTTGCATCAAATCTAGGGTAGAAGTGTTCATATCTATCATGATCTTAGTTTACTAATATATTTTTAAAAAACAAAAGAGAACGTAAGACCTAAAATTATAAAGCCCTTAGAAGAAAACACACACACAAATCTTTGTGACATTGGATTAGGCATAATTTTCTAGATGTGACACTAAAATCATAAGCAACAAAAGGAAAAATAGACAAACTAGACATCATCAAAATTAACAACTTTTGTGTTTCACAGGGCACCATCACAAAACCGAAAAGATAACCCACAGGAGAAAATATTTACAACTCATTTATTGGGTAAGGGACTTGTAGCCAGAATATAGAAAGAACTCCTACAATTCAATAATAAAAAGCCAATTTAAAATATGAGCTAAAGATCTGAATAGACAAACTATTAATAAGTTCCTCTTGGTGGGACATGTAGCTCAGCCTTTAATATAATAAATCATTATACTCCCTTTCCCAGCAGTTATTTGGGACGAGACTCAAGGAGGCTTCTGGGAAAGCGGATCTGCCAACCACTGGCCCTACAAAGGGAAGTGATGAGCCCAGACTGCTACTTCCTTCTCTCTCTCAACCTTGAGGAGAGCAGCTTCAGGGAGGATCAGGAAGAAGCTGACGCTATGGATGGCTGAACTGGGGGGAGGACAACTGAGAACCTGGGTCCTCAGTGACAAAACTCAGTTGCTAGATCAACCAATGGAAGCAAGGTATCTTATTTTGTCCTTAAATAAACTGCTAAACCCTGTGCTATTCTGTAGTCAATAGCACGCACCACCACCACCCCATCTCTGGCAAATAAATCAAACGTCTTGTTTATATCAGAAATTCCTAAGTGGCTCGTACCTAAGGCCCTGTCAGACTAATGTGTATGCTAAATAATCAGGTAAAAAATGGGATTTTAAAAAGATTTGTGGGGACCACAGATCAGCTGTTACATTTGGTTCTAATCCAGAATATTCTCCATTTACTTTAATCCTATAAGGTAATATTTTCATGGAAATTAAATTAAAAACATGTCAATGCATAAACTCTACTGGGTCATCTACTCTTCCATTTCTTCTAAAAAATGATAAGTTGGTTAGGATAATCTCTAAATCTGGTACCCTAAAATCCTGTCAAACTATGCCATGGACAAGGATAGTGGATTTGTCCACATCAAGAACATAGGATAAATAGTGCACAGGGAGAGAAAAACCATCCGGTTTTCTTAGCCTTGCATAATAGGAAAGCAAACAGAATATGAAGTTCTTAGTTATTGTGGTTTAGGGCACTTATTCCACACCCCAGGAGCTTCCAATACGGCTTTCCATTACATGAGTAGCAAACTGACGATTATGTATGGAAATGGCTTCTTTTGTTGCTCCAGTCAAAAATATTTCAAATTCTAATCTTGTAAAAACTTGAATTTGATTTATTGGGTAACATGCCCAATATAGAGACACAAGTATATTACAAAACATAAGTTATATTAATGAAGTTGGTTTCTGTAAAATGTTAGTTACAGAAGGAATAATATATTTTGAGGAAAGAAAAATATTTCTGTTCCTTACCTATAACAGCTTGCCTATAAGCATCCTTAAATCGATTGAGGTAATACCTATTTGCTGAGTTAACTCCATCTTTCATAACTCCTGCTAACCTCCTTTCTCCTGTCCTTGTAAAGTCACCCTGTCAAACAAAAAGGCATTTTGACCATTTATTCAAACACAAGAATGTTCTCCCAAAATCAGTTGTGGGCTTTCAGTTTAAGACTGGAATTCTAAAGGCTTTTATAATTTCCAAACTATAACTTTTATAATTTTCAAATAGTGTAGTTAAATTAAAATATCCACTAGTATTTGACTCTGATCCAAGTATGTTAAATAATTAAACATGCTATTTGTGACATCAGGTCTTCACAGTTAGTGTTTTAGGGTAAAGCCATTTCTGGCAAATTGTAGAATTTCTAGAATTTACAGGTCAAAACCAATTATATAACAAACACAAAAACAATAAAGATTTCAAGCCTCAAATTGGTATAATATTCAAAAACCAAATTTCTGATGTACGAAATGTGGACAGTTCCCTAGAGTTTATTATAATAGACTTTAACCTGTGTGTGTGTATGTGTAGATGTAGACAGAGAGCAAGACCAGGGGTTTCCATACCTCACTGAATATTACAATCACCTGTAGAACAATCCAATGAAGATTTAAATTGTTTTGTTTCCCTTGCTTTTCACAACAAAGATGTCAGAGGAAGTCCCTAGAGAGGTGATGACTTAAACTTGAGGCAAGGAAGGTATAGTCTCTCTTTTTCCTCATTCTAACCCCACTATTTCTACCCAAGGCAATCTCGGAAATCTCAGGCCTTATTCTCTAAATCTGACAGTTTAGGAAGAACATGCTGCCAATTAGGCCATTCACAGGGAATATTAGTGTACCAACGAGTATCTATTACAGAAGAGAGAGGCATGAATGCTGATCCCAAAGAAGTTTAAATTCAAAGGGAAAAAAAAGTATTTCTCTTATTAAACAATAACTTGTACAAGGACTTCTAAAGTTCACTTTCCTTATTTAATAAAATGCTTTTGATATTTATCACTCAACCAAAAAGAGACTATCTGATGCCTGTTGAGTCCTTGATGGTACAATTTGTTATGAGAAATACCCTGAAATGAACCATTACCTTACAGAATGATTAATATAAACCTAATTTAAACTAATTCAACCACTTCCTATTGCCTACTAAGGGCAATGCCCTCAGAGGGACTATTTAGATACTAGGGACTATATTTTACATTTAACGTAAAATTCTGTGAAGACTAGCTCTGCAGGATCTTCAAAAGACTTTATTTACAATAACAATATTTTTTGTTATTATAACCCACATTTCTTCAGCATTTACTATGATGCATTAATGAATATAATTCCCTGACAATCTTTTGAACTAGGCCTAGTATTACTCCCATTTGACAAATGAGACAGGATAAGCAACTAGTCCCAGGTCACAGAGCTGGTAAGAGGCAGGGTTGGGATACAAACTCAGAGAAGACAAAGTATCATACTGGGCGCCTAATCCCACCAGTAGACATGTTTTTGCCTGTATACAATTTTAAAAACTAATCATTTCACATAAAATTCTCAATTTCCAGACCCCCTTGAAAAACTGGAAGATCTGACAACACAGGACCTCACAAGAAACAGCAAACTGGCCCCTCCCAAGACAGCACATGCTCCTCCTGGGGTCCACACAGCCCCCCTTCTCCCTCTGATCTAATGGGTGTCCTGCTGGAGTCACATTACCTGGCCCCTGACCCCTGCTTTAGCGAAACATTCCAGAAAGGAGTCAACTACCCAGACCTAACACCTGTAGCCCATGTACCTTTTTAACCCCGTGTCCTACAAAATGATCCACAAATGCTTGCTGCAGGTATTTACCTTCAGAGCAGCTGTCCCAGCGTACTGTCTGCTAATGGAGTCACCGTTGTTAGCCCACATTATCTGGTAGATCCGATTACATTTCACAGGTAATGGCTGCTCCGGGGGCATCACACCTAATTTTTTCAGCTAAGATGAACACATTGATGGGTTAACTATATGTGAGTCAGGAAATCATAGCATAAAACATGTACTGCAGAAAAAGGAAACATATTCATATACAATTCAGGACCCTTAAATTTTTAAAAAATGGTCTTTTCATACTTTTTAAAAATTAAGCACTGCTTGAAAGACACCTTTATGAAATGCTACAGCTGAATAAATATAATGAAATATACTGTTTTCATATACGTTTTAATGTGTAGGATCATACTATTATATTTTGTCTTTGTTTTAAATTCACCTATGTAGTGAATCTATCAAAAAAAGCACATAGAAACAATATTATCTGACCACCACAGCATGATTGAAAAAAAAGAAACAATAATAACGTTAATAGTAGCAGAGTAGTCAAGTGCCCAGTAAATGTTAACTCTGTGCCAAGGCTTTTACATAAATTATCTCATTTAATCATCATAACAACCCTATGCAATCAATCCTGTTATTACCTCCCATTTTAAAGATGATGAGACTGAGGTTTAGAGAGGTTCAGTTCTTTGTACAGAGTCAACACCTAGTACACGATGGAGCCAGGGCTTGAACTCAAACCTGGCTGCTTAAATGCTACATTAGAGGAACAGATTCATGTCCTCAAAGAACAGTCACAAGGTTTTATAAGAAACAAAACTAGAACCCATGCTAGGTATTTCTACCTTGGGAATTTAATACAGGGACTTTGTCATCCAGATGTTGGAGGGCTGAAAAATCTAAAAGGGGACACTAAGGTAACAGAGATGATGGAAGACAATGAAGGAAGCAGCTGTCACCCCTAGGGCTGGGGCACAAAGGGAAGAGGCTGGTTTTGTGGTGTCAAAGGAACCAACAAGCTGCAGACAGGAATAACACAGGTGAAGGGTCTTGTGCCTTTTTCCTCCTCTCACCTCATGGTCTTCCTTTGGCAGCCCCTATTGGCAGAGCCAGCTGTCTAAGCAGAAGTGTGTGCAGACTCTCAGTCCCAAACACACAGGAAGGGTGAGTTTGGCCATGAGAGGAAAAAGGTAAATGAACACACAATGCCATCCAACAGATTTTAAAATGTTGGCCCTCACATTTTTGAAATAATTAAGAAAATGCCACTTTGTTCATCTTATTTCTAATGAATATTGTTATTTCCAAGTTTTAATGCAATAAGGACTGTTGTATAAGTGTTCCACAGATCATTTGATTTTTGAAAAAGTTCTCAGACTGCAAGTATTGGGAAAAAAGAGAAAGAGTAAGAAAAAGATTCTAGTTATTTGGGTACTTGTGAGAAAAAGCATTTATTAAATGAGTATCTACAATCCAACGGACTCTAAATTACCTGCTGTTCCATGACCACTCTTGAAATGGCAGCTTGAACCACGTTGGTGCGATCCAGGCAGTCCATACAATTAACGCGAAAAATCCCTTCTTGTTTACATATTACCCCAGCTTCGTCAACCCTTTTAAAAAATAGTATGGATTATTTAACAATATAAAATACTTTAATATGCTTTTCAAAAGACAGTTCTTTAAAGTATAACAATAATAACAGCAGCATTAGCTATCAATTTGCTTGGAATATCATTATGTGCCAGGCATACTGAATCCTTTATAGACACTATTGTTAATTTACACAGTAACTTGGCAAGGAATATATTATTATCCCCACTTAAAAAAAAAAACACACATCTAAGGGGAAGAGTGACTTTTCCCAAGTCCTACAACTACCAGGCAGAGCTGACACGACCCCAAATTATGCTTTCCTACACACTTAAAAACCAGAAGGTACTTTAAAACACATCTTCTTCCTTTTGACTCAAAGTAGAAATGCATCTCAACTATCTGAAAAAGACTAATTTACTTTACCACCCAGGGAGGAGTCATGCAGCATGCCTTGCTCATCTAATTTCTCTGGCCACCAGCATAGTCTTAAAATCTAATCGAATGTTCTCGCCTGTCCTTCAAGCCAATTTATACCTCCTCTAGTCTGAGAATCATTTCCCTTTTCTCATAATTTTGAAATGCCTAAAAACTGAGACTAAGTACCTCTAAGCCTTCCATCTTAGGGATGGTGAGAAAGAGGAGAAAGATAAAACGTGGACCACAGAGCAAGAGAAGAAATAAACTTATGTCCTTAAAGAATGGCCGCAGAGCATTTCACTTCATTTTGCCCGACTGCATGACACCTTTTCCCTGTTCAAAGCCAACACTGCCTATGATCAATGACATTCTCTCGAAAAGAAGAATAGGAACTGGGAAGCAGAGCAAACAAAGCTTTCTCAGCATGCTGCTATTATTTTAATGCTTAGTGGTACTAGACAAATACATATATTTCACAGACCAAGAGTTTGTCAAAATGACTTGTTATGAAATACCCACCAACACCACTTCATGTCCAAAATAATGTCATAAATGGCATCTGTGAGTGTTTGAACGTTCTCAAACTTCATCCCTCGGCTAAAGCCCATGCCAAAGGAAAGAAAAAAATCTTTAATATGATGACAGAATTATTTTTTGAAAACTTACTTAAGATATGACATTTAAGGTAGCTTGGAAAAATTAAGAAGAGTTATTACGGTATGTATATGAGGTTACTACTATATGTTATATGGACAATTATATAAATGTTTTTAATTAATCTGCATTGTGGAAAAAAGCACACTTAAGAATACATTGAAACATATTATTACAGATATCAAAAACTTCTTTCTCCATCAAATTTCTAATACCTAGGTAAATTAACCCAAATCAGAGTCAGGATTATGACAAAATCCAAAGTAAAAACGGAACTCTAAGTCTCCACGTCATTTTGGAAGAGAAAGACTAAATATTTTGGGAACTCAAAATTTTAGCCAAAATAAAGCCCATATGAAAATTAAGACTACGTAAACAAATGCTACACTTCCCTTTCTAACAACGAGGAGAAAAAATTTTTTCTTCCCAGCAGAGAAGAGAAGCTAAAGCTAAGGTCCCTGGGGCAGCGTCTACCACAAACATTGCAACTGATCAAAACTCATCTCAGAAGTGATCTTACCAGTGCTCGTGGAAGTCAAATGAAACATAAGTGAGGTGTGAGTTGTTAAAGAGCAACACTTGCTTCAGGTAAGCGTCACCAATAATTTTCTCTCTTCCTGCCTGGTCTACCAAGTTAATAATAACCTGTAAGAGTAAAGAAAAGGAAAAAATTAAATTTAATTAGACATTAGAATCATAATGTGATTTTTAAATGATGTATTTGGAATTATATTTTAGAAATATTTTATAGCCATGCTTAGAAAGTAATCCACTCAAGCATCAATTTTTCCCTATAATGTTAAATTTTCATGTTTCATAAATTTAAGTTTACCAGAATTGCTTACATCAGTAGCATTAATAGTTTTTCTATGTATCTGCAATAAACCAGCTAGAATACATACTGAAAACAAGGTCATTTATAACAGCAAATATTTTAAATATCCAGAATAATTTAAAAAGAAATATATAAAACCTACATACTGAACACTATAAAACTTTGCTGAAATACATAAAAGAAAATCTGAATAAATGGAAATACATACCATGTTGATGGATGGCAAGATTCAATATTGTAAAGATGTCAAGTTTCCCCAAATTAATCTATACACTCAACAATCCCAACCAAAATTCAATCAGGATCTTTTTATGAACTTGACAAGTTAATTCTAAAGTTCATCTGTAAGAGTAAATATGTGGAAAAAATTGGGAAACTAATAATAATAAAGGGGGACTTACCCCATTGGAGAGCAAAATATACTCTAAATGTATAGCAACTGAAACTGTGGTACTAATGTAGAAATAAATGACTCAGTAGAACAGGACTGATGGCCCAGAGACGAATCTATGTACACTGAGGAATCTAAGATATGCTAACAAGACCACTGTGTAGGCAAATATGGACTATTCTATAAATGGTATTGGGATAATTATCTATATGGGGAGTAGCTTACATCAGCTCCCAACATCTCATTAATTATGCACAAAATTCTAGATGCATTAATGATCTAAATATTTTTTCTTCAAGTTATAAAAGAGCTAGAAGAAAATTTAAATGTTTCCTTAATTGTAGGGTGGGGCAAGACTTTCTAAGCATAACATCACACTCAGAGGGCATAAAGGAAAAGAGGGGCAGATGTGGTAACATAAAAATTTTAAGCCTGTGTACCAAATGACAGTATAAGCAAAGGTAAAAAAAAAAAAAAATGAAAGTAATACCCAGCAGAATATATCTCTGCCACATAAAAACCAATATATAAAGAGTGCTATAAATTCAATAAAGGAAAAAAGTAGACAAAGGATACAGGAGATTCACATGAGAAAATATACAAACAGCCAATAAACACGAAACTACAAGTTTTTTAATAGTCAAAGGAATGCAAATTTTAAAACAGAAAACTAGTTTTCACCTCTACACAGGCAAATGTGAATACTAAATACAGACAGCATTGGTGTATATGTAGGAACTACTGTTGCTGGGAGTAAAAACTGGTTTGATCTTTTTGGGAGCAACAGAGTGGTAGGTATCAACTTTAAATATATATACTGTTTGATCCGGCAATGTCATTTCCAGAAATGTATTTATTTTGGGACATTTGTGTCCCAAAATAAATAAAAGATGTTTTCTGAATAATTTTTATAATAGCAAAAATAACTAGTATATCCTAAAGGTCTACCAATGGAGAAATGATTAAATAACAGCCATTAGATCTTAAGTGAAAACAAGTGCAGAATAGTATATATGGTATAGCCCTCTTTTTATTTCTATTTTGCATTGTTTATATGCACGTGTCAAGGTGTTTTTTCCTGCAAATGACAAATAATTGACTCAAATCTCAGAACAAGTCTGGACGTAGCATGTTCTAGAATGTCTTAATTCAGTGGTTCCCAGTACATTTATTCTGCCAGCTCATTGTTTATCCTGGGGCTTGTTCCTTCAGTCTTGACATAGCTGCAGCAGTTCCACATCAAACTCAGATACAGCAACCACAGGGGGACTATTGGTTCCTGTGTCTCTTTTTATTAGAGCAGGAAGCCTTTCCCCAGAAGCCTCCTCCGGGACAGTTCCCCCACATCATACTTCACTGGCCAAGTCCCCAGTGAACACACACAGGCCCACGCCTAAACCAATCACCGGCAAGAGCAATGGTGTCACCACGGCTGAGTCAGACGAACCGTGGGCCCAGCACCCTGGAAAGTAATCAGCCAGGAGAAGGTAGATAAATGAGCACTGCTGGGGTACTGTTAGAAATCAGAAAGTGTCTGCTCAATACACACACCTATAAAATTGACATGAAAGTCAACAGGGAACAGGGACAAGCGTGGGAAGTGGTTATTTCCTTTGCTTACACACCTTACTATTGTCTCATTCTTAAGATTGTGTGTTACAAAGAATAAACCACATTTTAAATGTAACTATTAACACTTATAATTACACATATTGCTAAGTACACTAATTTATTCACATCGAAAGAAATTCAAATGTAGAATAAGATAAAATCCCTCCTGACCACAACCCAATCCCATCCTGTTATCAGCTGGGTGTGTGCTCTTTCAGCTCACATAATGCATCTCTATGTAAATGTGCATGCCATGTGTGTGTAGACACAGATGGAATAAATGGAAGATAACCACATATATGTAAAAATGACACGATCTTGTTTCGTGGGATTTTTTTTAAGTGGTTAACATACCATATGCCATTATAGCATTTTCTCTTCTCACTCCAAAATGTGATTTTAAGATCTTTCCATGTAAGTACACATAGATCTACCTCATTCTTTTTAAGCATTTATAATCAATCCTTGAGATATGCCATACTTTATTTACCCACTGTTTTCCAGATGAACAATGTGGTTGTTTCTATGCTACAATGAATGTTCTTGTACATGCCTCCTTGATTGGACACGTTTCTCTTGGGTAAATTAAAATTTTTATCTATTAAAGTTCGAGTTGCTCCACATCCTTGCCAAAACTTGGTATTTCCCATCTTTTTTATTTTAGCCATTCCATTTGTGTGAGTGGTGGTTTTAATTTGCATTTCTCTGATAATTACTGAAGTAGAACATCTTTTCATATGTTTATTGGCTTTCTGGATATAATTATTCAGGAAGAATCTGCTCAATTCTTTTGTACAGTCTTCTTTTGGGTTGCACATCTTTTTAAATGGATTTAAAGTTTTAAAAAATATACTCTAGATATGAGATCGTTGTCACATATAGGTAACCAAAAATCTGAAATATCTTCTTACTTTGTGAACTGCCTTTCCATTCTCTTAATGATGTCTTTTAATAAACAGAAGTTCTTTATTTTAATAAAGTCAAACTTACCAATTTTTTCATTATGGCTAAAGTCCTATTTAATTTTAACAAAATTTTAATAAATAACATTTATAGTATTTTAATATGTAAAAATTAATAAAGTTTTAATAAATGATAAAGTTTTAATAAAAATAAATTTAGTCAAATTTATCAATGTTTTTCATTATAGTTATTGTTTTTAAAACAAAAACTATTTCCTAAATGGGCATTACCCTGTATTAAACAACTAATAAAATATGTGATAAATAACAATACATTGAAAACATGGGACAGTAGTGCTTTCTTAAGTTCTATTTAGGACTCAAGGTCAAAAAGATGTTCTATATTTTCCTCTAAAAGCTTTAGTGTTTAACCTTTCACATTTTAATCCATAATCCATCTCAACTGATTTTTGTAAAGGGCATGTAGGATAGTTTTCAAAAAGTAAAATCACTGGGTTAAACAGTATAAGCATGTTTAATTTAATTGATAATGCTATACAAAAATGGCTGTACCAACATATGCTCTTTCTAACAACGTGAAATTCTCCTTTTGAAACTCAAATGCCTGTCTTTATCTCTTATTATCAGACTTCACAAATTTCTTAAATCCGAGGGTTTGCTTTCTATTTCCCTGCTGAGATTTTGTTTGGGATTGCATAAAACCTATATATTAATTTGGGAAGAACTGAAATCTATTTAATATTGAGTCTTCCCTTCCAGGAACATGGTATTTCCTCTCCATTTAAGTCAGGTTTTGTGTTCTTCAGTAATTCTTTTTTTTTTTTTTCTTCTCCATATACATGGTATCTTTTTGTTAGTTTATTACATTTTAGGGTACTTCTTCCTGTTCTATTTCTGTTGCTGTAAGAAAAATGCATTACACATTCATCATACATTCCATGGCATTACACATTCTGACTGGTCATTACTAATGGATAAGAGCGTTACTGACTGTTCCATATTAACCTTGTATGGAAATGATTGAGCTTGTATTTCACCTAACAGTTTTCAATTGATTTTGGTTTATATGATTGCATTCCTACATTGAGTGTATGAATACATATGGGCAGAGAAAAAAAGATATTGAAAGATACACACCAAATTGTTATTTCCAGGAGGTAGAACTATAGGTGGTACTGAGGGATGACTTTCAATTCTTAGTCTAGATACTTCTTGGATTTTAATAATTAACTGATAACAGTCTAATCTCTTTATGTTACCCAAACACAGTCTAAAGTATCTGACTCAATGATTATTTTTAAAGAATATTAAGAATACTCTTAGCTTATGTGTTTTTTAACTTCATGATAAATGCTGTTTTGCTTAATTATGAATAGTACAATGTTATTTTCATGAAATTTAAATAGATACACAGTCATTTCTAAATATTAAGGAACATTTACTACTACAGATCAAAGCCCACCTGTTTTTTGTAAATTTTCAGTTGTTCTTCGAAATGGGCACAGAAATAGGCAACAGTTTCCTTTTCACCTACAAAGAAGTGATACAAAATCTTTTTTTCCTTCCCATGTTTAAAACAGATATCAGTGTCTATTCCATCTTTACTCTTACTTTTAAATAATTTATTGACAGCCCAAATGTAAGAAAATTGTCTTAAAACCATCATTTTAAAGTGAAATGCTAAGCCATAGATCTGATTTTTTCCCTATTACACTAAACTAAAACATATCTGAAAGTGCAAACTTTGAAATTATGAGATTATCTATCAGTCTACTTCTCCAAAAAGGTTTTATGTGGCTTATAAGAATAAAAACCCCTATAAAACATTTTAAAAACTGAAGTTATACTGAACTCTCACAAATACAAATTGAGTTTTGAGAGACAAATTAACTATTTTTAAAAATCAACTTCATTTAGTAATCTTATCAGATTTAAATGATTTAGCTATTCCAATACTAAAGTTAAAATACTGGAAGAAATTAAATGCTCAATAGTTTTTAAAAAAAACAACTGTTATGAAGAAACATTTGAATACAGCCATCTTATCGATTTTTGGTAGATTCCATCTTAAGACATTTCCTGCTTCTACAAGTATTTTCTATATTTACTCTTTTCCAAAGTTGAACATTCAACAGAGTATTCTTTAAAGCAACAGCAATTTAAATCTGTGAAATAAGTTGTTTTGCTTCATTAAAGAAATTTTTTACTGTTAAATAAATAAATGACTTAGTCAATTATCACTCCAGTGATTATTACATTTCCCAATACAAATTATTATTTGGAATGAAATATCTGGCAAAGCAAATCTAGACCTATCAGGTATCTAATTTTTAAAAAAATTTTCTATCTGAAATCATCATTTGCAAACCAAATACTTGACATGCTTACTTCTGTCCAGACGAGGTCTTGGATTATATCGATACCCAACTTGGCTCCAAAAGACAGGCACAGAGCCTCGTGTTTGAACAAATGACAGCGTATGATTATGAACGTGAATTAACTGCTCTGTCTCCACATAATTTGCAACATTTCCATTTTTATCCACACCTCTTCGTTTGTAACGCATTCCTGAAAAAATTTAAAACAGAATTCAGCAACATTTTAAAACATTTATTTAGTCTGACTGGATTACGCTTCCTAATCAAATGTGTATCTTCCAGGAAAGCCTTAGGGATTAAATGTGCAACTGCCAAGCAGAGCAGTATCAACTTACCCAAAATCATAACTGTATGCATCATTGTTTTTAACAAGTTGAAGCTAAGATAGTTCCTCTGAACTAAAAGAGAAGAGTTTTCCCAAAGGTATTAACACTCAGGAAGGATTTATCACTGTGATACAGGCTGTCAGTTGGAATGCTGGTATGCAGAAGCACATCCCAAGTGATTTTCTTCTCTTCTCTCTATATATTTACTATGTACCTCCTTTTCTTTCTTATTTTGCTAACACTCCCCTATTCACCCCTCCTCAAAAATTAGTCTCCAATTACTGCACAGTATTTAGAGTCACCAAGCACTGTGAGGCCAACTATGTTTCCAAATCCATTATTGTCATTAGCACTGCAACACATCTGCAGCTCTTCCATTCTTGGCAGGATTTGATTTGCATGCTATTACAGCCCTCTACTCACCTGCTCTGTGCCTACTTCGGCGTGAAATGAGAGCCACTAGAAATCGTGGGTGAATGTCATCTACACAGGTGGACTCCTGAGGGGGGGTCTCTGGGCTGCTTTTCTCGTCATCAGATGATTCATTATAATTAACCACAAGTTCTTCAATCTGTACAAAACCTTGGATAATGGGGATAATCCAAAAGTCCACATCTGGTGTCTGAAAATAATATTAGTATATTGTTTCTATTCTGTACAGCACTGCTACTTTCTTAAACCCAAACACTAGCCAGCACATATTTGTCAGTTTATTAGAAGCAGAAACCTTCTATCCTTCAACCATATTCTCTGCTTATTGGAGAACACCATGGAAGGCAGGGAAGGAGGGAGGGTCTCTCCTTTTCTTTGTGGTGATAATTCAAAATGAGCTGAGAGGGAACACAGCACAGAAGTCAAACTACTGGGTACAAATCCAAGCTCCACCACTTATTAACTCACCGAGGGGAGCCACCCTCACTGTGCCTCGCTGTCCTCCTCTGTGAGATAGAAATAACACCTACCTCACAAGGTTGTTGTGAAGATTAAATGGATAATACACATCAAGTGTTTAGCACAGTGCCTGCCACATGGTATTTAACTAATGTAGCTATCGTGATTATTCCTATTGGTATAGAAAAATAAAGCTTAAAGACTGATTCTCAACTCCCAATTGTATTAAGCCTTTAATAAAATACAGCCAACTCTGATCACTTTATTATGAAACACATAGGTCTACTTTATTTTCTAGTGTAGAAAAAAACTTGCTTCACAAGCTAAAACAAGCTAAAATCTAAGTAGTAAATGAACCAGAGAAAAGCTCCTTTTCCATAAATGTCTTATTTTAAAATGTCATCCAATATAATTAGGAGAGTATTGATTAAAGTTAAAGATTTCCTCTTCTGTGTCTTTCAGACTCAGAATACTCAGATTTCTCAACTGATGGCACGCACAGAGAGAACAGGATAAAAAAATGCTCCAGACAGTCGTGCTGGAGTCCTGCTTTTCCTCTTATCTCCATAAGCAGTACCCAGCCTTAATGTCAGCATTAACTCCAAATCCACATCCTCTTCCATCACCAGCTACTCCAGGTCCTATCTCACAGTTTTGTTTTGTTTTCTGAGGCCTGCAGATAGGATCTCAGGAAGGCTGCTAGAGTTGAAAACAGTGAGGTGAAGGGACTATCTGCATTCATTTTTCTTATCACCATTGCCATTATTTATATTTTTGTTCTAGCAATAAACGCAAAGCTCTTGACAGAACAGAGAAATGTATGTTGAAATGTATGTCACCTTTATTTCAAGTTGTCAGTTTTAAATGGTAATGGAAAAGCATTCTGACAAAAACTCTGCAAAATGTTTTTAGAGCTTAATACTGTCGGCATAACGGGACAAATGCTCATTACAGGTGCCCTTATTTTCTCCTCTATCACTAGGTTTTGGTGTCATGGTTTGATCAGCATCATAAACAGAAGTGAAACAATCTCATGACTCATTCTCAATAGAGACATGATAGGTATCTGGTGGCAGACAGCGCTAGATAAAGTAAAAATCATTTATGCTAACCACCACTAAGGGGGAGAAACAGCAAGAAAGCAGCTTTGAAATTTCTGAAAGGTTAAGAAAAAAAATACATCGTCCTATTCAGCTATTTGCCTGCTCTGTTTAAGTGTCCAAAACAGTAAGTAGCACACAGCAGGCCTTCCATAAATATATTGATCGAATGAACGAACTGTTTTTGGACAGTCATAATTTTCCAACATATGTGACAGAGCTAAGGAAGAAAGTAATCATCAAACCAGAAGCAATTTCGTGCAATAATATCACCATATTCTGTGTCTTCCCTGAATCGAATACTAGCAGCTCTGGAATGGCCTTAGAGATTTGTCTACTCCCATTCCCAGGTGAGAAAACAGAGGTCAGGGAAGGTAAATGACTGGTATCATTATAGGAAAACTGGGCTTCAACATCCCCAGGACAAACAAAATACCTCTTACAGGAAATGCTATAGACATTAGCTCCGGAGTCTTAAACCACTCCTAACCTATAGGAACCTGCTAAAAAGACAGGCCTACGGGTAGGCAAGGGAATTGTAAAGTGCCTTAAAATAATGCCTTGGTTTTCCCTAGCTAAATGATTCCCATTCTATAGGGGAAAACATTCCAGTGAGATTTTAAAATTTATTTTATAAAAGAAAAAAAATAACTGGGCACGGTGGTGTGTACCTATAAGTCCTAGCTACTTGGGAGGCTGAGATGGGAGGATCACTTGAGCCCAGGAGTTTGAGGCTGCAGTGAGCTATGGGCAACAGGGTGAGGCCCTGTCTCTAAAAAATTAAAATAGAAGTAAAAAGATAAATAAAATTTATCTTAATACAATTAAAAAACACTCACTTAACAACTATAAATTTAGGACATTTCAAAAACAACTACTCACACCAATCTCAGTAAGATCTCGTATCATATATTTATTCCAAAAAAATCGATCATCAACCTAGAAAAGGTAGAGAAAAAGCAGTTCAGAAACATAGTATTTCAGTTTTCCCATAAAAGCCAAAACAGGCCATCATTTGTTCCAGAGGGTAAACCCTGTTCTTTGAGCTGTGAGTGGTACCTTCTGCCAAAGGGGCCGGCCGTCTCTCTCCCCAGCGCTCTGTCTCTGCACCGAATTGGTCAGGTCATAGGTCAAGCTGTAGTAAAAGGATTCCGAGTCCATGAACATCTTCAGCAACTCCTCAAGTAATCTTCTCTCCAACTTTTCTTTTTCTTTACTTTCCTTAACCTATAAGAAATGAATCTATTACTGCAGGAATTAAATGGAAAGTATTTTGTGGATAATACGTGATTTCTAAGGAGAGAAGTAAAAATAATCCCAAGGACATGAGCAGATAGTACTTTGATATAACAAATGGTTTGAAAATAAATTTATTGAGAGGAAAATTACTCCTCAATTTAAAATTAAAGATAAATTCAAAGCCTGTATCAATTAAATTCTTACTTTCTTTTTATTAGGAGCAGACACATTGGATTTAATATGTGTAAAGGTCTTCAGTAGAAACTTCGAGTCATCGGGAGATGGTATAATCTTCTCTGGTTTGTTAATCCCAAAGTGATGCTTCTTACAGAGCTAAATAATTAGGAAGAGAAAGATGATTTGTTATTACTTATATCTGCTTGTTAAATGTTCAAGCTGGAGTGCAGAAGTGAATGCTACTACTCATGCATTTGATTAAAATGACCTAGTAGACAACAGATGGAAAACGCAGCTGTGGTTTCCATACCAGAAAGCCACTGTAGAGCAGACGACACAAATATACAGGCCAGAATATACTTAGGATTTAGAGGTGGAAAATTCAGGTTAAGATAACAATGATAAGTTCTTATCTAATGTAACTGAAGAATAAAATGTTCTGGTTGAGGTTACTAAGGCTTTGAAAATTAGCAGCTAAGAATAAAAATGTTGAAAATACACATTTGCTGTGCTTCAGGGTCATTACTTTATAGGTATCTGTGCTGAATATTCATTCATGCTAATTAACTGAGTGTTCTGGTTGAGAAGACGTCTTAAGAGTCTGCTCTAGGGGAATCTCAAAAGTTGGACATTTCAACCACTCGCTCTCCTCCCATCCTCACTAATGAAATCAGCTTATAACACATGCTTTGGGTCCAGAGAGTAGTTAAATTTGAAGAAGCAGTAATTGGGGGCTGCAGGAAATGTGCAGGCCCACTGACAGAGGTGAGGAAGACAATGGGAACATGGCTATGTTAAGAGAACCCATGAAGGGCTCTAAAGAAAGTTAAGGGTTTCACATATAATTTCATGTGGCTCAACACACAAAGCAAATATTCTCAAAGGCACACAAGAATTCTATTAAAAATACACAGACCAATTCCATTTTTGTCAACAAACTAGTTTCATTGCTACACTAAGAGGCAGACTCCTAGCAAGAGCTAATAGTTACTAAATGCTTATTACTAGTGTTTTACTTACAAGATAACTATTAACAGATGATAAATGAGGAGAACAAAAGCTAGTTCAAGTTTTGATTATTAAAAAAACAAAGAGATCATCCCTGTTTTACCAAATTTAAAAGTAGAGACAAATAACAGGACCAAGTTTTCAGATGCAATGGAATCTCCAGCTAAATTTATTTATGCCTTTCAAAATGACGGCTATCAAAAACTAAAAGCCATTCACATGGGTTTCATGCAGCTGTAAACCGCTACCGCCCTACCATTAAAGACAAAGGAACTAAAGATGAGGCAGAAAAGATTTATAGTCCTACTGCCAAAACTGAGCTAACAATTTTCCTCCAAATAAGCAAAACTACCACGATCTTGAGCTGAAGGGGAAGAAGGAGCAAAGAACCAAGCCTCTCCCTGCCCTGCCCTGATCCGTCTGGCCAGCATACAGGCGGGCGTTGCTCACCTCTCCGCACCTCCGCGCGGCCTCTTCCTCAGCTAGCCAGCAACCCCTCACTTTGTGCTCCCCGCCACCTCCAGCCCCACTCGCCCTGTTCTCTCTCCCCAGCCCACTCCAATCTGGCTTTGCACCCCCCACCACCACTCTCTCAAGCTGCTATCTTCAGCATGATCAATGACCTCCACTTCTAAACCCAACGGTCAGCTCTTGGTTCTTATCTTAACCTCTCAGTAGCATCTCATGGCTCCTCACTCCCTCGTCCTCTGATACACGGCTGCACTTGGCTTCCACTGGGGGCCCCTCTATCTCCTCTTCAACTCGATCCTTTCCAACCACCTGACTTCTTGATCTCCAGGCTCCCCAAGGTTCAGTCCTTGGTCCCTTTCTCCATTTGCATTCACTCCTTCAGTGACTTCATTCAGTCTCGTGGCTTCAAATACCACCCATGTGCCAACTCCTCCCTCCCAAATGTGTATTTCCAGCCTAGCTCGCTCCCAAAACTCCAGCCTCACATATCCCAATGTTTCCACTTGGATTTCCACCAGGCATCTCAAACTCATTATGTCTCAAGACCTGACTCGGTATATCCAAGACCAGACCATCACCTCCACCGCCCTCACCTCCTCCTCTCCCTCCCGTGCTCTCACTCCACCCACACTGGCCTCCCTGCTACTCCTCAGCGTGCCAGGATGCTCCCACCCCAGGGTCGCTGTTCTTTCTGCCCAAATGCCCTCTCCCCAGATATCTTGCCACAGTCTCCACTCCTGGGCACTCCCCCTCCACTACCCTCACCGTGCTCAACTTATATTTCCATTAGCATGTGTTACTTTCTAACATGCTACGTAATTATCATGTTGATGTTTATGAGCTGTCTCCCCTTTCTATACATAAGCTCCATAATGGCAGGGATCTTTGTTCTGTGGACTAGTATCTCCAGTGCCTTAGCAGTGCCTGGCATTGGAGGTTTCAATAAATATGTGTTAAATGAATGAACGGGCTCTGATGCTATTAATACAAACACAAGTGGAACACCATATCCACATATGGGGCACATAGTAGTCCTGGGGATACCATCACTTCCCTGCTTCCAGGACCACATCGTACACACCCCACCCTCCTTGGTGTGGCATCGTTGTGGCAGCAGAGAAGCAGTTTTTAAAAGATGCTCTCCCTTTAGTTCCTGCTGCTGCTTTGCTTGTGGCACTAAGCAATTGTTGGATAGCAATTTTTATATAGAATGTTGGTAATTATTTAGTCATTAACAACATTTTCTTTTAAATATCTGAAAACATGCCCCAAACCTAGTTATACATTATTGCAATTTTAATATTCAAAGCAGGAGATTATACAGTTGTCAGACATAGTTATTCCTTAAGAGCATTCAAGGCAGCAAAACTCTCCACCAGGAATACATCAGAGCTCGGCTATCCTGAAGTATACCTGTAGCGGCATGCCGGGTCTGCACCCACATCCTCACCCTCGGAAGGACGAGTCCGTTCTCCTCGAGGGTCAGGACCTTGCCTCATCATTCACCCCTTTCTCCTCTCTCAGCCTCTCTCCTAACAGCCCCTTTCCTAACACCTACTGACATGTTTACATATGCCAGAATCTCTTGTTTAGATCCATTCCTCAATCCTGGAATCCACTCTGGGAGTCAGCAGGATACAAACACTGTCACAGTCCCTAGAATTCTGAGGACTATAGTGGGACTGAGAGAGCTCAAAGAGTAAAGACTCCAAAGAAACGGCTCAGGCCTCCTCAACTCAGAAAATGAGATAAACGTAAACGTAGGGCACTGATGACCACTCTCTTTTCTCTCCTCCTCTGGTCTCCATGACACCCATCTGAGGGAAAGTTCTTCCCCCACCTGTAGCTGGTCCTTCTGTTTCCTCTGTTGATGTCTTTCTGTCTCTAAACGTGATGGTGTTCCCAACCATCTATCCTCAGCTCTCTTGTCATTCTCCCTGCTCTGTCTAGAAAATGTCACCTTCTTTCCTCATTTTAACTAGTACTATGTTTGTTAACCCCACTTGTTCACTCTGAGCTCGAGACCCTTATATATGACACTTCCCTCTCACTGAGACACACTAGTCCCTCCAACGCAGCATCTCCAAAACTGACCGACATCTGTTTCCCAAATCTTGTCCTCTCTCTAGTATGCCCTATCTCAGGTACTGACTACATCACCCACTGGACCACTTAAGAAAATTTGGAGTCATCTTGCATTATTCTCCTTCTTTAAGTTCGCCTATCAACCCCAACCAATTCATGCCCATTGCTACTGTGTTAATTCAGATCTTTATCTTTTGGCCAGACCAGCGCTTCTCAATGGAAGTGCTCCTGGCACAGCAGACGGGAGATTCTTTACGTAGGATTATCCTGTTCAGTGCAGACAGTCTGACAGCCACCTCTCATGATCTGGGAGCTCTACCTGAGCACCAAGCTTCAGGTACTAAGCATGGCTCCAGGCTCCCACCTCCCATGAATCCCTTTTCGTCCCCTTTACTGTGTAGGGGCCAAATTTCCACCTGCTACTGCCGGCTTCTGGATCTAGACCCAGAAGGCCCAGACTTTAGTTCGAGCTACTGTTCCATTTACAGTCTACAAAGATGCTTCTTAAAAGCCTGGCAATGCCTTATTTTCCTATTTTTCTTTATCTACCCTCATATCTCAGGCTTGAAACAGAGTTGATAGAGGCCCATCATCTCTTAACTTCCTTATCCACAACTCCAAAATCCAGAAAACTCTGAAACCTGAAAGTTTATTTTTTTAAGTTTGTTAAAAACTCAGTTAATGGCAAAACATGCCCTGAACAGATATGAGGATATTGATAGTCAACATTTACCTCCCTTCATATGAATATTCACATGATTCTTTAAGAAATACTAATGTGCTGTATTGGGGGTAATGCTCCAGACCCCGGGGAGTGTAAAGAATATGTGGAATAAGCTTTTGAAAACCCCCTGAAACCTGAATTCTAAAACCAATAAGGCCCCAAAGTGTTTGGAAAAGGATCATGGGTCTGTGTGACAAAGCACAAACTCACTGAACCACCTTCACTGGAAGGCCTTCCCTCCCTCAAAACTGATTTTTCTAAATAAACATTTTACATTACTGTAAACACAAACATTTCCAATGAGTATTTTAAATCTTCTTTAGAGGAGAAAGTACTATAGACCACTATCTTTCTGAAATGGTTAAATTCAGTCCTGCCAAAAAACAGGGATAGAGAAAATTACTTCTTGGGATCCCTTCCAGTCCTAAGGTATTTTGTTTAGACAGAGCCCTTGGGATTGCAACGCAGAGTGCTGACAGCAGATCACCTTTCCTTTTCCAGAGGCCCGGCCAGTTCTGTGTGGTGTGTGGTTAGGCCCTTATCACAACTTCGATATACACGATCTCAAACAGAAAACCACTACCACCAGCTCTATGGAACTCCCCTAGTTTTTCTATTACTCTTGCAACTTACATTTCACAGCCAAGATTAAGGCTTGACATTGCTGCTGCTATCTCAGAAAAGGAATATAAATGATTTTACTTTAAAAGTTGGTATCTATATCCATCTGGAGCTAAAATTTCAAACATGTCTGATGAGAAATTAAATATGGAAAATGATACCATTATCTATTAAGGCAATGAGATATAGCAAATAAGATATGCCGACATGGAACAGAAGCCTATACAACTTTAAAGGGTATTTTTTCAAAAGAAAGAACATCTATGTCTTCATTTATTTGAACCCTACAGATTCTTCATACTTTTGTATAGATCATTTTTTTAAAAATGGCACCTTGTTTTGAAAAACTGGTAGTTCCTCAAAAGGCTAAACAGTTACCATATGATCCTACAGTTCCATTCCTAGGTATATACCCAAGAGAGATGAAAACAAATGTCCACCAAAAACTTGTATGCAAAATTGTTGATAGTCATATTATTCATAATAGCAAAAAAGTGGAAACAACTCAAATGTCCATCAACTGATGGATGGATACAATGTGGTATACCCATACGATGGAATATTATATGACAATAAAAAAGAATAAAGTACAGATACATGCTACAAGCATGAACCTTGAAAACGTTGTGCTAAGTGAAAGAAGTCAGTCACAAAGGCCACATATTGTATGATGCCATTTATAAGAAATGTCTATAACAGATGAATTTAGAGAGACAGAAAGATTAGTGGTTGAGGAGGGTTGGGGGAGCTTGGGTTTGGAGGGAAATGAGGAATGACTATTAATGAGGATAGAGTTTTCGGGGGAGGTGACAAAAATGTTCTAAAATTGATTGTGGTGATGGTCACATGACTCTGAATATACTAAAAACCACTGAATTATATACTTTAAATGGGTGAACAATATGGTATGTGAATTACAAAAAAAAAAAATCTGGCAAACAAATAAGGCATACACATGAGGTAAAAAGGCAACTGAGGCAGAAAACTAGAAACTCTATTAATACCAGACTCTGAAATACAATTGCTTCTGCTCGAGTTGCAGAAGACAGAGGAGGCTTTAGCAAATCTGAGAATAGTGACCACAATAACGAGCCCGAGGGTGCTGCTGGAGAGAATAAAAGCAGCCGATTATTCAACGTGCTACACAGACACCCAAATCATAAAGACACACAAAAAGACAAAACAACTAATTTTGTTTAACAAAGTCTTTTTATGTGCATATGTCTGTTCATAAAAATAGGAGTTAAGTAGGAAAAATATGCAAAAAATGCGAAATATAAAAACTGTTCTGAAAAACTTAAAAACAATATTGTTCCTCCAAAGAGCTTGGGGGCAAATGGAAACAACCACTGAGACTCCCTAGAACACTGACAATGATTGTTTTTAGGCGGTGGGATTTTTTCCTTCTCCTTTACAATTTACTGTATAATCAGAGAAACATAAAAACGATTAAGCTTTCAAAAGCTCCTTTTAAATGGAGTGATTTGGAAACTGAAATAAGGACAGCACAATTTAAATAAACATGTTAGAAGAAAAATAAGAAATTCATAATTTTCAACATAGCTGTTCTTTGCCCTTATTATTCACTGCTACAAAGTTCTTTTACTATAAAACAGGATTTAAAGAGGCACAAGTACAAATTTCTAAAATTATAATCTCTTGAGAGAAAGATGTACCAACCTATTCATTGAGATAGGATGCAGAAATGCTTTCTCCAGTTACTTTCACCCCTAATAGCAAGAGTCATTACATAGATCCAACTCTCTCCACGGACCATAATCTTTGGTGCCCTGATAAGTGCTGCGGTATACACTGTCCAGCCCACAGTTACAAAAATACTCAACTATGTCATGCGGGGGAAATCTTATTTTCCTTTCTATTTGAAGATAACCTCTTTTCCTTAGCCTATAGGGAGAGAAAAGGAAAAGTCTGAAGAATAAAAAAATTCTTAAAGCTTTCATAGTATTCCTATTTTTGTTTAAAAATTATAAGTAAATGTTATTTCCTAAAGTTGTTTTCTTCCCCATTTATCCTATAGTCAGCTACTAGTCTCAATCAAAAATATTACAGACTGGTGGCCATGAAGGATGGCAGAAAATATCCTTGAAAAGTCCAACAAGGACCCCAACCTTCTCTGGATGAGGCCTGACATTTAATTTCCCCAGGGCTGGGAGTGCCAAATATGCAAATTGATGACTGGGGGTGGACAAGCCCGTTCCCTGCTCTCCATCAAAGTGCCAGAGACCCCAGGCTTAATGCTCTCAAACTGAGTGCCAGCCCAGTGGGAAACGCTGGTGACAGGAAGTGATGCTGATCTTTCAATCTGTCTGCAAAGCCATTCAAAAGACACTGATGACAAATTTACTGGCTTAGGAAACCAATACAATTTTTGTTAGTCTGGCTGCTCCTCCCCAAAATAAAATGCAAACAAAAACTGCAAATATCTGCTTTTAACAGGCCTAATTAATGGCCACCTAAATTCTTTGTCTCTGGATCAGCAACAGCGAATTAGTTAAATAGTATGCTAGCACTAGTACTAAAAGGAGAAGCACTCTAATCTTTTTTTGATTCGTGTAACAAACAGTTAATATCAGGGTCCTCTTAAATTCATTTTAGTTTCTTAAAATTAGACTGTCAAACTTCCAGTGAAATCTAAAGCATAAAAATAACTATATTTTTACTTTTTTTTTTTTTAAAGCAATTTAACCCTGTTCCCAAACATCTTCCCCAAGAATTGAGCATGGAAAAACATGTATTGAGTTGTGGGGCGGTATGTGCTTTCTTATCTGTTACCTGCTGTTCAGGTGACAGGGAGGCAGCTCAGCAGAGTGATATAGGCCCAGACTGGTTGAGTCCAGATCCAGACCCATCTTGTGCCAGCTGTGTGACTTAATCTGTAACAGTGCCCATCCCATAGGGTGGTCCTAGGGACTAAATGTAATGATCCATGTAACACACAGGGCCTGCCTGGCACATCACATAGTGAACAAAATAGGCTATGTCAGAGAGATGACAATCTCTAGATGTCAAATCCTCACACCCATAGCAGACAGGATATAGATGCTTTTCACAGGTTACTTCTACTGGGAGGTAGCACCTTGTGGTAAAAAAAAAAAAAATCATTTAATAAAATAATGAGATTATTAAAAATAATTATTATTTTGGCCTTAAGTCATTCTAACTTGGGGGCTTAAGCCCTTCCCTGTAAAATGAAAAGATTACACTTAGATCAGTTTTAAAGACTTTAAAAAAAATTACAAGAGAAATACATGCTTTAGAAAAATTTCAAGAAATATAGATAAAAGAGGATATAAAGGATTATGCCTGTAATCCTAGCACTCTGGGAGGCCAAGGTGAGTGGACTGTTTGAGCTCAGAAGTTCAAGACCAGCCTGAGCAAGAACGAGACCCCGTCTCTACTAAAAAATAGAAAGAAATTAACCGGACAACTAAAAACATATAGAAAAGAAAATTAGCCGAGCATGGTGGCACATGCCTGTAGTCCCAGCTACTCGGGAGGCTGAGGCAGTAGGATTGCTTGAGCCCAAGAGTTTGAGGTTGCTGTGAGCTAGGCTGACGCCATGGCACTCTAGCCCAGACAACAGAGTGAGACTGTGTCTCCAAAAAAAAAAAAAAAAAAGAGGATATAGACCAGGCACTATGGTTCATGCCTATAATCCCAGCACTTCAGAATGCTGAGGCAGGATTGCTTGAGGCTAGGAGTTTGAGACCAGCCTGCGCAACACAGGGAGACCTGGTCTCTAACAAGGACAAAAAAATTAGCCAGGCATGGTGGCATGCCTGTAGTACCAGCTACTTGGGAGGCTAGGTGGGAGGATCTCTTGAGCCCAGTAGTTCAAAGCTACAGTGAGCTGTGATCGCACCACTGCACTGGGTGAAGGAGTGAAACTTTGTCTCAAAAAAAAAAAAAAAAAGGGGATATAATAAAAGTTCAATCTCTCCATTTTGACTCCACGGTTTCTCCCAAATCAGGAGTTTTCAAACTCTACCATCCACAGCCCTAGGGCTCCCTGGAAGCAGAAGGTGGCTTCCTCAGGAGAGACCAATTGGACACGGCCCCAAGGAGCCCCCCGGCCCCACCCACCAACACCACCTCAACCCACCAACACCACCTCACACAAAAGCAGCCCTGCTTTTGTGTGTCTGATATACTGAATTTCACAGATTTTGAAACAAGAGTTCCACTACTAAAATGAAATTTGAAAACTACAGGATTAAATTATTTTAAAGATATTATCCAGCTCTAAAAATGCATGTTTCTGGGCTATTGAACCAAATCCTCACATTTTTGCTATTACATTTATATCAGGTTTCCATAAAATTTCCTTTGATTCCACTTTACCTCTAGCTCAAGATCCTGAGGTTCCATTTCAGAAAGTGACAGCACAGCAATTTTGGTAACTTTACAGACCTCATGGTCTCCTGGGAGTTTGCCCACCAATGCTTTCTGGCGAATTAGAATAAGCCACCATGGAAGATCTGTAAAAGAAAAGTTATATTAATGTCTGGTATTTATAGAGTGCTGTTGTTCTGGCAAGTTGAAGGTGAATAACCTAACAACAATAATAAATAAAAAAAATGTTCATCACATATAACCTTTTACAGAGAAATTTAGCAATACCTAACAATACAACATATGTACTAACGTTTTAATACAGCAATCTCACTCTTAAGAATTTACTCTGAAGATATACCTCAAAAACAAAAGTATATATATTCAAGCCTATTCATTGCAGCAGTTTATAACTGCAAAATGCTAAAAAGAATATAAATGCCCAAACACAGGAGTGGTTGAATAAACTATGACACATCCATGCAACAGGATACTATGCAACTGTAAAAAAAGAATTAGAACTGTTCTATGAACTAATAAGGAATGATTCCTGGATGCATTAAGTGGATAAATTAGATATATTATTAATATACAGTCATCCTTTGGTATCTGTGGAGGACTGGTTCTAGGATCCCCCTCCAGATACCAAAATCCACAGATGCTCACGTCCCTTCCATAAAATGGTGTAGAATTTACACATAACCTGTGTACGTCTTCCCGTGTGTACTTAAATCACCTCTAGATTGCTTATAATACCTAATACAATCTAAATGCTATGTAAACAGTTGTCATTCTTTATTATTTTAGGGATAATGAAAAGGAAAAAAGTCTGTATATGTTCAGTACAGATATAACCATACACCTTTTTTTAATATTTTCACTCCATGCTTAGTTGAATCCATAGAGGCAGAACCCATAACACAGAGGCAGACTGTATATAATAAGGCCGTATTATAATAATATATAATAAAACATATTATTAAATCAAAGCACAAAAGAATATCTCTAGTGTGCTACCTTTCAAGTAAGAAACAAAATATGAGGTTATGGCCGGGCACGGTGGCTCACGCCAGGAATCCTAGCACTCTGGGAGGCCGAGGCGGGCGGATTGTTTGAGCTCAGGAGTTCGAGACCAGACTGAGCAAGAGCGAGACCCCGTCTTTACTAAAAATAGAAAAAAATGATCTGGACAGCTAAAAATATATAGAAAAAAAAAAATTAGCCAGGCATGGTGGCACATGCCTGTAGTCCCAGCTACTCGGGAGGCTGATGCAGTAGGATCACTTGAGCCCAGGAGTTTGAGGTTGCTGTGAGCTAGGCTGACGCCATGGTACTCACTCTAGCCCGGGCAACAGAACGAGACTCTGTCTCAAAAAAAAAAAAAAAAAAAGAAACAAAATATGAGGTTATAGAGTGAAAGAGAGAGAGGGAGGGAGGGATATGCACCACATAAGATGTTTTGGTCAATGACAGACTGCATACCCAACACTAGTCCCACAAAATTATAATGGAGCTTAAAAATTCCTACAGCCTAGTGGCATCATAAGTACGGTAGCACAATGCATTATTCACGTGTCTGTGGTGATGCTGGTGTACACAGATGTACTGTGCTGCCAGTCTTCTAAAGGTATAGCACATACAATTATGTGCAGTACATAACACTTGGTAATAAATGACTGTGTTACTGGTTTACTGTGCTGTACTTACTATTATTTTAGAGTGTACTCCTTCTACTTATTAAAAAATAATTAACTGTAAAACAGTCTCAGGCAGGTCCCTCAAGAGGTATTCCAAAAGTTTAATTAATTATTAAAGAAAAATATTTTTATATAAATTTAGTGTAATCTGAGTGTACAGTGTTTATGAAGTCTATAGCAGTGTACAGTAATGTCCTAGGCCTTGACATTCACTCACTACTCACTCCCTGACTGACCCAGAGCAACTTCCAGTCCTGTAAGTTCCATTCATTCTAAGTGCCCAATGCAGGTATACCATTTTTTATCTTTTACACAGTATTTATACTGTACCTTTTCTACATTTAGATATGTTTAGATACACAAATACCATTGTGTTACAATTGCCTGCAGTATTCAGTACAGTAACAGGCTGTACAGGTTTGTAGCCTAGGAGCAAAGGCCATATCACATAGCCTAGGTGTGTAGTAGGCTACATGATCTACGTTTGTATAATATAAGTGCACTCTATGATGTTCCTGCATGATGAAATCACCTAATGACGCATTTCTCATCCCCATCATTAAGTAATGCATGACCATATATATCTGCTCATTTGTACCAAAAAAGAAAGAGGAGAGATACGCCAGAAGTTGATGAGATTGGTCACCTAGAGGGAACAGGTGGAAATGGGGTAGGAAGGAGGAGGAAATGGAAATGGGATAGAAGGGATGAGGGAAATGACAGTTCTCTGAGGATACCCTGGCAAATGACTGGTCTCCCAGTATGTCTCTGACTCTTAGAACAATGGTAACGTTTCACATATCCCCCAAAATAAACAAATGCGAGGGGAACTCAAAACAAAACACAAACCCAACTCTATTACAAATTGAAAATCGAACCACACTGTAAGGAGACAAGGAAGAAAGTTATTTATTTTCTAAATAACTTTAGAAGAAAGTATTTTGTAAGGATAAAGACAAAAAGAACTGTATGCAATGTAGTATTCTGGTTGGAAGACAGTATTTTGTAAGGATAACGACAAAAAGAATTGTATGCAATATAGTATTCTGGTTGGAAGACAGTATTTTGTAAGGATAAAGACAAAAGAACCGTATGCAGTGTTGTACTCTGGTTAGTAAATTTATTTTTCAGAAGGATATGAGTTGGCAATTCCGAAACTACTTTATGTGTACATTAGGATTGAGCAGATAAGTTAACATTGAGGAGAATGTGGGGAAAATGTTAAAACAAACAAAAAAAATCTTTAATAAATACCAGAGAGAAAGAAGCAAACATCCAAAGTCCCAATGGTTATCTTTCCAATCCAAATTTCTACTTCTTACAAAAGATTTTTAATTAAATGAAAAGTAGTCTATGAAAAAAGCAATTTTTCAGTTTATGAGGCTATACTGTTAAAAAAACATTACACCAAAACCCACGAATTATTGAAATAGTGTTTCAAGAATTTATTATAGAACAATAACATGATATATATTTCCCACATGAAAAAATATTTTAAAAAAGATATATAGTATTTCAATTTTCCCCCCAAATATTAATCAACCCTCATTTTAAGGATAGTGCTTTAAAGATATGCTTTAACCATTTCATAAATGCAGAAGTTTAGAACATTTCATAATCTTTTAAAAAGTAGGGTAGAAATTTACTCCAAAGTTTCAAGGCTTTTACAGGCCATTTCATTATTCATTATCCCAAAACACTAACTAAGGACCTATCATGTGCTGGGAAATTCACTGGGAATGGAGAGAAGTTACCAAGCACTTATAACAAACCTAACACACAGCATATAATAAAGCACATAGCATGTAATAACCTGTTGCATGTCAATAAATTTTGTTAAATAAAAGGAAATTCTTACAATAGGTCTCTTAACCTCACAGGAATAATTTATATTTTATAATGAGCAATTCAGAGTCTGCAGTTGACCAGATAAGCCAAGACAAAGCTCTCTTCCTAGTTTGCATCTTCTTGCCCTGATTTCCTCTGGATTCATTTCATAATACTGTAAATTATGACTTTAATAAATTCAGCAATGACAAAAACACAATATGCATTATATCGAATATAATAAATCTTTCCAATAAGCCATATAATGGTATAATACCAAAAATATAAACATTTTAACTTTCAGACAGAGGTTTTACCCAAACCCAAACTCACTTGGAAAAACAAAAGGCATCTTTTTTTCAACAAAAACATTGGTACTGCCAATATTTAAACTCAACTTACAAACTCAATATATGCATATTTTTAGAGTTAACTACTCATACACAAAAATGTGAAAAATTGAGGTGCTTCTTTAAAAAAATGCTACAGACTGACATTCGGTATGCCTTAGAGTTATGAAGAAGAGTAAATCTGAAAAATTACAACGTAAATGATCTCAAATAACAGAAACAAAATTTCATAAATAGCAGTCTTCCCTTTTCAAGGAGGCTTCAAATGTCCTGGACTTTGAGGTCAGAATTCAGACTCAAATTTTAGTTCCATTACTTATTTCATGTGTACCTCACAGCATAATATGTAACTGCTCCAAATCTCAGTTTTCTCATCTGAAAAATGGGATAAAACTGCCTACTTTGGAGAGTAGCTATGAGGATTAATTTTTATAATTCATGTTATTATTCCTAAGAGTTAATGTTTACTGAACATCTACGATAAGGTAAGTATCACAAGGTAATTTACTGATACTTCTTAACACAACACCCTGGTAGTAGATGCTATTTCCATCTGACAGTTGAAAAATTAAAAACATTCCAATAACCTGCCCCAGGCAACAGAGCTGGTAACTGGCCAGATAGGATTTTCAAAAGTTTTCCATTATGGACCTTTTCAAACATACACAAAAGTAGAAGGAACAATAAATCCAAATCCACCCACCACCCAGGCTCAATAGTCATCAACGTATGACTCATAGTCTTCTATGACGTTCAACCTTTTTTTTCCCCAATGACTCTGTTCCTCTCTTTTAATTGAAAAAAAAAAATTGCAAATCTGGAAAATAAAGAAGAAACCCCATGAGCTTTGGCTAAATGCCTGAGTCACAATCCTATCTGAGAATCCAGTTTCTTCAAAAAATAAATGGCAAAAAAGGTTTCTGGTTTTACCATAATCATATGTACCAATATTTTTCTTTTATTTTTTTCAAAATCATTCACTCTAGAAAACAAAACAAAAACAAAAAACAGTCAAGGAAAATAATAACAATCTCTATTCCTGTAATTATTTGGCTTTAGGTGAAACCAAACCAAACCACTAACACACCAAAGTCTGAGAAGACCAGCAGAAATGTGTATATTGAGTTACAGGGTTAAATGATCTAAATAATATTTTTTATACTTAGAGTTTTAAAACAAGACAAATGTAAAAGTATAGCATCACTATTGTTGAGCAACCCCAGTATCCATCAGGCATAATTTTAGAATAAAATTTTTTAAAAGCACCAAATCAGGCTATAGTATCCACCAGGGGAAAAGAGCCTTAGTTCAATTAAAGCTGCCATGTTGAGATCAGGATGTGCAGTATAACAAGGAATCAAAAGCTGATTTAATCTAGCAAGGTCTAACAGCATAAAGATTTTTTTTTCAACTTTTTAAACGGGATTGAGGGTAGGAGGAAGTCAATTTTGTAACCCTGGATCCTCCAGGAAAAGAGAAACAAGGAAACCTGACTTCCCCACACAATAAGAAAACTGATTAGGAAGTGATTATCTTGAAAAGGATGACCAGTAGGGCAAGTTACAACAACATCCTGGAAAAGATTCAACTGTCTGCTCTATACAATTAAGTGACTCATTTAAAAGGGAATGAGCAATTGCAGGATACAGATTTTAACTTTTTTTTTTTTTTTTTTTTTGGTAGAGATGGGGTCTTGTTATGTTGCCCAGGCCAGTCGTGAACTCCACCTCGGCCTCCCAAAGTGCTGGGATTACAGTCATGAGCCACTGTGCCCAGCCACAAGATACAGATTTTCATTCAACTTTAGAAAAAAATACTTTCTCTGCATTAGGGTTCTCCAGAGAAACAGAACCAGTAGGATATATACATATAAGAGGAGACTTATTATAGGAATTGCTCAAGTGATTATGAAAGCCAAGAAGTCCCACAATCTGCCATCTGCAAGCTTGAGTACCAGGAAAGCCTGTGGTGGCATTCAGTGCAAGTCCAGGGGAGTCAACGGTATAAGTTCCAGTCCAAGGACTGAAAGCTGAGCGGTTGATGGTTTAAGTACCAGCCTGAGTCAGAAGGCCTGAGAACCAGTGCTGATGTCTGAAGGCAGATGATGATGGATATCCAGGCTCAAACAGAGATAGCAAATTCACCCTTCCTCCACCTTTTTGTTCCATTCCAGCCCTCCATGGATTGGATGGTACCCACCCACATTGGTAAGCATGGATCCTCTTTACTCAGTCTACTGATTCAAATGCTAATCTCTTCTGGGAACACCCTCACAGACACACCCAGAAATGTTTTACCAGCTATCTGGGCATCCCTTCCTAGTCAAGTTGCCACATAAAGTTAACCATCACATTTCCCTACTCATGACCTTACCACTAGGGAGTCCTGCATCTACGTATTTCTAGATTTGGCTAACCACCCTACTGACATATAGAAAAGACATTTCCACAACAATGCACATCTAGCAATCATTTTTATTTTTATTAAAATTATAGAGGGAATATATGAATATATTCCCATTTTTTAAAAGGTTAAATATTACAGAGAACTAAAGCTCCCTTTGACTAATCTCCCCCACTCTTATGGAAATTCTTCAAATCTAATCCAAACCCTGCTGTGTTAGTTCTCTCATATAAGGAGACCAGCAGAGATGGAAAGTACTGGTTACCATTCTTGGCATTAGTCCTTTTCATTTTACTTGAGAGCTTAAAAATGACTTATGTTCATAGCATGCAGCCGTAATTTATTTTGTAGATTCTATTTTCACTGCTCTTTTGGATGCTTTCCAATTTATCTCTCCACAAACATTCATGTGAAGAACAAAGGTAAAGAAGAAGAGAAGGTACATTTGCTAATAATGACTGCCATGTGTTTACCTCCTTGCAAGCCCCAATACTGCAGACTATATTCCTGAGGACAAAGAGTTACCCCTTCTAGGTCCACTTCTCCGGAGCATCCATGGAGGACACGCTGGGAAATGACAAGACAGGAAACATGCAGCTGCCTTAGCACTCACACAGTTGTGCAATGATGACTCAAGGAGCCAGGATAGGGGAACTGATAATTATTTTCTTTCTTTCTTTTTTTTACCACCCTCCCCCCTAGAAATGGGATCTCACTGTCTTGCCCAGGCTGGAGTGCAGTGGCTATTCACAGGAGCAATCCCACTACTGATCTGCACGGGAGTTTTGACCTGCTCTGTTTCCAGCTGAGGCTGGTTTACCCCTCCCCTTAGGCAACCTGGTGGTCCCCCACTCCCAAGAAGTCACCATATTAATGCCCACTCTGGATGTGGACACCGGATGGGCAGAGTGCACTACAGCCCAGAACTCCTGGGCTCCAGTGATCCTTCCACTTCAGTCTCCCAGTAGCTGGGATTACAGGCGTGCATCACCTCACCCAGCAAGAATTTTAAATTATATAGACGTGACAATAAATACTAACCCAAAAACAGAGATGGATACTACAAAGTCTTTTGTAACAATATTCAAATACAAATATTTTTCTTGAAGGGCTGTTGCAGATTATGCTCAAAGAGCCATAGAAGAATCTACGTTTGCATCAGGTATGTCAAAGGATGGGGGTGTGTTAAGTAAAGAAGGAAAAAGAATTCTGGAAAGGTCTGCTCACCTTTCCTTTCTTCTCTTTGAAGCTACCAACAAGAATACTCACGTATTTCTCTGTCGTTTGAAGTTGACGGTCTAAACAAAAAAACGTAAGCCAAATGACTCACTGCTCTTTATATACTTTGAGGTTATGCTTAGGTGCATACAAATTTTATATTGTCATATCCTTCTGGTGACTTGAACATTTTGTTATTTTTGAAATGTTTCTCTCTCTATGCTTTTTGCCTTACAGTCTACTTTGATATCAGCATAGCTACGTCAGTTTTCATGAGGTTAATGTTTGTGCAATTTTTTCCTCCCCTTTCATTTTCAATCTTTCTGTACACATGCATCTAAGTTTGTCTTGAAAGCAGCATGTAGATGGATTTTACTGTTTTCCCAGTAGCAAATCTTTGGTTTTTAGTTGGAGCATCACGTCTATTCACATGTAATTACTGATATATTTAGGAATCGATATACCATCTATTTGTCCTATCTGTTCCATATATACTTTTGCCTTCTTTTGGATTAAGTTTTCAAATCATTATTATTCCATTTCTCCTCTTTATTAGCTTTTTACAATCTTGTATTAAATATTATTCTGTTAGTGGTTATACTGTAGGGGATGATAACACGAACTCTAACTCATCAAAGCCTAATGTAAATTCATACTTTTACCAGTTCCTGGACAATGAAAGGACTTAGAATACCAACCCTTCTAACTCATTATTATTGCTATGTATTTTAATTCTACATTAAATTTAAACCCCATATGAAGCAAAATTCATTTAAATATGCCAATTTATTTCCCCTTTCCATTGCTCTTCATTCCTTCCTACATCTCTTCACTCCCATCTGGAATCACTTTCCTTTTGCCTGAGGAACTCTCTTTACTATTTCTTTTAGTGCCGAGACTGCTGGTGACAAGTTCAGTTTTTGTCTGTCTCAAAATGTCTATTTTCCTTGCTTTTTTTGAAGGTATAAAATTCTAGACAGCCACTTTGAAGATGTCATTGTCATTCCATTATCTTCTGGCTTGCATTATTTCCATCAAAGCTTACTACCTGCCTTTGAATTTAATGTGTGTTTCTTCTTTGGTTGCTTTTAGGATGTCCTCTTTGTCTATAAGTTTTCATTAGTTATACTATGAGGTACCTGAATGTGGTTTTCTTTATATTTTTCCCCTTGGGGTTCCAAGTACCCCCATCTGTGGCTTGTATTTATAATTATAGTTGGTTTTGGAAAACTCTTAGCCATTATTCTCATCAAATACTGCTAGTCTGTTGCTGTCAAGAACAGAATCTCTGACTAATCTTCTTCATCTTTTAAAGTGTGTGAAATATCTTTAAATGACCCTGTGATGGTTAATTTTATGTGTCACCTTCACTGGGCTGATGCCCAGATAGCTTAGTAAAACATTGTTTCTGGGTATGTGTGAGGGTGTTTCCAGAGAGATTAGCATTTGAACTGGTAAACTGAATAAAGACTGCTCTCACTAATGTGGATAGGTGTCATGCAATCCATTGAGGGCCAGAATAGAACAAAAAGGCAGAGGAAAAGCTGTCTGTCTGTCTGTCTGAGCTGGGACATCATTTTCTCGTGCACTCAGGTATCAGCACTCCTGGTTCTCAAACTTTTGAGTTTGAACTGGAACTATGCCATCAGCTTTCCTGGTCACCCACTTACAGATTGCAGCTCCTGGGACCTCTCAGCCTCCATAATCATATAAGCCAACCCCCCACAATAAATCTCTTTATATAATAATCTCTCTATATATTAAATCTCTTTATATATATACAATTGGTATACACAGTTGACCTTTGAACAATGCAAGGGTTAAGGGTGTTGATGCGCCCCCCCCCCCACCCCCGGAAGTAAAAAATTCAGGTATAACTTTTATCTCCCCAAAAACTACTAATAGCCTACAGTTGGGGGGAAGCCTTACCAATAACACAAATGGTTGATTGACACATATTTTGTGTTGTATGTATTTTATACTATATTCTTACAATGAAGTAAGCTAGAAAAAAAGGAAATGTTAATAAAATCATAAGGAAGAGAAAATATATTTACTATTCATTAAGTAGAAGTAGATCATCATAAAGGTCTTCATCCTCATTGTCTTCACATTGAGTAGGTGGAAGAGGAGGAGGAGAGGCTGGTGTTGCTGCCTCAGAGGTGGCAGAGGTGGAAGAAACTCCCCATGTAAGTGGACCCACATAGTGCAAAACTATGTTATTCAAGGGTCAACTGTACACACACACACACACACACACACACAGATTCTGAAAAGCCCCAATACAGATTTTAGTACCAAGAAGCGGGAGTTCTGCTATAAGAAACACTAAAGAGTGGAAGGAGCTTTGGAACTGGCTGAAAAGAGTTTGGAGGTGCATGCTAGAAAAGGCCTACATTACCATGAATGAACCTTTAAAGACAATTCTGATGAGGGCTCAGAAAGATTAGAAGAAAGTTGTAGAGAAAGCCTCAATCTTCTCAGAGAATACGTAATCCTGAACAGAATGTTAGTAGAAATATGGACAGTAACGGCCATTCTGATGAAGTCTTAGATGGAAATAAGGAAGTCACTGGACAATGGAGAGAATGTGATCCTTGCTATGAAGTGGCAAAGAACTTGAAGTGTGTTCATGTTCTAGCGTTTTGTGGAAAGTAGAACTTAACAGTGATAAAATTGGATATTTAAGCTGAAGCTATTTCTAGGCAAAATGTCAAAGGTACAGTTTGGCTCCTGACTAATGATAGTAAAATGTGAAAAGAGAGATATGACTTAAAGACAGAATTGTTAGGCAAAGAGGAAGCAGAACTTACAGATTTGAAAAATTCTATCCATACTGAAAAAAGCATGAGTGTGTTTAGGGGGGAACACTAAGGGCGTGGACAAGTGCTCCTTTGATAAGGAGATCGGTATGGGGGTGGACCATGGACTTCATAGGCCACCCCAGCAGAACTGCCAATTTGAGCTAAAGGGGAAGCAGTGGGGAGAATGCAGGATGGCTGTGAGACTTCTTAGATTTCACATGACAGGACCATAGAGCTATTTGGCCAAGTATGTGCACTCTTCTTCAAGACAAGGGAAGAATGACCCAGAAAGTGATGCAGAGATTATCAAGGCTGCCTCCTTGGCTTCAAAAGGGGGGCCATTTCCTTGCTTTCAACAGGTGAGATGGCCTTTGCCCAAAGCCATCAGGACAGAGCCACCCAGCAGAGCCCTAGGGGCACAACCCTTGCTGGGTAGAGCTGTGGAGGCAGGACCCCCATCTCAGTGGGTGGGTCTGGAATATGGAACCTCCACACCAGTGGGCTTAGAGTGCAGAACAATGACCCAAAAAGGAGTATTCTCAGGTTGGACTTACTTGGGCTCCATTATCCCTTTCATCTTTCCTATTTCTCTCTTTTGAAATAGAAATGTCTCTCCTGTACCTATCGCACCACTGCAGTTTGAAAGTACATAATTTGTTTGGTTTTTCAGGCTGGCAGATGACAAGCAATTTGCCTCAGGATGAATCATACCTTGAGTCTCACCCCTATCTGCTTTAGATGATATTTAGATGAGACTTTGGGTTTTAGACTTCAGAGCTGATCTAGAACAAGTTGAAACTTTTGGGCCTGTTGGGATGTGGGATGTAATAAATGTATTTTGCATGTGAGGACATAAATTGGGGCAGGGGGTAAGGGCAGAATACTATAGGCTAAATGTTTGTGTCCCTCCAAAATTCATATAGTCATTCCTCACTATCCATGGGGGACTGATTCCAGGACCCCTCACCCCCGCAGATACCAAAATCCACAAACGTTCAAGTCCCTTGTATAAAATTGCATAGTATTTCCATATAACCTACACACATCCTCCTGTATACTTTAAATCCTCTCTCAATTACTTATACAATACCAATATTATATATACTTATACTAATACAATGTAAATGCTATGTAGATAGTTGTTAATACTGAATTGTTTGATTTAATTTTACTATTGTATTGTTATTTTTATTTTTTTCCTGAATATTTTCAACCCAAGGTTGGTTGAATCTGTGTATGCAAGACACACAGATATGGAGGGCAGGCTGACTGTTGAAATCCTAACCCCCAATGGTTATGGTATTATGAGGTGGGGCCTGTGGTATTAGGTTATGAGGGCTCCACCCTCACAAATGGCATTAGTAACCTTATAAAAGAAACCTAGGAGAGCTTCCTCACCCCTTCTGCCACATGAGGACTCAGTGAGAAAAGGCCATCCATGAACCAGGAAGTGGGCCCTCACTAAACACTGAATCTGCTAGAGCTTTGACCTTGGACTGCCCAGCCCCCAGAACTGTGAGAAATAAATTTGATATTTATAAGCCACCCAGACTATGGTATTCTGTTATAACAGTCCAAATAGACTAAAATAGAAATATTACATACAGTTGACCCTTGGAAAAAAACAGGTTTGAACTGCATGGGTCCACTTATACTCAGATTTTTTTCAACCAAATGCAGATCAAAAATACAGTATTTGAGGAATTCGAAACCCACACATACAAAGGGCTTACTTTTTGTATACATGGTTCCAGAGGGCTGACTGTGGGACTTGCGTATGCATGGATTTTGGTATATGCAGGTGGTCCTGGAATTAATTCCTCCCCCTATACTGAGGGACCACTGAACTATATATATTAACATGCAATACATTCTAAGAGAATCTAATAATTGGGAAAATATCTTAAATCCCAAGGCAAATTATGTTCCAATTTGAAGGATTCAGACTTATTTCCAAATCTTTGGTAAGAACCTAAATTCAGTCCTAAGTGTCCATAAAAGCTACTTCATTGATACCTGTTACATAAGCTATTAATTGGCCATTTAGCACTTTTAAATGAACATAAGCCTAAGTCTAGAAACCAGGTATTATACACACTGATGCATGAATTTAAATTTCTACTAAAGATATGAATTCGTGGTATGTTTAATATTTTGTTTTTTTGAACTACATTAAGAGAAAATGCTTTTTCTTCCTCTAATGGAAATGGGGCACCACATATCCCTGAATATATTTCAGGAAGCACCATACATCAAGTAAATGGAATAACAAGTAATGCTACCACACCAGTGCTGGTTTTTTCAATGTCAGGTACCTGGTAGCTAAAGTACATTACATTAGGCTTTTAATGCTCTCAGTGACTAAAGAGCTAATTATTAATTTGTTCATCTTCTAAACATAGTAGCTATTCAATGTTTCTTGACTGGTTGCTCTGTTGCTTACTAAAGTTTCTTAAGTCAGAGTTTATAGAAAATTGACAATGACTCAGAGGCACAGCACCTAGAGCAAGAAACATTTTTAATAGGCTCTATTTCAAAAGCACCAAATGATGCAATTAGAAGCATATTCAGCTTAGCCTGTGAAGCTTAGGACTGAAGTAAAATCCCTAACAAAGATCTTTCATGAAATGAAATAATCTTGAAATAATCTATTATACTCTATAAACTCTTTCGTACCTACAAAAATGGAAAAGTCTTAGGAAACTAGAAAAGTCTAACTTATAAAGTACCATTAGGCAAAATGATTTTTCTATATAATAGTATATTTTGTCAGATAATTATAGCTTATCCCACTAAAGTGCTAAGATGTTTTCTTATATGTTTATTGAAAACTTTAATATATTACATAATTTTCCAACTATTAAACTCCAGCATACTAAAGATAATCAGGATTTTATTCAAGAAGCAAATTTATCACAAAGATAAATTATTGCTTTGAAAAGTGGCATAAGAATGCTTCCAGGTTGGAGGTGATTGGTCCCTATACAAAGGACTCAAGCCCACAGGCTGTGAACAAACCTGATAATCAAGTCCATTAAATAGTCTTCATATTTTGCTCTTGCTGGTTGTTACTGGCCAAGTAAATGAGAACTTACTATGTTTATCAAGAATCCCCTTTCTTAAAAAATCAGCCCTGACAATAATTTGACTCGAACTATTTAAAAATGTTCAATAAGAAAAAAAGTCCAAAAGTAATATAAAGGAAGGAATACGTATAGAAAATACCTTTCCTTACAGGTGGCCCACGTAAGTCATTTTTACCTTAACAATCCTCTTTCTGAGGCTAAAAATCAAACTTCTAATATCACTGCCATAGAAATCACTGAGAAAACAACTGGAGTTTAAGAACAAATGGATTTATGGCTAGAAAAAGGAATGATAGTGGACTAGCATATGAGGCTAGGCTGGCCTGCCTTTCGAACATCTGCCTGAAAATATAAAAATCTCACACCACTTGGATATGCTCAGGAATAAGCAGCACACCTGTTTAAGGACCCTCTGGAGAGCTCAGAACTATGGGTCATGTTCACAGGACTAGTTCAAGCACTGTTTCTACCAGGGAGGTGGACTATTCCAAGGAGCCTCGAGCTCAGATTAGGGATAAGAGGGGTGGGAAATTCTGAAGCATAAGATGATGGAACAAGCTGAGGGGAGCAAAGAGAGAAGGGTGAACCATTCAGCACCAAGGTACCTGGGGAGAGAGGCAATGGAATAGGAGGGAAACAAATACAGGGCAGATGAGAAGATGCAAAGAATGTAATCCTCTCATACACTTAGCTGCCTGCTTCCAAGACTCAAGGCTATTCAATTGAATGGGTCAGCTGAAGTACAGTTAAAGAATCTCTTAATTGCTAACCAGGAACCTAGTCACCTGTAAAATAAATAATTCTGAGATCTTCATGAATTAGAAAATGAATATAAAATGACTATTTGAATTACATTTTAGATAATTTATATTTCGGTAGAGATGTTATGTTACCAATAATATTGTTGCTTTGAGGAAAGAATTTTTTTTTAATCTACCCAAGATAGCACTTGAGGAAAGTATTCTGAAGAAACTTTAGTACATGAAAAAAAGTCACCTATAAGTTACCAAATCAGAGATTTCATTTTTTAAAATTAAGAAAAAGTCAGGAGTAATGACAACAGGCTACAACAAAAGCTACCCTCTGACTTACATGTTTTTAATAGTTTTATTGAGATATAATTTATATACCATAAAATTCACCCATTGTAAGTACATAACTCAATGATTTCAATAAAATTGAGTTATGCAATCATCAGAATGCCTATATGTTTTAATAATGTGAGTTGTTAGTAGACAATAAAACAAGCTACTTCTCCCACACAATTGTGTTGTACACAATTAAACTCATATTTAAACAAAAGCAATATCCACAAGGCTTGTCCCAGGAACCAGGCCTCCAGCAGAGGCCCCTGCCAGGCTTTTCTTTGTTTCTCTCCAATGCCTTGAAGGAGTGGAGTCTTCCAGCGGTTTTTTTAGGCAAGTACTAAAACAATCTAGTGACACTCGATTCATTCAACACTAAAATATATAAAACATTTCACGTCATTAGTGCCATAGCAAGAAGTCTCCATAAAGAGAAGACTAAAATCAGTTTTAAAATCATATCCATAATGCATTTTACCATCTTAATGATTGAGACATCTTCACCACTTCAAAAGTGGAGGAATAGCAGATGGTGAGTAGTATTTTAATGAATGAGATCTACTTGAGTGAATTTCGTCTGTGATTGTTCAGTACTATGAGTAGCAATTCCCTCAATTACTAAACAAAGAGCCTTTATTGCCCCATTAATCAACACTCCTGACAATTTTCTCTTCAAACTATTTCTGAATATATCATTTTGCTTTTTACATTCAGATACTTCTTACCCTAATTGAGCTTATCCTCTTCTCAATCTTGAAAATACATTTTAACTTGAAGAGCTTTTGTGATCCATTTAAAATCTCCAGCCTAAAGCAATTTTTTCATGGATGTCTGTGTGAAGATATGGCTGTACCCCGGACATTATAAAGAAAATGGAGAAAAGAAACACATCGCTCACAGTGGCCTTCGTGCACAGTGGCTTGCTCTGCCAACAGCCATCTCTCCTCCACTCCCCACACCCCGGCCCTGTCCATATGAGATGCCTTCCACCCAGGAACCCCAGCCCCGCCCAGTCAGGCCCCTCCATCATATACTCCACAACACCCCATACTTTTCTTCAGAAGCCTAAGTTTGTAATGATAAAACTGTGCAATTGACATATTAATGTCTATCACTCAGATTGAGTCTATGCTCCAGGAAGCTTCAGGTCCCTCAGCACACAGTAGGTACTCCATAAATATGTGTTAAATCAATAAGCACTTGCTAAACATTTTTGAATAGTCCCTGTTGTGGACCAGCACACAGGGACGTAGCAGGTGAGCAAAACAGACACAGCCCCAGCTGCTGCCTTCTTGGAGCTTGTCCTCCACGGAGGGGACAAAAAAAGAAAACAAAAAATTAACATGCAATTACAATCATGATAAGATTTGAATATCATCATCAGTTCCTGGTGGACACCACAATGAACAAAAAAATGTTGATTTTTCATGGAGCTATACTTTTATTTTATCTGTTTGACACATTACTCATCCCTCCTACTTTCTATTCCTCATACTAATAAATCTCAGCTGGTCAAACCAAAGTGAGACCTGTTCAAGTTATCAACTGTATTATACACTGGCTCAAAGTCCACCTGCCCACAAATGTCTGGGGAATAAGCCTTCCAACTTGAAAACAGGCTAATGGTTTTAAACAGATATTTTCTAGGCACTAGGTTTAATAGAACAGTGTTTTGGCAGAGATTGCTGAAAGGGTGGGCAATTACTAATAAGGGATACCACAACCAAAAAATACTTTGAAATTCCTCCATTACATATTTTTTAAAAGGGACACATGGATTATAAAATATAGCTTTCACTAATGCTAATATTTTACTACTAAAAACATTTTTTATAGATTCTTACAATGGAGTCTTTTAGTGACTTGTTAATATCATTACAGTTTCAACAAATATTAACATTAGAAAAATAGTCTAAGTTTAAAATATGTTAACCCTTAAGGAAAAAAAATTACAGTACATATTGAATGCCTGCTATTACCAAGAACTCACTTTATGTGAGTTTTATTAAATCTTCACAACAACGATATCAAGGAGGTATTATCATCTTTGTCTTATAGATGGCAATGGAGGCTTATATGAAGTGACCTGACCCAAGGCAATTGTGTGATCTTTCAGAATTACTCCACCTCTGGGGTGGTGCCTAGTCAATGATATTTAGGGAATGGCCTATCACACCCTGAAATAAAGGGTAACGGCAGGAAACAGCAATATTGGACTAGAGGGAATTCTCTTAGACATGCTTCATGATAAGCATGTTTGTGGACATTAAGTTCCTGTTATGGGCTGAACTGAATCCCCCCAAAATGCATATGTTGAAGCCCTCACCCCCAGCACCCCAGACTGCAACTGTATTTGAAGATAGGGTCTTTACAGAGGTAATTAAGCTAAAATGAGTCCCTTACGGTGGGCTCTAATCCAGTATGACTGGTATCACTATAAGAGGAGGAAATTTGGACACGGAGTTACAGAAGGAAGACCAAGGGAAGGCACAGGGGGAAGGAAGGTGACCATTTACAACCCAAGAAAAGTGGCCTTAGAAGAAACCAACCCCATGAACACCTGACCTCGGACTTCTGGCTTCCAAAATTGTGAGAAAACAAAATTCTATTGTTTAAACCACCCACCCTGTGGTACTTCTCTGTGGCAGCCCTAGCAAACTAATACAGTTCCTGTCACGAGAGCTTGCTACATCCCCCAGCGCTCAGAGTTCAGTAACAGTCAGTTACAGCGGCATGGCTCACCCACGCCATTTTAAGACTGTCAATGACATCTGCTCAAATAAATTTATGTTCCCATCTCACTAGGCAGGAACAAAAATTCATGCATTAATATGTAGAGAATAAGTAGGAGGGAAACAAGAGTGAGAAAGAGTTTAAGTACAGACATTTTATTTCCCCTCATCCGCTACCCCCAAAGATGAGATATTCCCATGGGGAAATGCCCCCGAAGTGATCATCTCAGCTCTAGCACACCTGAGCAGCACCCTCCCTTCCTGCCCATCTGACCCAGAGAGAGGAGGTGGGGAAGCACCCCAAGGACAGACAAGGAGAGTAAGATGATGTTCACAGGCTGGACAGACATCCAGGCTATCCAGAAGACAGAAGAGAACCCAAGGAGAAGCTCTGTGAGATGAGACACAGAAAGAGTGAGGCCACATGAAGGGAAACTGAGGCAACTCAGGCAAACTCCCAGGTGAATGCTGCCACAGGAATGACCCCAGCCAACAGAACACAAGAGCAGAGGAGCTGCTTGGTCAACTCACTGAACGTAAGATGTTACATGCTATTGTTGTTTTAAGCCATTAACTTTTGGGATGGCTTGTCACACAACAACAGATAAATGAGACAGATGTTAGGTAACCTCTCCTATATCTCAAAGCTAATAAACAGAGCTTGCATCCAGGTCTCCTGACTAATTTCAGTGATTTATTCACCGTTCTAAGATACGACTGAAATTGAAGAAAAATAACTCAAAAGTTTCACACATGTCATTTAAATAATAGAAAATGAATTTTAGCTGAGAACACCCAACTGTGAAATTATCCTGTCAGCATGTAAATGAATTAAAAATATACGTATGTAAATGTGGTCAGGTAGGAGAGTGTTATTAAAATACTTAGCATGATTACACAATGACTAAATGCTTTTCTCCTGTGTTGCAAGCATTTTTTTAAAACCTACCAAAGACAGAATATACAACTATGTTCACAGCAGTATTATTTCTAATAACTGGAAAAAAAAAAAAAAGGAAACAAATAATTCGATCACCCAATGACAGGAAAAAGGACAAATCATGATATATTCACACAATAGTAAAAATAAGAAACCACAGTTTCATGCATCAACATGGATAAATTTCAAAAATATAATAAAAAGTGAAAGAACACAAACAGCTTAATATCATTTATATAAAATCCCCAAAACACAAGCCTTAGCAATATATTGTTTAGGAATACATGTGTAATAAAAGCAATAATGAAAATCAAAGAATGATAAGTACAAAATTTGAAATGGCAAGTTCCTTTAAGGGAAAAGAAACAGAAACACTTGGAGAAAGGCACAGAGAGGGCTCCAAAGACATCGGTCATATTCCATTTCTTAATCTGGGTGGCAGACCTATATGTGTATTATACAACAACCTATACCACGTATCTGTGATAAACAGCTTTTTATATTTATAAAGTAGTTCATAATAAAAGCACATTTAAAAAAACAAAGAAACTAGCAAAGGAAAATTAGATTGTCCTGCAATACATGTTTTCCAATACACAAAAATCAAACTAGTTTCCAAATGCTCCATAATTTTATTTTAAAAGAATAAAAAAGGACACACTACAGAGATATACTCCCAATTACATAAAAACAATGGCAAAACCTCCTACAGTTCATAACTCATTAAAATTGTTACCAAAGGAAAAATATTTTTTTAAATATAGTGCTTAAAATATTTCATTTTGGCCGGGCGTGGTGGCTCACGCCTGTAATCCTAGCACTCTGGGAGGCCGAGGCGGGTGGATCGCTCAAGTTCAGGAGTTCAAGACCAGCCTGAGCAAGAGCGAGACCCCATTCTCCACTAAAAATAGAAAGAAATTATCTGGCCAACTAAAATCTATATAGAAAAAATTAGCCAGGCATGGTGGCGCATGCCTGTAGTCCCAGCTACCCAGGAGGCTGAGGCAGGAGGATCGCTTAAGCCCAGGAGTTTGAGGTTGCTGTGAGCTAGGCTGACGCCACGGCATTCATCTAGCCTGGGCAACAAAGTGAGACTCTGTCTCAAAAAAAAAAAAAAATTTCATTTAGCTCTTTTCAGTTAGTTTTTGGGACCTGCCTATATAATACCTGCTGTATTTTCCCACAACAAAATTCCCTCTGTCCTTCCAAGTAAGGGCCTAATGAATAACCTAGACTTCCCATGAATTTGCCTGCACTGGATAGGGGTCCCCAATAGGACCACACTGCAGACTAAACGCCCTGTTCTTTCCTGGCCAGACTTGACTATATCGGGAATGAGCAGCTGACCCAAAGTCAACCAATCCTGGTCTGCCATCTGCTTACCTCTCTAGCTTTATTCCTACTAGTCTCCCCCTTAAATCAATGCACCTGCTATATCTTTCCTTCATGGCATCTGCCACAATTGTAAAATAATTACCCATTTTTTCAGTGATTACTCACTGATATTTGTCTTTCCTCCTAAACTGTAAGATCCATGAGGGTAGAAACAAGTCAGTTTTTGCTCACTATTGTGTTCTACCAACCAGCACAATTCCTGATACACAGTAGGCATTCAAGAAGTTTTTTTTTTTCAGTAAAAAGAAGAAAGGATTATAATATTATGACTCCTTTTCTCTAAAACTTTGTTTTTATTTCATTAATATAATGGGTATAATGGGTATATTTCATGGAAATATACCCATTTTGAGCAGACCCAAAATTAAGACAAAAGAACAAAAGTCCTAACAGAATCTACATGTATCCTCAAAAAGTAAAACTTCACAGAATGCCACATTAAATTTGACAAGTTTAAGGAGTTTATAGAAACATACCTGAATGAAGTTGAATTTTCCCAATAACACCTTCTACCAACCCCAAACAAATGGGATTCCAGGCAAGAAGTAGATCAGTAGCTGAAATAAAAAAAGCAGTCATGAGAAAACATTCCCCAGAAAACACTGAAACAATCTTTTTTCTTTTTTATTATTTTATTATTTTTTTACATTACCCAGTTTCAGGAATAAAACAGTATCTTTAGCAGTATATTAAAAAAATGATCAACATCCCCAAAAAGCAGTATGAACATCCACAACTGCTTATATAGCCATAAAGCAATTTATGACAAGGCATTAAATCTGAGGCCTGAAGAAGACTTCTGACACAAAGACAGGTATGGGGAGAGAATTGACATGCAGAAACTATACCCAGATGGGAAGTGGTACCTTGGCGCCCTACAGTGGAGGAAAGAGGCTGGTACACTACAAGGCAGCAAACTGAGGAATTATCCACATTCCTACAGCACAGAGCCAATCCCAGATCCAAAGAGAAGGCCTTGGAAATTGCCATAGAGCCATCCACTTACTGGATCACACTCTGGAAAATATCTTTTCCTAAAGATGCTTACACCAAGCAAAGAAATCATGAAAGCCAAAGGCAAAAACAATAGACACTATTTCCATTTATCAAGTGCCTTCTATGTGCCAGGCATCTCAATCAAGGTTCTTCATTGAGCCACAGACCAGACAGCGATTTGAGTGACTGTGTTCTCATTTCTGCCACACGAGAAATAAGATGGCAGGCACATAGCTGGTACCATTTTAGACGCACAGGAGAAAAACAAGTTCATTACACACAACAGATGCGTAGGACAAGAGGGCTTAATTCTCACGTGGAACGCAAGTTGCAAAAGGCTGTTACATACATGGTGATAAACATAACATTTGTGGTAGTTCAACAGCTGAAAAAGATTAGCAAGAATGAAAACAGTATTTCTCTTGGCAGACAAGTAAAGTCACAATTTAATTATTACCATTTAAATGTTATTTTAGTGAAACTTATACTCAATAAATAACTCAGGGGATAATTATACAATTAATAGTTTAGCCTCCAAATCCATTTGCGTTTTGACTATTGTATCTCGAATGTCTTTGTTGTTATGATATATTCAATGGGTGGCAAAAATGACTTATTTGTTTTGATTGCAAGAATCAGGAATTTTTTTTTT
>CM052446.1:53223805-53293843 GCA_028533085.1 Varecia variegata | reverse complement strand
TTTCAAGAAAAAGGGTCTCAATCCATTAGTGGGTCACAAATTTAATTTTGTATGAGATCAGCATTAACAGCAATGAGATATAACAGAAAATAGAAAAATTGCAGTGTAAGGAGAAATATTGCTTCATGAAACTTGTTTCTGGTACATACATGCATGTGTTCACCGGGTCAGGATGTAAAAAAGTATTTACTATGAACCTCAAGCAATTGAAACACTATTTAACTTGTGAGTGAGGGTTCATTATGTCAACCTGGTAAATTATTTTGTTCAGCTCCTCTGCGTACCTCCTAATTTTTCTGACTGCTTAACCTATTAGTTTTTGAGAAGCCTTATTTTTTTCAGTCTCACGTTTTGTGTATTTTTTTCCTTCTTTATTTTTGCTTTACATCGTTTGAGACTAGTTGTCAAGCATATACAGATTCAGGGTTATTATCTTCCTGGTGAATTGCTCTGTTTATCAGGATATAATAACTGCTTTTATTTCAAATAATACTCTTTGCCCTAAAGTCTAGTTTGTCTAACATAAATATTGTGAAAGAAATATATTAGGCATTAAAAAGAAATAAATATGAACATTGCTAACTATTTCTCCTACTCCCCACACAGACCCTGCATAGACTGGTCCAGTCAACCCAGGCCCAGCACCGTGACCTTCAATCGTCCTGAACTATGCACAGGCTAGGCCTGGAATGCTGCTCCCCACCCACTTCTGCCTGCCCTTCATTCCAGACTCAGAACAAGGGTCACTGCTCTTCCCAGACACATTCCCCACTCCACCCACCCGGTAGAACTGACCAGGCTCTCTCGTGTGGCTCCCCTGAACCCCGCACATATTCCCATCATGGCACCTTATTTGGGTTTAGCGCATGTAATCACTGACTTGCCCGTCTCCTTAGCTGAACAGGAATTCATGAAGAACAGGAAGCTCATTGAGGCCTAGCCTCCTTTAGCTTATGTTCCCAGTGCATGGTACACAGCAGGCTCCAAAGTGGACGGGGGAACATATGACGTGGAAAGGTAAGGCAAGCTGAAGTCAGAGAATTTGCATGGAGTCACATAGGAAGGATTCACTAAAGTGGCAAAAGTTAAAGTCATCTGGTCTATTTCAAGTAATGAATGACATCAAGGCTGACAGAGGTAAAGTGACCGTCCAACACTACATAGCTTGCTAACATCAGACCACAGTTTCCCACTCTCAGTCCAGGGCTCTTTCTAACATACTTCTAACACCTAAGTTTCCCTACCAAATTTTCTCTGGTATAATACTCTCATATTTGTTTGGGGCTTTCAGCTCACCATCATCACCCCAGGTGTCCAAGCCAGAACCCAGGAGACATCCAAACTGCCCTTCTTTCCGACCAATTCCTATTGATTCTACCCCTCAACATCTGACGAACCTTTCAGTTTTCTCCACCCCTAATGCCACTATCCTTGTCCAGAGCCGAAACCTTCACCATCTGGATCATTTTTAAAAAGCTGCTGTCAGTCTCTAGCAGGCGGCTCACCACATAACAGGCACTCAAGTATTTATGGAATACAAGGAGGACTCTAAATATTAATAGTTTGGTACTGCTGGGCCACAGGTGTAAGGCAGGGAGCTTTAAGAATAAGGCTGAAGAACTAAACAGGGACCCATTCAGGAGGACAAAAGATGGTAAACTGAGGAGTCATTTACTCTAGGCAGGGCAGATCTGCATGTGAGATAGGACATTAGGACAAGTGTGTAGAGGATGGACATGAAACGGTGAGCCCAAAGCCAGAGACCCAGGTGACAGATAAGATTGTACAAGGGTGACCTTGGGCAGATTCCAGAAATGGAAGGCAGAACAGAGTCAAGATAGTTGGATGTGATATGGACACAGACTGCATTTGTTGTCCCAGGTAAGGAACTTCAGCTCTACTGTAGTCTCTGAACCTCTCTCAGCTTCAGTGTCCCCTTTTGCAAATGGGAATTCCATCTAACTTCTAGGGCTTTCATGAGGATTAAATGAATTAGGTGAAAGTGCCCAGCACAGCATCTGTCACATAATAAATGTTAATAACTTTCACCACAAGTTAGAAATGTCTATGTTTTTAAAACTCCAGGTTCCTATGGCTCAATGATCTTTCCATAAATTTTTATTTTAAAGGTCTACATATGGCTTAAAAGAAAAAAATACAGGCCAGGCACGGTGGCTCACACCTGTAATCCTAGCATTCTGGGAGGCCGAGGTGGGCGGATCATTTGAGCTCAGGAGTTCGAGACCAGCCTGAGCAAGAGCGAGACCCCCGTCTCTACTAAAAAAATAGAAAGAAATTATATGGACAGCTAAAAAAATATATATAGAAAAATTAGCCGGGCATGGTGGCGCATGCCTGTAGTCCCAGCTCCTTGGGAGGCTGAGGCAGAAGGATTGCTTGAGCCCAGGAGTTTGAGGGTGCTTCGAGCTAGGCTGACGCCACGGCACTCACTCTAGCCCGGGCAACAGAGTGAGACTCTGTCTCAAAAAAAAAAAAAAAAATATATATATATATAAAAGAAGAAACCAACTTCAGTATGTTTTTAAATTATTAAACCTCATGGTAGGGCCATAATTCCTGAAAACCTTCTCAGTAATAAATGCTTTATGGAAATATCTTACTGCCTAGATAGGACCCAGAATTCTATTTCCTCAGAATATGAAACATTGATCTGCAGCTCTGCTGCAGCTCAAAACTGAGCATCTAGTCTCAGTCCCAACAACCTAATTCTGGTCTAAATAGCAAATCAAGCTTGACTGCCTTCTTCCTCCCCCAAACCCTCTACATACATGGGAAAGAAGAAGAATCTAGAAAAGGTGGAGTCTCAAGGGAGGTAAAAACATGCTTGAGGCCAGGCTTGGTGGCATACAACTGCAATTCCAGCACTTTGAGAGGCTGAGGCAGGAGGATCACTTAAGGCCAGAAGTTCTAGGCTAGCCTGGGCAACATAGCGAGACACTGTCTCTATCAAAAAAAAAAAATGCTTGGGAAAGACACAGATATTGGTAAACTTCAGTTACATTCATAAAATAAGTACTGGGTTCTAAGTTTTGGGAAATCACAGAATAATATATATTAATGGAATGTGTAACTTTTAATCAGCAACAGAAAGACACCTGAGAAAATTTGAGCTATCCAATAGAAAATATGGCAAGATGGCAGAGGAAAAAAAAAAGCATGATAAATAGAAAACAAAAAAAGATGGAAATAATTCCGAATACGTTAATAGTTATAACAAATGTAAACAGTTTCAACTAACCAATTAAAAGATTGATAGAGGCACTGAGACTGAATCTGTTTATTTAATTCTATGGCTATCTAGTTTACCACAGTATACCTGTCACCTACCATAACAGGCACTCATTCAGTAGTTATTGAACCAAATAAATGGATAAAAATAAGCAAAGAGTAAAAATAGATTTCTCCTACCAATTGCTTATTTTCATTGACTTGTAATAAGACTAATATCTTACATTTTTAATGTTTTTAAAGTTAGCCCCAAAATACCAGTCTTTGCTATACAGGTGCTTTTAATAATAAAAGCATTATCTTTCAATACATATAATAAATGAACATGTGATTTCTCACAATGAAAGACTTACCTAAAAATCCTGGGCAACTTTTAAATTATCTTGCAATCTTGAAATTATCTTAAAGTCTCTAGCAGATGTACATAGCTTCCTATACCAATATAGAGACAAGAGACACAAGACAATAGAGGAAGGCCAGAAGCAGGCATTGTGTCCAACACAAGGAGCAGCTCAGTGTGTCTTGTTGAAGCCTGTGACTTTGCTGCCTGGTACAGTGCCTGGCATACAAGAGACATTTCAAAGTGTGTGTGTATGTGTGTGTGTACATATACATGTTTTTAATCTGTTACTCTTCACTAAAACAATTTGGCACTAGCAGAATCTGCTTGTATAGAGGACATGTGCAGACAATATTAGTCTAGGCATATGCAGCAACTACACTTAGTAGTGGATACCCAGTGGCCCATATTAATGGCTACTCTGGGGGCAGAAGGCACTGGAATGGCAAAGATAGCCATCCTTCCACAAAGAAGCACCACCTAACTGAACTGCTCCAACAAACATACTGTTTCCTAACCTTTCCTTCAGAAAGTATACTTTAAAGTGCCATACAAATTCAAAAGAGAAACATTTTAAATTTACAAATAAGTTTTAAAATTTAAGATTATCAAAGTTATCTAGTAAGGAGCAGAGTTGCTTATAAATTACAAAAGTATAGCATTTTAGAAACAATAAAGTAATATATGCCCAAAGTCATAAATATGTGTAATAAGCTCAATTGTTTGATCCATTAGGTCAACATTTTCCACTCTTATTTCAGATGTATTTGGCAGTATATGGCTTCTGTTTTCATATGCCCTCCTCTTCCTGGTACACAGAAAACAAGTGATTAAGTAGTGTGCCTACAGACAGCATGAGTCATTCATTCCAAGATCATATACTGAAGGCACTCCCTCAACCCGAGAACAAGCCCGGGTTTTGCACAGCTGAAGTTTATAGGCACTTTCACTGTGTCTTTAAAAAAAAAAAGGTGCCAGGGTGTGCATAAATAATCAGAACCATGTTTCATTTCCTGCTAAAGACAAAGGATATTATTGCTCTGAAAAGACAATCACCAACACCAAAGTCAAATAGATGAGGAAAAGGGTTTTTAGAATGAGGAACTGAAAGAACCAATTGTTAGCTCATCAATGCTTTAATTCTCAGAATTTCATTAGGCCAGGAAAACAGGTTAAGGATTAATTTGATTCAGGTGCCATCTTATAAATGCAAAGTTTGATACACATTTCCTTGAACTCTCTAATGGTAATTATTCTCCAGCATTCAGCAAGCTACAGAGCTAATCCAATTAGAAGTTCTAGCAGCTGGTGATTTCCCAGTGTGACATCTATCTCAATGGTTGTCAATTCGGCTGCTCATTATTATCATCTAGGAGTTTTATAAAATACTAATGCCCGGGCTCCACTTCTCAGAGATTGTCTCAATTGGCTAGAGTGGGGCCTTGGCATAGGTTTTTTTGCAAATCTCTCCCAGGTGATTCTAATGTATAGCCACCTTGAGAATTACTGGCCTAAATGATTATAAGTCACTGGGAAGAACCTGTATTAGTAACTCAGTCTTATCCTATCAGTCTAATAAAAGATGATACCTGTGGCATGCACAACTTTAAACTCTTTCATGTAGTAAAGTGTCATAAACTATATAAAGATCTCATAATACAGTGAGAGTTGGCATAAAAAGCTGGTCTAAGCTATCAGAAGGAAATATACCTCAAAAAACCACCCCAGGAATACTTAAATGATGAGAGATACCACCTAAGAAAGGGACCTAAGAATTTCCAGACATTCCTATGAAAATAGGGATCCAGTTATAGTGCAGCAAGGTCACAAAGTCTTGATCATCTTGATGAAAATTAGAAATTGTTTCTTAAACTCTACAATGTCCAAACACTAAATTGTTATGATTCTTGATATGAAGCATAAAGTCCTAATTGTTACATCTCAAGAAAAGATCCAATCCAACTCAAAGAACAGAGAACTAAAAAGGATTTTCATGAAAGGTCAATGTAATTAGGACTTTTCAGCCCAGGAGGACCTGATGGAAATGTATAAAATTGTGAAAGGCATAGACTTAACAGTACAGAACACCAGTATAGGAGACCTACACGTTTAAAAGTCATGGTTTAGAAATAAATGAAAGGAAGTACAGCTTAAATTGTAACTTTCCAAACTCACCACCTTAAGAACCTGAATGTAAAACCACTTCAAACAAAAATTAGATAAATCCTTGGATCATAAGTTCATAATGTATCACCCAAGAAACATAGCAATGTGTTGGGATATATCCCTCACCTTCTGCTCTTCCCAAAATTGTCCTTCGGTATCACTTTCAGAAACAGGATTCTGGGAGCTAAATCAAAGCACAGATGAGCTAAGAATTGGTATTTTTCTTTCCTCATTTTAAAGCGATTAACAGATGTGTAAAATTAGCATTTCCATCATTAAATAGATGTAACCTTTCTCCCAGCTGGTGTTTAAATAATTTCCTAGCTTTTCCTCAAAGTTTTGTTCAAAATTAATTTACTCTCTCCCTTCTAAGATTGTTTGCACAGTCATTCTGCCATCAAAGTCCTCACTAACAAAACGCTCTGCCTTCAAACCCATCATCAGGTCTAGGATTTGCCATTTTATTTGGCCTCCAATGAAAAACTGCTTCCAGATCAAACAAGGGCCACAGCACAGTGTCCTGGGGGAGTGAGGAGGAAGGGAAAACATGTACTATTTCTTATAGTTTGGCCTATTAGGCACTATTTATCCTCCAACTTTTTTTTTTTTTTTTTAGCACCCAATTAGAAGAAAGGCATTATACATACAAAGTGTTATCTCTGGCAAGACAAACAAAAAGTCCCTAAGAGTCTAGTAGTGCATAGGACACCAGTGTTTTCCAGGGCTTTCCACTCTAATTATAGAGCAATATAATCACAGACTATTTACAGCTGGAAGGAACTTCATAGAATCAAAGAACACCTTTCTTCCCACTTTATTAGGAAAGAAAAGAGATTTCCACCATCTTTGAAAAAAACCACTAGACCTCAAACCTCAAGACCCAGCTCAAATCTCCTACAGAACTCTGTGTTAGAGCTTTATCTCGGTATCTGTCGCAAAAGAATCATGTGTGTCTCTCTTCCATTGGACTACACCCTCCACTAGGGTAAAGACAGTGTTTTATCCATCTTTTTACTTTGCCACTGACTAGCAGACAGGTCTTCAATAAATGTTTGTTGAAGGAATAAATGACTTCACAGAATTTCAGATGATGTAATTTGTTAGCAGAAAGAAATCTAATACTAAATTAATGGGGGGGGTGTGCATGCACTGCTTCTTCAAGAAAAGGGAGTATATGAAAGGTGCAAATGGGAATGAATGACTGGCACAGCTACTAGGGATGAATCCTGGAAGTTAGTTAAGTACAAACGCCTAGAAGAGAGACCAGCAAACTACTATTCTGCTGAACACTTTGGCTCACTCACCACAGCTGTCCCCTGGGGGAAGGAAGATATCTTAAGCTGCCAACAGGGAGAATAACTTCTTATCTGGCATAAAAACAATATATAATGATAGTGTGAAACAATAATATTATACATACAAACTACTAAAATTGGAAGTACTATGGCATGTTTAAAATTTCCTAACATTTCAGTTAGATAACTGCCTCAAATTTTACATATTGACCTTGCAAAATTATGAAATTTCAGTGTAAAAAAGTGAAAAGCTGTTTCAAAGAATGAGATTCATAAAGAAAATCAGCACAGCACTTTAAAGTGTCCCACTACCAAGTTAAAGAAATGCAAGGGTAAACTTGAAAGAACCTGAAATTAAAAGTAAGTAACTTAAAATAAAAACTATCAATGAACACTGACCTAAAATCAACCTGTATTTCACTCAACCAGACTTACCAAAGAAAGCAGGAGTGGATGCTTTTTTGTGAATGGAAGCAGCTCCCTTAAGAGACTACAGCAAGCAGAAGATGAGTCATTCTAACATAACACACAATTTAACTAAGATACTATCAGTATGTCTTATGATAGTACCATAATGCTAAATGTTCAGTGTTTATCCTCACTTTAAAAATACTCTTTATATATTATTTAATGTATTATCAACAGCTATTGATAATTTTTAAAATTATTTCCCTATTTGATTAAACATACTGATTCAAATGTTCTCAGCTCAATTATGGTCAGTTGTCACATAATGATTAGGACTTAGATCAGCTAATGAATAATTATTTGTTAGAGGCTCTGTGAAACTGCTGTTATTTCTCAGACTTGCATTTGCCAGGCTAGATTTTTTAAAAGGTTATGTTTTAAAACATATTTGAGCAGGAATAGAACAGTTTACAAAAAGACACACAGAGAAATAGTAACAGCTTGTAAAGATCTAACGCATTTAAATCCCCATAAAACCACGCCAAAATGAGGTTAGACTAAGACGCTGAGAATGTACTGAATCAATAGCACAGCCAAACTAGTTTGATTTTCCAATAGTCGAGATCTATCTGAAAATACATCAACCAATCCCATCATAAATCACAGAGACCAAAATTAGCAACAGCAACCTTTTTTTGCACAAGGGCCAGTTTGGGAAAAATAAAGATGCCTATGGGTCTCATTTATTTTCATTCAAAAAGATTTATCAAATCCTGCAGGCTTAAAGGTTAGATTTCCCCCTTCACTGAATAAAATGACAATGAGAAATTAGCATGACATTTTTAGGTGGCAAGAAAGGCAGTAAGTTCTAGTCTTTTGTTTTTATATTCTCCATTTAATCCTCCCAACAACTCCTTTGTTACTCAAACCATACAAGGCAGACCAGGGACTAGAAATATTTCAATTTATTCAATAAAACTTTTACAGAAGACCTGCTGTGGAGCAGGTGCTAGGGATCCCTCCATGACATCTTTTTCCCTATGCTAGGGCTGTGTTAGGCTGGGCAGGTAGGACAAGGGGGAACTTCCACCAATACAGCCAGGTTCCCAAAAGACCAAACTGTCCGGGCACCTTGGTTTCTGGCACCTGCATGATCTACCCTAGAAGGGCTTGATACTACCTCTCCTCTGTCCCCTGGCCTCTGCTGGGCATGGCCTGGCCAGAACACACATGTCCAGGAACCAGTGATTCTACAAAGGTCCCTCCCTTCTTTGAAGGTGGTTGCCCTAAAGGCTTTTTCTCCTCCACTTCATCTCTGCTTGATATGCTCTGAAAGGATGCCCATGAAATTGGATCTAGACCTCTTGCAAAGCTAGACTAAGAAAGGCTTCAGGTTGCTTATCACTGGAAGAAATAGTTCCCACAGAGTACGTATCAATGTTCCTGCTCAAAGATCTACCCTGTATCTATTCCCTTCCCAAACTGCAGATGTTCTAAAAATTTAAGAAGAGAAACCTGAAAATTACTACTAGTCAATCTACTACATAAGGACATTCCTCATAACTATATAAACTAATTTTACAAGAAAGGAGCCAGGGCAGACACAAGGTCAAAGAACAAACCTATTACCCTATTATCAGTCTTTTCATTCTGTGTAGATCCTTCTCCGATGTGTTTGCTTTGACATTGAGAGGCTATTTTATTCTCTATATAGGCTACACTTAAGAATTAGGATAGCTAAGATACATTTCAGCTATTACCCATGAAAATATAAATCCTATAACTTTGTAGTCAAGGAGGTAAAGATTTATAAAACATTTTTGTCAAAACTGAGGAAAACTTGGCCTTGGCGTCAGATACTAGCTTAGAAGCCTGCGTCTCCCTCTTACTCTATGAGCTTGAGCAAATTACTTATGTGTGCTTCAGTTTCCTCACCTGTAAAATGAAGATGCTAATGAAACCCTCCCTCCTGAGGTTTACTGTGGGGATGAAATGAAATAATACATACCAAGGGCTTAGAACAGTGTCTGGTTCCAAAAAATGCTCAAAAGCCACTATTAGCTATTCTTAATCTCAGTAAACAACAAAATATGCACAAAAACTTCCCTCAGTCTGTAAAATCTGATTCCAAAAATTGTCAGTCACCTTACAAAGACCCTGTCTTTTATTTTTTAATGCTAAAGGGGGGATAAGTCTTTTCTATCTTAAAATAGGAAATAAATGCACATTCATACAATATGTAGATGAATAAAAATAAATGTACATAAAAATAAATATACAGACCTATTCAACCCAACTGCTAGCCTCTTAGTAATATTAAACATGGAGTAAAAAGTGGTGTAGGATATAAAACTGGCAAGCCATTTTAAAGAAACTGAAGACTAAAGACACTAAGAAAAAACCTGGTTATTCAACAATAACAAAAATGGTTAGAAAGATTTAAAATATATACTAGGTAATTTCTTTTGGTGATAGTAATTTACTTTTTTAATTAAAATACCCTCTCACATTTTGTCATGGTAATGTGTGAATTTTTAGCAAACTCAATTTTAAAAAAAGAAAGTTAAAAATCCTTTTTTAAAAGTAAATGCCAAATGACACAAAACTCTAAACTGAATACAGTTTCATAAAAATGATTCCTCAAAAAAGAAATACTCTATGGGGATTTCAATTCCATAATGACAATTTCTCATTCAAAAAAAGTTAACTTCATATGACACAGTAAAAATAATTTCATTATCAAAAATTAACTAAGAAGAACAGGAAAATTTTTTTATGTTTCTATGAATTCTAACTGATAGCTATTATCCTCTCCAAAAACAAAAAATGTTCACTAGTATTCATCAGAGTATCACCTTTCTATATATAGATTATATGCTTATGAATGTTATATGTATGACAGATGCTTTGAGATCTCTTCGTGGTCAGTCTCAGAATAGAATGAGGCAACACATGGCAATAAATTACATAACACTGTCATATCAGACAAAGCCACAAGGACTAGTGGAAGCAATTTTAAGACTGAAGAGAAGACCATATCACCATTCTCCAAAAGTGGATTGTATTATATTTCTTTTTAAGTCTTTAAATTACAAGTCTTATCCTTAGATATTAAACTCTACTCTCAGGAGATTATGGAATGTTTACACAGAGCTTTATCATTTTTCCTGCTAGAAAATAAAATAAAATAACCTAAATATCTATCTCTGGTGGTCATTACCTTGCAAGAGACATAAACATCTATCAAAAAGCAGTGCTATGTATGAATGCAGACTACTAAATACCCTTTTAAAAAAATGGAAACACCAGAAAAATAACAATACTCAGTTGTTTTGCTAGAAGAAAAAACTGAAAAATTTAAACAATGTTCAAGATGAACAAAACAAGGACTACTACCACAAAGATTAAAAGAAAAAGATGATGCTACATCAGACAGAAATATAACACAAGTGGAAGTGCACATTTCCTGTTTCTTCATCCAACTGGACAGAGATTTTCAGCCCCAGTTAAAAGTTCTTCCAAACAGAGACTAAAATGTGTAATAAGCATAATAACATTTTATTTTTAAGACAAGGATATTACTGAGAGAAAACTTGGACTTAAATTTAATTCAGCTCAACTCGACCAAAACACCTTCCACGTCCTAAGCCCTCTAAAGCCTAGAGACACCAAGATGAATAAAGAATGGTCCTCGCCTTGAGGAAAACACTGTCCACTGGGGAAGAAGTAGACAAACTACTATTACATGATGCAGTAAGGGCTACAACTGAAGCGTGTACTTAGTGTAGAAAGTAGCTGGAAACACAATAAAGGTGGCCAATAATCCCGTCCCAGGGATAAGTGCTGGGTGAGCACAGCGTTGGGTGCTCAGATTGGCATCTGAGGAGCATCTTGCAGAATGAACTAGGCAGGAAAAGGGGCTTACAGTAGCAGACATTCCAAGCTAAGGAAATGGTCATTTTAACCTTAAACAGCATCACTACTGATTCTTCTGATGTCTCTAGGAAAAAGAAAACTCTTGTTTCAGGTTGTTCCATAGCCACAAATGTAAAAACCACAATGCCCACAAGCTTTTTTGGTCTCTTAATACTGCTCTTTGGAAAAGAAAAGGACTTGGTCATTATCTATTCAGTTGAAGAACCAAGAGGAAACAGTGAAAGATTTTAAATGCTGTCACTACAAACAATAGCAAAACTTGCCATAAAAGCAGAGGGGGAAAGTCCAATAAAGAGAATGTTAAATGACTCCAAATATAGAAAAAGATCTAAAAAGTACTTATTCAATTCAAATATCATCATTATTTTTTTTTATGCGTGGGGGGTTTTCCGGTAAGGACCAGAAAACCTGCTAGACAAATTCTAAAACAGCTGTAACACTTAAAATATCATTATTAAATAGCCATTATTTAGAAAGGATCTTCAGTCCTAGACAGGATAAACTATGGTAAAGTCAAGTGCATGGGATCTTTATTCACTTGCAATACTTAAACACTTAAAGATCAAAACTGGTTGTTACTTCTGAAACATAATGGCCTCTTCCTTCCTCTAGATTTCTGGTCTACCTTAGTCTGTGATCAGCTATATACTAAGAAGTGAAATAAACTTAATTGCAAAGGTAACGGCCATTTTATTCAGAAACAAAGTTTTAAGTTTGCCTTCTGATATGGACTTTGGACAAATATACAGTAATCCAAACCACAAAGCTTAATCCAAAATCTAGGCCCAGGTTACCCTTCATAGTTGAGGAAACTGAAGTGCAGAAAAGTTTGTACTGTCAGATAAGTTGGAGACGATCTCAAGTTGCATCCAGCTCTTACAGTCTAAGCTTTCAGAATCCAAAAAGTTAGCTCTTTTGACAGCCTGGGAAGTTTGCAACCTACTTCGAGCTGCACTGAAGCCTTACCCAAACTTTGCGGGATAGGGAGAAAATAGCCAAGCAAATGGTCAAAGCAGGAAAAACAGAAGAGAATGACAAGAGACTGGCCAAAATCTGCAACAACTTCTGTCCTAAGATCAAGAACCTTATCTGGGCACAATAGTTTCTCCTGCATTCTCAAAAGAGAAACTAAAATGTAATAGCAAGAAAATAAATACAACCAGAGCCTAGGAAAAAAATAAGTTCTCCTTCACTGCTCTAGCAAAGCAATGAGCAGGCCTTCATAAGAAAGCAATGAGGACGGCCAAAAAGTGTTCTGGAGGCCAAAGAACTGCCCTATGTCAGTGTCCCAACTCTACTCTGTGACCGCAGGCAAATTAATCGCTCACACCTTTCTCCTCACCTGAAAAGGAGGGTATCACCACCACCTGTTCTGTAAGATGGTTGTGGGGATTGGGAATAACATTAAATGGCCTGTTCTTGGAAGCCACTCTATAAATGGTGACCAGCTGTGATCTGAAAAGCTCACCTGAAACCTTTTATACTTTTCAGTTCATACCACGTAATTCTTTTGTCTAGATTGCATATTAAGAATTACAAGTAAATTAGAAATGCTCTGGCTATTTCTTTAAAGTGAAGGATCTCTGAATGATTAGGGAAGAGGACTGACAAGCTAAAAGGGGGAGATGCCACTCAGTCCCCTCCTACAGGAAACTGGACTGATGATGGCTCTCTGAGGGCAGGACTGCTCTGTTTAAACCACGACTGCAAACAAATTTTCCTAAAGCAAGTTAACTGCTGTAGCCTTAGGCCTCTCCTAACAGTTTACATGACTCCCAAACAGGGGCCCACAATAATTTTGTATCGCACAATATCGAGTCACACAAAAATCTCAAAATTTTACAGTAGTTTAATTGTACTGCAATATTAAAATCAAAGACAAGTGCCTTAAGTTGGGTGCCTATGAGGTAACCATAACAGAGTTACACCTGTAATAAGGAGACCAGGAACACCTGGTGAGCAGGGAGTGAGTGTCCAGGAGAGCACTCGACCGAACTGGCACAATCCCTTGAGGTCAGAATTGGAACCCAGAATTTCTTGCGAAGGACATGTAAGAAGATCCTCCAGGGTGAAAGAGCCCTTTCAGGCCAAGCTCACCTGGCTGGAACTTTCTGCTGGAGGTGGACCCCCACACACCCACACTCCCACCCCGGGCCTGGGCCCGGGGTCCCCGACCCCGACGGAGGGCGCGCGGCGCGGAAGCGCGCCGGGAAGCACTAGGGTCGTCAGCCCTTCCTGCACGGCAGAGGGGCAGGGGCTCGGCGCTGCCCTCGGGGCAAGACCGGGGCTCCCCCCCGTCAGGAAATCCTGACAGCCCGCGCGGCCCCGCCTCGCCAGGCCGGCAGGCGGCTTCTCCCGGCGGAGGGGCCCGGCCGCGCCCCCTCCACTCCCAGCCCGGGCCCAGCGCGCCCCTAGCCTCACCGGGTCGGAGCTGGAGGCCGCCGTCGCGACGGCTGCACCACAGCGCGCGCTCGCCCTGCTGCAGGATGTAGTGTTCCTTGGCTTGGAAGAGCTCCATGCCGGCCCCGCGCGCCGAGGGAGGCGGCGGCCCGCGGGGGGCGCACGGGGCGTCCTCGTTGGCCGCGGCCGCCAGAGCCCGCGTCCCGGGAGCAGCTAGGAGGGACGGCGCCGGGGAGCGGCAGCCAGGGAACGCCCCGGGGGCCCGACCCGCCGGCGGAGACGCGCCCCAGCGCCGCGGCGGCCGTAAAGGCCTCTCCCCCGGCTCCTCCCCTTCCCTGACCCCTCCCCGATCCAGCCCGGGCCACTGGCTCCGCCCCCTGTTCCCTCTCTTTCCCGCCTCTTTCTCCTTTCGTTTCCCTCTCCCTTCCTGCCCTTTCCTCCGGCTTCTCCCGCTTTCTCTTCCCTCTCCTCCTTCAGCCCGCCTCCCGCTCTCCCGCAAGCTCCTCCCCCGGCCTGCCGGCCCGCCTTCCCGCCCGCGGCGCCGGATGGCAGATCCTGAGCCTGGCTGAGGGTGGCTGAGCTGGCCGCGGTCCTCCGCGCGGTCTCGGGACAGACGCCCACTGATGGGGTGTCCCCTCCCATGCCGGCAGGCTACTCCTGCCTTTCACCAGCCCCGACGGAACCCAGGCCGAGCCCCGACACCCAGCCCGACAGCCCCTCCTCCCGCGGGCCTTGGCTGCCCGCAGAGACCCGCACCCGAGAGCTGGAAAATGCGACCCACCGGGCTGGGTACAGGGGTTCGTCCCCAGCCACGCTCTCTGCCGAGCGCAGGCGTCTTCTGTTGTGGTATTTCCTACTAGAACAGACTTTTGACAACAGCAGGCATTCAATAAATGCACGAGGGGAGCATGTAACAATAGAAAATACACGAGAATTGGCAGCACTGGGCTAAATAGAAGGAAAGTACAGGTGCTATTGTGTTCCGAATTAAGCAGGATGAGTCTGAGAAGACTTCACAAAACGAGGCAGTGAATGAAGTGGAAGGGACACAGCTTGGCGAGGGTAAGATGAATGGAAAACTTGTGGAAGGAGTCTCCCCCAAGCATCTCTTGAGCTCAGCCTATCTTGAAAAACCAGTTGGTATCTTGAACAGAATGGGTTTGGGGAATGAGGCCCCCAGTTCCAGGCCCAGTTCGGGTTCTATCCAGCTGTGTGATCTAGTTCCTTGGCCTCAGGTGGCGTTTAACCAATGACCTTTAATTATACTCCCAATTCTATAAATCAGTGAGTCTTTGTAGTCCTATCTCCTGTGGTCTCTAATGCCTGAGGCAGAAATAAGAGAAAAAGACAAGAGGTAGGAGACAAGAAAAGGGAGGCAATACTTTTTTTTTTTTTTTTGTAGTGACAGAGTCTCTCTCTCTCTCTCTGTTGCCCAGGCTAAAGTGCATTGGCCGGATCACAGCTCACAGCCTGGAACTCCTGGGCTTAAGCAGTCCTCCTGCCAGCTTCTGGAGTAGCTGGGGCTGCAGGCACCCACCACTATGCTTGGCTAATTTTTTTTTTTTTTTCTGTAGAGACTGGATCTGCTATGTTGCTCAGGCTGGTCTGGAACTCCTGGCCTACAAACAATCCTCCTGGCTCAGCCTCCCAAAGGGCTGGGATTACAGGTGTGAGCCACCATGGCCAGCAAGGAGGCAGTACTTTTTAAACCTTCTCCTCAAATAAAAGCAAGAGGGCCCAAAAGCAGGAAGGAGTTCCACATTACTAATTATTCCAGCCCACAGTGATTTCATTATTGAATTTCCATAGCACAGAAAGTCCCATGACAACAAAATGTCCTGGAATCTTTTCTGATAAGTACCATGCCTTCTGGGCTGTCCAGACATCTCAACATATAGGGGGTGGTTATTATACTAAACCTTTGTGTTGTGATTTGGACAAAGACAATAAAGATAAGGTTCAGTGGAACTATCAGTTTCAGATTTATTGTTGAATTCAGCCATATGTTGACTTTCCTTAGCAAAAATGAGTAATGAGAAATCCTACGAAGACAATGTCCTGCAAGTTATTTCATTATAGTGTTAATAATCACATTGTCGGATGTGAAGAAAGCAATGCTGTTGCAACTGTTTTAAAACCATAAATTAGTTGATTGAAACTTTCCCTGATGTTTCAGATCAGTGGCTCCAACCCTGGTTACCTATTAGAAACAGTTGGGTAGTTTTTCCAACCATAACGATGCTCGGACCTCAGACCAATTAAACCAGAATTTAATTGGGATGGGGCTCTGGCATCAGTATTTTTTTCCTAAGCTCCCCAGATGAGTCTAATGTGTAGCCAGGGTTGAGCACCACTGTTTTAAATGAAATTAATTAGAAAAACCTGCCTGATTGCAGCTTAGAAGAAAACAGCGGTCAGTCATTAACTAATACCATTGTATGGGGTTGTTTACCTGTAAATCCAGAGTTAACAAGCAAAGTCCTTAGGAAAGAGGAAAACATGGAGGGAAGATGTTCCTGTAATCCATCTGACCCAAATGCACACTGCTCTCCTCTTTGGGCGTCAAACAGATGCTCTGCTTTGGGGTAGGCAGAGCCCTCGCCTGGCTGAGCAGAGTGAGTGAAAAGAGTAAATGCTCTCTGTCCCCTGCAAACATCACATCCCCAGTCCCCTGCCACAGCTACCCTGCCTTACTCCCGATACGGACTTGCCGAACCTTGGACCCTCCAGCTTCTCCACTCCCTGGCTGACCGCTCCATCCTTGGCCTGTGGCTACCTGCCAGCCTTCATCACCCTCTTCCAGCTTCCTAATTCAAGGTCCTCCTGCCCTGGTGTCCCCCAGGTTATAGTAGAAAGTTCGTGTGATGCTACTCTGTTTTTTAAACATGGATGACCATGGTACAAATTATATATCTTCTTTTACATGTATGGCATATTTACACTAATTTAAGTATATTCACTAAGGAGTCAGGTTTTAGCCAGTTCTGTGTGATCAGTTCACTTAATCTCTTTTATTCTCAGTTTCCTTATTTATTAAAAGAGATGATCACTAAGTGTTCTGCCAGTAGTGAAATCAATGAATGTGAGGAAATGTGTTCACATAGTTAGACCTACACAAATAACAACGGTAAATATCCCCACTCTGATTATCGATTTGACCTTTCAATGTCAGGTTTATTATTTATTTATCTCTCAGATATTGGGGTTTTGATTAGACTTTGGTGTACTCTGGTGAAATTTGACTTTTAACATCATCTCCCATCTTCTACTTGTCCACAGTCTTCTATGTTGTTTGTCTATGAGAACTTTCTTCAGTCGTGTCTGTGTATGAGAAATCTCCCAAAGGAGAGATTTTATATATAAATTTTTTTTCCACCTACCAGGAGGCTGCTTATTTCTCAGGTCAGCAGTTGGGGTGGCTTAACTTTAGGGTTAAGGGCCTAAGACAGTCACAAACTGTGATGATTAGTTTTATCAAGTGCACTAGGCTCACGGATGCCCAGAGAGTTGGTTAACTTGTGCTACCTCCTCACATAACCTCATCAAGGACAACCAGAAATTGTAACGACTATTGTGGAGCACATTGACATATATACAGCTGTTCAGTTGAGAAGTACCATAGAAGAAAAAGGAGGAAACTCCTTCATAAGGAGACTATCATGTTGGTCTAAAAGAGAGGGAGATCACTTTGTCTAAGGTAGAAGACCACCTCTTCTTCACTTCCATACTTTGGGGGTTAATAAGTACCAGCTTTTGGGCCAGGCGAGGTGGCTTACACCTGTACTCTTAGCACTCTGGGAGGCCAAGGCAGGCAGATCATTTGAGCTCAGGAGTTCGAGACCAGCCTGAGCAAGAGCAAGACGCCATCTCTACTAAAAAAATAGAAAGAAATTAGCTGGACAACTAAAAATATATAGAAAAATTAGCCGGGCATGGTGGCACATGCCTGTGGCCCCAGCTTCTCAGGAAGCTGAGGCAGAAGGATCACTTGAGCCCAGGAGTGTGAGGTTGCTGTGAGCTAGGCTGATGCCACGGCACTCTAGCCGGGGCAACAGAATGAGACTCTGTCTCAAAACAAAACAAAACAAAAAAAACATAAGTACCGGCTTTTGTATGGTCTGATAAAATTGCCAAGGACCCAAGTTATTGTTTAAATTAGCTACAATTATTCTTTTGTGTGTGTGTGTGTGTGTATGTGTGAGAGAGAGAGAAAGAATGTATTTTCTGCATCTAATATTTCTTCTCTCTCCTTGCAGAGGCAAGATAATTAGCCTTTTACAGTAATAATTTCATATTTGTCTAAAGCCAGCTGTATCTCACTTCCTTTCTGTATCTCACTTCCTTTCTGTTATGCATTTACTTTTCAATTAAAAACCAAACCAAAAAAAAAAAAAAAATACAAACCAAAAAGACGGTTTTAAAAAAAATCAGGTAGTTCTAAATAAACTAATTTGGGAAAAAAAAGTCCAAGATACACTGTTAGACAGAAAAAGTCCCGGTTGTAGAATAGTATTTTATAGTATTCCATTGGTTTTTCAAAGGAGGGAATGGAAGAGAGATTATATTTTTATAAGCCCAGGACACTTCTGAAACAAAACACAACATGTAGTCACCTCTGTGGGATGGAAATCGTGGGGGAGGGGTGCAAAAGGGAATCAGGCATGTAGGAGGGAAGGAAGAGCCTTTTCGCTTTATATTACTGTACACTGTTTTGATTTTTTAAAACCATGTGCTTTTAATGTTTTAAATCTTAAAAAAACCTAGTTAAGTGTGTATATGTGTGTGTCTAAAAATCATTCCTTCACCACACACAAAAACATATTTTTAGGCAGCTTATTGCCTAAGGATCTAGAGCCTTTTGCCTTGGCAAGCTGGGAGTCCAGGGCCACAGCTCTTTTTACTGATTCTTCATACTCTGCTTAATATTTTTGGGCCTCCCTAAAACCTTACATGCTGTCAAAGAGAGGTACACTTAAGTATATAAGCCACCTTTGCATACTTTTAAATGGAGTGTGAGAAACCGTTTTTTCTTGCCTCCTTACCCCATTTTCTAAATTTTTCTAAGCTAATAGCTGTGGCTTGTTTTGCTTCTCTGCCAATTGTAATTCCCAAGCAGGCTGATGTCCTGTTGGGGCCTGTTCCTATCACAAGTCAATAATAATTGTGAAAAATGCCTTCTGTTAGATAATCACGCTGGAGATTTTTTGAACAATGCTTTGCATTGCACCAGAAAACAAGGGGGGGAGGGGGGTGCAGGGGAGGAAATTACTGCCATAGAAAGTTGGTACATCCTTGGAAAAGCTGACCAGTGGATTTTGAACCTATTGTTTCTTCTCCTGGTTACAGAAAATAATAACATCTTACAGTGTTTTACTATTTCATAAGAGTAGCACTTAGTGACAAGGAAATATGGGGTTTGGGTGTTCCTAATACTGCTCCATTCTTTCCCCTCAATTCTACGTAATCCTGCAATGAGCTTGAAGAAGTACAGCGAAGGAGGGTGTGTTGAGGGGTTGGGGTGTTTGGACGGCTCCTGCCTACAGGAGCAGAGGCAGCAGGGGTGGAGAGGTGGGAAGAGCGAAGAGTGGAACGTGACTTGCAACTTTCCGAGATGGTGATTTTAAGTATGATGGGTAACCAGAGACCAGCTGGAAAAATGTGGCAAATATATTTTCAAAATTTGGCCCTCACTCTAATTTCAGGATTAGAGTGCTATGGTGTTTCTTAGATATGGCAAGAGACGGACAGTCAAGCTACCCCCAGGCAGCACATCATTTCTCATGGCCCTCCTCATTGCTATTTAATCAAGCGGGGATTCTAACTTGTCGTAAGATGTTTATGAAGCTACAACCCAAGGAGTTCATTCTAGGCCAGCCTTGAAGTTAAAAAAAAAAAAAAAGTCCAGTCTACACAATTAAAAACAATTTGAGAAAACTCAAGTTCCTTGTATTTCTCAAACACTATTATACAATGTCCTCTGCAAGTTTTTAAAAATCTTATTTCTTATTTCTTTGTCCTTGTAGAACACAATTACTTCCATATCGCTCCTTGCAAAGCTGCACCAAGGCTCTCTCTCTCCAGCCTCATTTCCAGCTCTTTGTTGTGAGATCTCAGCAAAGCACTTAGGGCTATTTTTCCCAGGCAAAGCCAGGCCTTCTTCAGAGGTGGGGAAAGGGGAAGAAACAGCACAGAGCTAAGCCAGAAAACTCTCTAACTGTGGGGAAAAGGGGAAGGCTGGAAACACTCAGACATTAACAAAGTTAAGCCCATCACTCCAGAATGAACAGATTCTCCCCCTTGGGATTCAGTAAGAATCTTTCCATTTTGAATGATAACAAAATATGGCCGTAAACAATTTTATTTGGGGTCTTTACTTTTAAAGGCTGCAGGCAAGTCTCTGGACTTTTCAGAGGCTGGTGTCCACCTGCAGAGAGGGACAAACACTAGGTCCAAAGTGATTCCCCAGATCCTCACCAGTCCCTAGTTTACTGCTGACCTGGCCTATTTGGAGAAAATTACTTATTGTTCCGCCTGTAGAGCTCGGAGTTGAGAAATACAAGGTGGGTGGAAAGAGGCAGGTAAGCAGGATCAGTGCAGAGGCAGGCAGCCAAGGTGGCCCCTGTAGTCTTATTCTCCTTAGCTACCCCCCAGCCTTGGTAAGCAGAAGTGCTTGCCAATTGTGTTTACACCCCTGTCAACGCTGGCCAGCGTCACCTGGGTCCCAGCCCACCTCCCTATTAGCCAGTGAGATGTGCTTAGGCAAACCTCCCAACTCTTTAAGGTCAGTTTCCCCCTTTACATAGTTTCTGATCTCTAAATTTATCTCCTAATAGAAGTGTGTGTGTGTATATGTGTGTAAAGTGGGGATAAAATACAAAATCTTCCTCACAAAGTGGTTGTCAGGATTAAATGAAGTAAAGTCTTGGAAAGGGGGTCCTAAACTATAAAGTGTTACAGAAATGTTACTTTATACTTTTTTTCTTAAAACTGCTTTATGTATAAAATTTTCCCCTCCAGATTCATTATTTGACAGATCCCTAACTATATCTGTAATGTTAACATATATGTACATGTTATATATCCATAGTTAAAAACATTTGGATCATGTATGTGTACATATACAGCTCAGACACATCACTGGGCAGTAGCGGTAACAGGCATCAATCACACTACTATAAGGTGAATATCGCCTGGATCCCCAACCCAAGACAGAGGATTTGCCCTGAGGCTAAAGAAGCTTAAGATTCCAGACTTCTTGATTTCATCCAAAGCCCTAATTCTGTATTCATTATTTTGTATTCTTTCTAAAGAGGTCTCTCCTTATGTGAAAAAGCTTCAGGCACCACAATCCTTGTCCCCACCGCTAGCATAAAAGAACATAAAAGGAGAATTTTGTGCCCACTCATCGTCTTCTCTTGATTGTCCTCCCTGCTTTGATCATTCTCACGGATCATTTCAGTCCCTCCCACGTTTCTGAGCTCCCATATACCTTCTGCTCCCTCTAACTCTCTGATCCATTAACAATCATGTAGCTGGATTAACACACATACGCGCGTGCACACACACACACACACACACACACATCTACACACACTTCTGTTAGGCGATAAATTTAGAGATTGGAAACTATGTTCAAGGGTGGCACCATTCATCCCAATGACTCAGAGCTATTCCCAGTTCCTATGAAGCCCTTATATTGCAAATAGAGCTAGGAAGAATCCCCGATTCATAATGCCAGGGTTATAGATTTTCCAGGAGTGGATTCAAAAGTACTATTAACAGGAGGAGAGTTTTCATCGTGTGATGTTAGACTGGGTTGTCTGAGGAGGAAGGGTCACACTCAGTGGCAAGGTGTGCTTGCCCTTGGGTGGCTCAGGAGGAACTTGGCCACAGCCATTCCTGGTCAAGGCACTGCCTGGAAGCAGCAAGGTACTAACTACAATCCTCCCCCAATTCACAGAAATCCAAGCTCACTACCCCGCAGCCCAGAGCCACCGGAGCTGGAGTGGTAGAGATCGCAGGATACTTGGGGAGCTAAAGAGCAGGTCCCAACCCATGGGAAAGGTTGGACTTTCCAAGGTAGGAGTTGGAAGATGTCACACTGGGAGGTGGATTAAGGGGGGCTGTTAGGGGTGGGAGACAATGAAAAATCAGGGAGCTAGAACTGAGGAAACAGGTAGTATCCATTCAGCATATTCTCTGAAGGCCTAAACTGAAGGCCCCACCCTATTCCCACGCTGGGTGGTATGAGCAGAAGAGTGAGTGAGTTAGGTGAAGGTACAGCTTCCAGCCCTACTATGGATGGCTTTAGGCTACTTCTCTGACATTTCAATAAAAGCCCAGTCTAAACACCTGTAGTCAGCTGGATAATGGCTCTCAAAGGTATTAGGGACCTTTTGGCTAAGCATGGTGGCTCACGCCTGTAATCCTAGCATTTTGGGAGGCCGAGGCAGGAGGATCACTTGAGGCCAGGAGTTCAAGACCAGCCTGAGCAAGAGTAAGACCCCATCTCTACGAAAAAATAGAAAAATTAGCCAGGTGTGGTGGTGCACACTTGTAGTTCCAGGTACTTGGGAGGCCGAGGCAGGAGGATCACTCAAGCCCAGAAGTTTGAGGTCGCAGTAAGGTTGTATGCACTCAAGCCCAGGAAGACAGAGCAAGACCCTGTCTCAAAAAAGAAAAAAAAAAAAGGTATCAGGAACCTGTTACAGGAAAATGTCATATGGAAAAAGTGTCTTTGCAGAGGTGATTAAAGATCTTATCCTGAATTACCCAGGTGGGCCCTAAATGCAATCACGTGTATTGGTATAAGAAGGAGGCAGAGGGATATTTTACACCCAGAGAAGGTGACATGAAGACAGAGCTGAGAGAGACATTAAGGTGGTCTTTAAGATGGGCATGATGCTGCCACAAGCCAAGCCATGCTGGCTGGCAGCCACCGGAAGCCAGAAAAGACAAGGAGCTGATTTTCACCTGGAGCCTCTGAAGGGAGCAGGCCACTGCTGACACCTTGATTTTGGCCCCGTGAGACTGATTTTGGACTTCTGAGCTCCAGAACTACAAGAGAATAAAAGCGTGTTGTTTTAAGCCTCCAAGTTCGTCCCAATTTGTACAGCAGCCAGGGGAAACGAATACAACCCCTGTCGGAATTCTCGGTGTGTTTGGTCTGGCGTCTCGTCATCAGACATGGTGGTGATTACCTGTGGGTGGCTAGTGGACGGGGCCTATTGTGCCGGGGCCCTTCTAACCTGTAGGGGACTGTATTAATTTGCTAGGGCTGCCATACAAATGACCACAAACTCAGTGGCTTAAAACAACGCAAATTTATTCTCTCACAGTTCTGGAGGCCAAGAGTCCAAAATCAAGGTGTTAGCAGGATTGGTTTCTTCTGGAAGCTCTGAGAGAGAATCCCTTCCATGCCTCTCTCCTGCCTTCTGGTGGCTTCTGCAATCCTTGGCTTGAGGTGCATCATTCTGGTCTCTGCCTCCATTTTCACATGGATCCTCACATGGCCTCCTCCCTGTGCTTCTGTGTCATCTTCTTATCTGTCTCTCATGAGGACACAGATTTGTTTGTATTTAGGGCCCACCCTAACCCAGGATGACCATATCCTGAGATCTTTAGATTAATTGTATCTGCAAAGACCCTATTTCCAAATAAGGTCACATTCACAAGTACTAAGAATTAGGACATGGACATATCTTTGGGGAGGACACTATTCAACTCACCACAGGGGCTAATGTCCCCCCCACACACACTCAGTATAGGAAGGACAGAGAACTCCAGCAGTCACCTACCTAGCTTAATGAACACTCAGCATAAACTTGCTTACAATCAGGCAGCAAATTTCTGATATCAGGCCTTGTAGAAACCAACCTCAGAACTCCTGATCCAGCCTGATTTCCATCACATCACCCAGCCTCTCAGGTGACATCCCCCACCTATGGACAATGCTGTTTCATTTAAAAGTCTATTTCAAACGTGTACCTTGCCAATCTTCACACAACCCCTCTTGGCAGAAAAGGCGAGCATACCATATGCTAAACATGGGCTTCATACTTCAAGTTTACATCTGAAAGATTTCAGAAAACATTGCAATTCCAATGCTTACCTTCCCGTATCTGTTGCTAAATGATGATTCTTTCTCATAAGGAGAAAAATTTCTCTAAATTTAGCTGAGTTTACATCCCTAAGCAGGTATCCTGACGTTTCAGAGTATAGAAGTTTCTTTACACGGAGGAAAAATCACTGCCTCACACTTTGTGATGTGTTCTCTGGTCCTAAAGCCCGTTGTACGTGTTATACCCTCGGGAGATGTCCTCCAGGGGTTCAGCACGGTTTCCATTCATCTCCCAGCGTATTTCAAAGGGAAGGGAGCTGTGTCTTTCGGTCTATGCTAGATGCTTCACCGCTGGCATAATCCTAGCACAGGTCTGAAATCTCTGTCATATAGAGCTGCAGCTATTGTGTGACAGTCATAAAGCAACAAGCACTTGTCAAGCACTGTGCTAGTCCCTGAGCTGCTCCCTGCAGCAGTTCCCTTGGGCTGCCAAAACAAGGTGCCACAAACTGGGTGGCTAAAAACAACAAAATCTATTCTCTCACAGTTCTGGAGGCTAGAGGTCTGAAATGAGGGCGTTGACAGGGCCATGCTCTCTCTGAAGGCTATCGGGGAAGGTCCTCCCTTGCCTCTTCCTAACATCCGGTGGCTCTGGCAATCCTTGGTGTTCCTTAGCATGCATCATGTCACTCCAATTTCTGCCTCCATTGTCACAGGCCTTTCTCCTCCTCTTTTGTCTTCACGTGTCTCTCTCAGTTCTCCTCTTCTTACAAGGGGACTAGTCATACTGGATTTAGGGCCCACCCTAATCTAGTAGGACCTCATCTTAACAACTAATTACATCTGTAAAAAGCCCTATTTCCAAATAAGATCACATTCCCAGCGTCCTGGTGGACATGAATTTTAGGGGGATGCTATTTCACCCAGTGCACATGGGCAAGGGAGATTTGTAGCTTTGGGGAGACGGACTGATTTTCTTTTACTGCCCCTTTTAATACACCGATTCGTTATGTCACTCAGAAAGAAAAAGCCATAGAGAGAGGAATCGAAGCTTGATTCTGCTGAGAGAGCATTTGGAAAAAAAAAAGAGAGAGAGAGAGTAATAGCAGCCTCTATAAAGTAATTGTATTATTTCCTTCTGTTTTTAGAGAGTATGGATCTATTTACTCTTAAGGAAAAGTAAAACATCAGCCATCAGGGAATGGAGTATGACGGCAATTAAATTATTAAAGCGTGAATATTTGCAGCCATCTCCCTCCGCCCAGCCTACCTGCACATGTTATTACCCTCACTCTCTGCCTGCTTCCCTACCCTCAGGAGGGGTCCGTCTCTGCCAGCTGGCCTGTGTGTGATGCCTTACTCGGAGCCTTCAAAGCTGGACTGAGCAGATGCCCAAATCAATGGCTCTGCCATTCATCCTCCTCCTCCCCACCCTGGAGCGTGTGGCCAGGACCCAGCTGTCTTAGGCTGCTCAGGCTGCCATGACAAAGCACCACAGGCCAGGAGGCTTAACAAACAGCAACTTATTCCTCACAGCTCTGGAGGCTGGAAGGCCAAGATCAAGCTGTCAGCAGGGCTGATTTCTTCTGAGGCCTCTCTCCTTGGCTTGAGTGGGCCCCTTCTTGCTACGTCCTCACATGGTTGTCTCTCAGGTTATGTATTGTGTGTGTCCTGATCTCCTCTTCTCAAAAGGACACAAGCTGTATTGTATTAGGGCCCACCCTACTGACCTCATTTTATTAATATAATACCTTAATCAACTCTTTAAAGGCCCTTTCTCCAAACACAGTCACAGTCTGAGGTACAGGGGGTTAGGACTTCACCATATGAGTTTGGGGGGAACACAATTCAGCCCACAACACAGCCAAACATCTCATCGGCTCACCTACTCTTACCACCCCCCACCATCCCCTGCCCATTCTTGAGGCCCATTCGAATTGCCGTATGAAATGTGGAATCCTTTCTCTATGCACGATATGAAATACATGAAACCACCTATCCGTGACCGATACACTCTGTAAGGTGGACAATGAGGGTATCTATTAAAAACAATCCTTTTAGAAACATCGTTAAAAAAAAAATTTTTAACTGAGAAAATGGAAAAAAAATATAATCAAGAAACTGATTCAATTTCATTATTATTCTCATCTGAAACAACAGGTTTGCTGGGTGCTAAAAATAACACTAAGACTCTCTGAATGAGTAAGCTCACTGAGAATAATCACAGGGTTTTTGAAAAAAATCATAAAAACCTCAATCATAATCAACACCTCATCTGGGAAAGCATCATCCTCTTCAAACATATTTTTTAAAAAGGTGAACAATGGCTAATAATAAACTCTACATTTTAGAGACAGAATGAGAGCCCAGAGGTTATATGTGTTGAAAAAATAAAACCAAATAGCTATTCATATTTTCCTTTAGGGCATAAGGAAAAAGAAGCATTTGTAATGCTCCAGAAAAGGGTTAAGCCTGAAGCCAGAGAGTGGGCACACAAAAATATCCCTAGTGCTAGGACAAGGATTTCTCTTTCAACAGGCAAAATAGAACCTTTTTGGAGTTAGAAAGTAGGAGATCAGGGAGCTTCTCGTTAATGATGGTGTAATTAAGCAATGGATCCTTTTTCAGGTCATCAGCTTAGTGTCAGTTCCCGGTTCTGTCTGACTCATTACTAGTGGGAGGTGTAAAAAACAGGAGGTCAGCCGGGTTTACATCATTTTCACATATTGCAAACAAAAACAGTGCTAGGCATGCATTTCATTTACACTCATCTTTACAACCTAACAAGTAAAGGAATACATTCAACCGAAATATCTTTTTCTGCTACAAGTCTATGAATGGATTGAAATAAATAGCCGAGTTCCTCATAGAATGCAAAACAACACCTTTGCTTAGGTGTGGAATCACCCAATGACATGAATAAGAATTATCATAGTGTACTGAGAAGACATCTTGAGGAAAAGATGTAAATAACAAGTTTGGAGGAAGGAAAATCAGTCCAAAAAAAAAAAAAAAAAGAAGAGGCGAAGGAAGATAATCATGCTATTTTTAATTTTCTACCGCAGCCTCCATAGAGCTCAAAATACTTTAAAGATGTATTTTTATTCTGAGGTAGCAGGAAGTAAATAGCAGCAGCGTTTACAGATAGTGAAACTAAAAGCTCCACACCTTTGGGTGGTCCTACATTCTCCCTGCGGCATCTGGCCGCAGGGAGGGGACCTGGAGAGGGAGTTTCTCTCTCTCTCCTAGCAGCTTACGCACTCAGTCATCAGAAGGTTCCCCCAGTCCAAATATATATTATTTTAATATAAATATAGAATATGTTAATAACTATGTTAAAATTTCCATCATAAATCTCAAAGCTATTGAGGGCAAGGATTAGTCCTACTGATTAAAATAAGAGATGAGAAAAAGAGATGTGGTCATTTGGTCAGTATATTAGCTTTCTAGGGCTGCTGTCACCATCAACTGGACTAGAAGTCCAAAATCAAGGTGTTGGCAGGACCATCCTCCCTCTGAAGGGTCTGGAGAGGGTCTTCCCTTGCCTCTTCCAGCTTCTGTGGTTGCCTACAGTCCTTGGCAGTCCTTGGCTTACCCATGCATCAATCCAACTTCTGCCTCATTGTCACAGGGCATCCTCCCTGTGTGCCTGTGTCTGTGTCCAAGTTTCTCTATTCTCATACAGACATTAGTCATTGGATTAGGGCTCCAGTATAACCTCATTTTAACTTTTTAGATCTACAAAGGACCTATTTCTAAATAAGGTCACATTTTTCATTCACAGGGACCAAGAGTCAGGAGTCGAACATATCTTTTGTGGGGACATAACTCAACCCACAGCAATCAGTTTAAAAACAAGATATTGCTACCCAGTGGTAAATACACTTAAACTACCTAAGGCCACGACTCTCCAGAAAAAAGAGAGATAGCATCGTGTTTACTGGTGAAATAGCCCCGAATCTCTTTCTGAATAAGCTCTCTAGGAGTTCTTCCCATCTCTAAGACTCATATTTCTATGATTTGAAACTTACTGTCCCACAGACTCTATCTATAAAGTCTTACATGACTTTTCTTTTTTTTTTTTTTTTTGAGACAGAGTTTCACTCTGTTGCCCAGGCTAGAGTGCCGTGGCGTCAGCCTAGCTCACAGCAACCTCAAACTCCTGGGCTTAAGCGATCCTACTGCCTCAGCCTCCCGAGTAGCTGGGACTACAGGCATGCGCCACCACGCCCGGCTAATTTTTTCTATATAAATTTTTAGTTGGCCAGATAATTTCTTTCTATTTTTAGTAGAGACAGGGTCTCGCTCATTGCTCAGGCTGGTCTCAAACTCCTGACCTCGAGCGATCCACCCGCCTCGGCCTCCCAGAGTGCTAGGATTACAGGCGTGAGCCACCGCGCCCGGCCTTACATGACTTTTCCATCACAAAATTTTCACATTTCCATCCCTGAAGCTTGAAACAGTGTTTTTCAGAGGAAACTTCTCCTGAAATGGAAGGATCTGTTCTAAACAATTCATCTATCCTTTAGAAGGAAAGGAGAGGGATGTCCATAGGGGAAAAAATGTACAACATTTTGAGCTTTCATTCTGTATAAGACTGTGGAAGGCACCATCAGTCTGTTTAACACAATCCACACAACCAGTCCCATTTAGGGATGTAGCAAACGAGAGGCAGAGCACAAAAGGAACCTGCCACGGTCTCAAAGGCCCTAAGAGGGTGAAGGGTGAGCCACGGACAGGTACACCCTACTTCTGACCCCAAGAGCAAGACAGCTAGTGAGATGGGTAGAGAGGATGCGATGGGAAAGGCCCAGAATAGAAGCTTCCTTCCTCTCCTCTGTATGAAGCAGCAGTTTGCGTAGAAGCTCCTGTTTCTATGTGTGCACTGTTGCCTCTGGCATCTCAGCAAATTTTTGACCAACCAACAGAATCAGAATAAGCCACTCTACAACCCCCTACAACAGGGACCCATTGTCATGTAAGTCAGGTGGACAAGAGCTAAGCATTATCCTCCTGATCTGTCCCGTGCATTGTTTCAAGGCTGGATGAAATCATGAAATGTAAGCATTCTTTCCAAGTCTGGAGGAAATCCAACATAATTGAATGATTCATTCCTGAGTGACCCCAATTATCTCCTTTTATGCCATAACATTCTTCCTCCACCTTCTCCTTAAAAAGCATTTATTCACTCAATAACTACTATATGCTAGTTTTCATAAGCTGACAGCTCAAAGTAGCAGCAGATATAGGTCTCTTTTTTTTTTTTTTTTAGAATTGCTAAACCCTAGAGAAGCAAGTCATAATAATTCCAGAAGATTTCCTCTTAATGCAAGAGAAATACAAATAACCAGATTTCTTCTTTCTCTTCAGGCTGAAAAATGAAACTCCATATGATTTACATTTGCACTTCCAAGAAAACATTCACTCTTTCATTTCCTCCCTGTTAACCTTACTTTACTCCCTTACTTTCTACTGTTCTGGGTTATTTTTATTGCCTTCTTTGTCCCTGGAACTTTCCTTTGCCCCCAATTTCTTTTTGTTTCTTCGGTTTCCTAATTGTCCCAGCTGCCTGACTCTCTCTTCCTATGGCTCTCTCAAAAATCATAAATGTGTAGAAATTTAAGGTGAAAAGAGATTTTTGGTTAGTTTAGCAGCATCATTTTACAGATGAGCTAAAAGTTTAGGGAATTTAAGGTATTTTCCCAAAATAATGCAGTTAGTTTGTGGGAGGACCTGCACTAGAACCCAGGTGTCTTGATTACCTGAACACAGCCCCAATTCCTTCTTTGTACCTACTGCCACATTCATGTAAGAACCCGTCATCTCCCTGCCATTCTGGCTGATCTCTTGTGCTACACAACAGTGTCAAATCCTAGGCTCTGGGTCATCAAGTATAGATTTAGAAGAGTTATTCTGGTGCTTAAAATTTTTGAGGAATCGTTTTTCTAAGTAGGTGGTAGAAGATTCCCTAAAAGTTTGTGAAATGTGGCATCCTTATTATTTAACTTTACAAAAAAGAGAAATGCAAAGAATAGGGGAAATTTTGATGCAATAGTAAAAGTGTTGAGAAAGAAAAAGGAAGTGAAATTCTACAACTCAAAAATATGCTCATGGTATACTCATAGATTTCAGTCAGGAGCACAATCTAAAAATAAAACATTTGGCTCATAGGTCAAACAAGTAATTATAATCAACAGAGGAAAGACAATGTTTCCCACTAACTAGAATGGGGCCAAATTGTCTTCAATGTTGTGTCCCCACAGTTCTCACAGTTCTCAATGCATCCTCAATGCTCAGAGCACTCTGTCTAAAAAATGTCGACTGATACAGATATGGTGTCTACAGAAAGTTTAATTAGGAGACTGGTTCCACTCTGGATTCAGGGTTCTTTTAATGCCAACATTCCATAATTCTAATTCGGAAAAGCAGCACAAGAATATTACTAGTTAGTAATAATCCCTAGTTCTGAGCTTCCCCCGTTTACTAGATGTTGAGATGCATGTGTAGAATGGGTATGATTTGAATTCCTTGGTTGCAAGTAACAGCAACAAACTCAACCTAGCATAAGCAAAAAGAGGATTTACCACATGACAAACATGTGTCTCATGGGACCTCATGATCACAAATATTCCATGCGCTCCCTATATTTCTCAACCTCCCTTATAGTTCGTTTGGGGCCATGTGACTAGATCTAGCCAGTAGATTGCACTGAGTGTCACTCTGGGGCTGAGGCAGTGAAGAGCGACTGTACCTCCTTGAAGACATTATGCTAAGTGAGATGCTAAGTCAGTCACAAAAGCACAAATATTGTACTATTCCACTTACATGAGGTACCTGCAGTAATCAAATTCAAAAGAGACAGAAAGCAGAAAGATGGTTGCCAGGGCTGGGAGAAGGGAAGATTGGGGAATAAGTATTTAATGGGTACAGAATTTCAGCTTGGGAAGATCAAAAAGTTCTGGAGACAGATGGTGGTGATGGTTGCACAACAGTGTACATGTACTTAATACCACTGTGTACACTTAAAAATGGTTACAATGGCCTAGCACGGTGGCTCATGCCTCTAATCCTAGCACTTTGAGAGGTCAAGGTGGGAGGATTGCTTGAAGCCAGGAGTTTAAGACCAACCTGAACAACCGAATGAGACCATGTCTCTACCAAAAAAGGTACAAAAATTAGCCCAACATGGTGGTGCATGCCTGGAGTCCCAGCTGCTCAGGAAGCTAAAGCAGGAGGATCACTTGAGCCCAGGAGTTTGAGTTTTCAGTGAGCTATGCAGATGCCACTGTACTCTAGCCCAGGAAACAGAGCAAGACTCTGTCTCAAAAACACAGCAAAAAAAGGCTAAGACAGTAAATTTCATGTTATACATATTTTACCACAATAAAAAAAAAGAAAGAAAAAAGCAAGGTAGAAAAAATTTGAATAGTATTGAGTAAGGAAAGGGAGGAATCCATATATATAATTACTTATATTTTTAAAATACAAATAAATATAAATTTTAATTGTTACCTTTAGCAGGAAAGAGGAAATAGGGTAGAAAAGAAAGGCAAACAAGCTGAATGTATTTGAATGTACTTTGCTTTGTAGATTAGATTTTGAAACTGTGTAGTTATTTTATATAATTATAAAATAAAATAAGCAATCTCAAAAAAAGAAAAGGAGTGACGACACCTCCTCTCTCTCTTTCTCATCCTCTATGCCAGCAAGCATGTAAGCCACCTATCTCAGATGACAGAGGTACAAGCTAGAAGGGGTTGCCTGATCGAGGACTTCAGGTGAGGCAAGAAATAAACTTGCGTTGGGTTAAGCCACTGAATTCGTGGCAGAAACTAGGGCAGATATCCGACCAGTACCAGATAGCACAGGTAAAGCACTTGGCTCTGGTCCATGCTGAGCTAGTTTTATCTTTAACTCGCACAAATGCAGCCAAGCCTCTTCCTATCAGCCCTGGAACCAAGAGTGAGAACCATCCAGATTCCCTGTCACACTCACATCTCTTCCTCTCTTTGAACATCTGCTTTATTTTTTTTCCCACATAGAGACCAGTTTTCTCTGCCTCTCTCTCCACATGATAAACAGAAGGTAATTAGTCCACAAGCCATAAATTAATTTTTCCTCCATTCAATAGACAAGTTCAGATACTGGCTGTCTCCCAGTCTAATTCCCTAAAGTCTCAGTCGCCTGAGGAGAGAATATCATTGCCTTAGCTTGAGTCAAGTGTCCATTTGTGGTCTAACAATGTGGTCACTAGAGGAGGGTCCTGCCACCCTGTAGCCCCTGCTGTGAGTGAGGCACATAGTCACCCAACAATCCCCTGCAGACCCCACAAGGCTAGCCCTCCAGAATGACTCTCTTGGTTAGGATTTGGGTTCAGAGATTATTATTATGCCAAATAATAATGGCATAAATAAAGGAGAACAGTCTTTTTTTCCTCCCTTGAACAGCTGTACATAGGCAGCTTAGAACCTGTGTTGTGGTTATAGTGGGTTACATAGTATCTACCAAAAATTCATATCCACCCAGGACCTCAGAATGTGACTTTACCCTGGCACGGTGGTGCCTGCCTACAGTCCCAGCTACTCAGGAGGCTGAGGCAGGAGAATCACTTGAGCCCAGGAGTTTGAGGCTGCAGCGAGCTATGATCATGCCACTGCACTCCAGCCTGGGTGACAGAGTGAGACCCCATTTACCAAAAAAAAAAAAAGAAAAGAAAGGGCCAGTCGCAGTGGCTCATGCCTGTGATCCCAGCACTTTGGAAGGCCGAAGCTGGAGGATCACATGAGGCCAGGATTTCAAGACCAGCCCAAGCAGCATAGTGAGACCCCATCTCCATAAAAAATTTTAAAAACTTCCCTGGGCGTGACGGTGCATGCCTGTTATCCCAGCTACTCAGGAGGATTGCTTAAGCCCAGGAGTTCGAGGTTATGGTGAGCTATGATTGCACCAATGCACTCCAACCTGGGTGACAGAGTGATACCCTGTCTCTAAAAAAAAAAAAGAGAAGATGATGAAGAAGAATATGACCTTATTTGGAAATAGGATCCTTGCAGATGCTGATATAATTAGTTAAGGATCTCAAGATGAAATCATCCTAAACTTAAGGTGGGCCCCTGTCTTTATAAGAAAAGGAGAAGACACACAGAGAAGAAGACCATGTAAATTAAAGAGGGAGGCAGAGATTGCAGCTTTGCTGCCAGAAGCCAAGGAGTGCCTGGGGCCACCGAAAGCTGGAAGAGACAGGAAAGATTCTTCCCTAGAGCCTTTGGAGGGAGCACAGCCTTGCTGACACCTTGATTTCAGACTCTGAGCCTCCAGAACTGTGAGACAATAAGTTTCCATTGTTTTGAGCCACCTGGTTCATGGTAACTTGTTATAGTGACACTAGTGCCTGCAGTGGCTTCCCAGGCATCTGGGACCCAGGTTGCTTCCAGCTTCCTGTCCACTGTCCCTGCAAGGTGGCTCTCATCCTCATAATCCAAGATGGATCTCCAGTCTTCATCGAGCATTGGGATGGGAAGGAGAGAAGAATGAGCCCACCCTCTCCTTTTAAGGAGAGATGCATCTTGGCAGTAGTATCCCCCTCTTTCCCCTGCATCCCACAGCCAAGCCCAGATGCAAGGGAAGCTGGGAAATACTGTCTTTATTCTGGGTGCCAAGGGTCCAGCTAAAATTTAGGTTTCTACTACCAAGGAAGAAGAAGAGAAAGGATACTGGGGACAATGAACAGTCTCTACCCCCATGACGAAATGATTTCTAAAGGTTTTTTTTTTTTAACTTGCTAGCATCTTCTTATTTTATATATATATATATATATATATTTTTTTTTTTTTTTTTTTTTTTTGAGACAGAGTCTCACTCTGTTGCCCAGGCTAGAGTGAGTGTCGTGGCGTCATCCTAGCTCACAGCAACCTCAAACTCTTGGGCTCAAACGATCCTACTGCCTCAGCCTCCCAAGTAGCTGGGACTACAGGCATGCGCCACCATGCCTGGCTAATTTTTTCTATATATATTTTAGCTGTCCATATACAGGTGAACACTACCTGTGTAATTCAGGTGGGATAGGTCCCTCTTCTGTGTCCTGAAGTACTTACTGCTAAAATAAGGGGAGTGGGGACAGGAATTACATATTCAGTCCTACTGTCTCTCAATTTGGAAGCTGCCCTCAGACCATAGGACCCTCTAAGTCTGGTGACACCTGGTGGTACCTCCATGGCAGTGGTAGCGGATAGGGTGGCAGGCGTCAGTGCTGTTGGAGACACCCTCCCAAGTTGATCAGAAAGTGCTTCCCTCCCCTTTGCCTGCCTTACTAGTCTTTGCCAACCCAAACTCTGCTGACTACCAAAGAGACCACAGTGTGGACTGAGAGTGCAGATAGATCTCACAGAGCAGCCTACAGTCTTTGAGTGAAGGAACAAAAGAAATGTCTGCACTTACACAGTTCTCTTGTACCACCCATGGTGACAAGGTCTTATACAATTAGGCCTCTAGAAAGAGCAAGTCCACAAAGATACTCCTTTCTCCCCATCTCTGTCCATCTCTCCTCAATGCCCCTCTTCCTCCCAGCCCCGTGTTTCATGCAACCAGACCTGATATCCTCCTCTTTCCCTCTAGATACTTACCCTCTTCACAGCTTACCCTGTTCCCCAAACCTTGCTTATTTTTTTTGGTCTACTTATTCTATCATCCCCTGAGAAATGAGTCCTCAAATGACTGTGGATTTGTCTATTTCTCTTATTTCTGTCAACTCTGTCATATATTTAAGGCTATGTTATTTATTAGGTGCTGGACATCATTTGTGAAAAATTATAGCTATAATTTGAGGGTCTGGATGATGGTAAGATTTATTTTTGTCTCTGGCAGGCAGTTAGAGTCTGGGCAGACACCTTTAATCCAATGGTTTTCAACCAGAGGCGATTTTGCCTACCAGGGGACATTTAGCAACATCTGGAGACAGTTTCGATGGTCAGAATTTGGGGAAGGGCAGTGCTACTGGATCTGGTGGCTAGAGGCTGGGGGTGCTGCTAAACACTGCACAGGACAGTCCACAACAGAGAATCATCTGTTCTCTGATGACATCAGTATCAGTGTCAATAGCACTGAGGTGCAGAAACCTTGCCTTAATCTAACCAAAAATTAAGCTGAGGCCAGAGTGGGGGTTCATGCCTGTAATCCCCACACTTTGGGAGGCCAAGGCAGGAGGATGGCTTGAGTCCAGGAATTCAAGACCAGCCTGGGCAACATAGTGAGACCCTGTCTCTAAAAAATAAATAAATAATTAGCCGGGAGTGGTGGCACACACCTGTAGTCCTAGCTACTTGGGAGGCTGAGGGAGGAGGATCACTTGAGCCTGTTAGTTGGAGGTTGCAGTGAGCTGTGATCATGCCACTGCACTCCACCCTGGGCAACAGAGTGAGACCCTGCCTCACCAAAAAAATAAAAATAAAAATAAATTAAGATGATTAGAAGCTGGGCTTCAATCTTCATGAGGATTTCTCTATTTTCAACCCTACTCCTTGGGTGTAGCCCTGTGGAAGTCCTAGATGAAAGCCTGAGGGGATTACGTGGGCTCTTCCTCCTTGGGGGCCCTCCTTGTCCCCTTACCACGAGACTGCTGGACGTTTACCTGCCTCTTAAGCTGGGCAAATGCCTCAAAGTTCAAAGCTCTGCTAACCTTTCTCTCCAAGGTCTTGGCCCTCAAATCCTTGCCACCTTGGTAGCTCACCTTGTTTCGTCCGCTTTTCCAGCTGTTCTCCATACGAGGGCTGATCTGCCAATCTCCACAGCAGGAAGAGGTTTCCTCTTAGTCTCTTCTTGAGGCTTTCAAATATGCAGGCTTCAGCCCTATTGTGACGCTAATGAATTCCTGCTCTGTTCATGCTTTGCCATTCTTCCTGGAAGGGCGGCTCTAGTCCCAAGAGAGGAGAGATGATTCTCATCTCCCTCCAATAGTTACTGCCACCAGCAAGAGCTACAGGGTGAGGGAGGGGCAGGTTTTCATTAGTTATCTAAGAAACAAACGTACCTCTTCCTTAGTTTTTCCTTTCTCATACAAAGTAGCACATTTTTCCTCTAACATTATTTTGGTCCCACTCCGTAGGAAAGAGTAAACATGGCATTAAAGTGGTGAGAACATTGGCCTTTCCCCCCAAAGCCTGACTTACATTGCTAGAAAACCAGCCCCGCGGTGACTGGGCCAGATCTCTGATGGGTGTGGATTCGATTATTTCTGACTCACAAATTTCCCCAATGGTAGAAAATGAGGGTGTCTCATTTATTCTTGGGATGAAGGAATGCTTGGCTGCTTTCTAATCAGCTAAGATCAACACCTGACCAGACCAGCACCACGTCCCGTCTTTGCTTTACTTGGTTTTCAAATAAAGTCTTAGTCTTTGTTAGCGTCTCCCTTGTATTATAAGAAATACAAAACAATGAAAGATATACTTCTTCAGGTGATTCATCCTAAAATGGAGCCCACGACAGGCTTCTCGGGAAAGCAGGAAAGGATTCCTCCGGGAAGGAGTGAAAATACAAGGCGCAGTCCTGATTCGCCCCCTACTGGTCAATGGGGTGAAATCCCTCACTGCAGACTGATATTTGCTGTTGAGTTCTTCATTAAGAATCATAGCACTGAAGCAGAATTTCATTAATCCAAGGGGAAGCGGCTTGCTAAAACAAGTTGCTTACTGGGCAGGCTGGGATGAAAAGCCGTATCTCAGGACTCCGGAGCCTAATTTAACAGCCACAGTCTACCAAGGTCCGAAGTAGCCTTAACCTGTACTCACAAACCAATCCCCCTGGAGATTTCAAACCTTCAACTAGCTTTGGGAAAGCCTTAGCTCTAAAGAAAGATTTTGAGTTTCACATTCCAGTGGATCACAAAAAAAAAAAAAAAAAATGACATTTATCCCAAATCAACCATTTACATTTTATAGTAATCAGTAAGTTACTCTTGGGCCTCATGTTCTTATTTGTACCACATGTGTGCTCTGTTCCGTTCTAATCTGAAACTTTACCCTTAAAATTGTTCATGCAATGATTATATGTACTTTTATTTTTAAACTATATATTTTCTTTTATTAATTTCTTTAATTTTTAATTTTTTTATTGATGTATCATATTTGTGAATATTTTGGGGGTACATGTGATATTTTGATACATATATACAATTCATAATGATCAAAGCGTGGTAATTGAGATACCCATCACCTCTATATAATTTCTGATGTCTTGATCATTAGGGTGAAATATAATGAATGAAAAATCAAAATGGAGGCACTACCATGTTTATAATATTTTTAAATCCTGAGAGTTTACAAGGTATATATTTGGGATAAAGATCTCTTTGTCTTTTTTGTCTGAGAGAAATTTGTGACCCAATAATTAGTCAAAATTTTCTCCAAAAAAATGTTAATGCAACTGGACACCTATTGGGAGACATTTTAAAATTATGCCAGCTGCTTCCACTCAGAAGGTAGACATAGAGTCATCTTAGAGCTTTCATTATTCGGGCAAGAGCCTTTGTGTAGATTCTTTTAGTTATGAAAACTTAGGGCAAGCTGGCACTCGTTGCCCTGAGTGAAAACTGAAATAAAAATTTTTTTAAAGGGTTGATGAAGCCTGTCCCTCCCTTAATACCTCTTGATGAGCAAAGCTTATTGTCAGGGAAAAAGAGTTTAAACTTGTCTTAACAGTCCAGGAGCCCCCTGGGGGCAAAATCTGTGGATCCCAGGCTTTGCTCGCTGAGATTCAAAGACAGAAACTTGTGGGATGGATGAGGGATCACTGTTGGGAAAGAACGCAAAGGCCCCAAGAGGTCTGAACTGGAGACCTGGGGTGTTGGGGGGTAGGGGTGGGAAGATGGCAGGGGGTTTAATGGGAGGACATACCTGTAAGCCCAAGAGTGGATGGCCATAGGTAAGAATTAGTTGACTGCATTCGGCTGTATTCTGTTAAAGTTGGCTCAGACTTTTGTCCAGGGGAAGATGTTCAGAAGAGTCTTGTTATGGTGATAAGCACCTCATTTGCATTGCACCTGGGAGAGAATGCAGATGATCAATATGCAGCCCAGTGGAGGCTTCTCAGTGCCACTCCTGGGTCTCCCACGTTCTGTGAATTTGCAGGCTCTGATGTTAGCAGAACATTCTCTCGCCTCTCTCAACAGCCATATTCTTTATGCTAAGTAAACTGTTTATTTGCTTATACTCACAGGTGTGTGAGTTGGCAACCCGGTAAACTAGAAGGATCCAAGTCTATTATTCTTGGACCTCAAGCCTGGCCTCAGTCTTCATGGGGGTACTTGCTGGTTCCAGCACCGCGTATGGCTGAGGAGGGAGCTCTGGATCCGACTGCTGAATGTATCAGTGTGGTCCAAGAGGGTGCTGAACTCAGATCCTGGAAAGTAGCCCCAGGTTGGTGGCCTTAGGGATCCAAGCCAGGTCGATGCCAAAGGGGCAAGGAGTGTCCATCCGACAAAGAAGGGCCAGCTTTCAACAGCAACACTGTGGGTGCTTCCAGAGCACTGGCTGGTGAACCAATGAGGCCTTCCGTTCTCTCTCTACTGGCACCTGCAGCAGGATTGATTCCCATGGACCTGAGTGAGCTCCTTAAGTTCTTGGACAGTTCAGGGAGGAAGGGAGACACCTTCGGATAGAGGCACTAGACTTCTTGCTAATGAGGTCATGTAGATGCTCCAGCAATTCATTGGAAAATTTAGAGACCTGACTGTATGTTGGCCCCAAAGTGTTGGTTGAAGCAGATCAAACTAGTTACCAGGTCTCCTGATTTGCCTTATTTAGAGTCCCAAGAAAAGCAATATATCATTTGATTTTTTTGGCCAGCTGCCCTCCTTGTGCATTATGGACCTGAAATGAAGCTGGCATCATCCTCAAGTGCTCTGCCTTCAGCGAATCGTGTTGTTCAGACCTCTTCTCATCTCCATGGGCTCTGCTGGAGGGACAGGCGTTCAGTAGCCATGTTTTGTACCACATGACTCTGCTGTGTCACTCTGGCCCTAGCTGACTGGACCGGGGGTGAGTACTGGCCCCAAGGCAGTCAATCCATGAGCTAGCTAGTCAGTGAGCTCAAGCACCTGCCGCTAAGAGGTGAGTTGTCAGTTACATCTAGGTTTTTAAACATTTAACTAAAATATGTAGAAAATGAGATGGGAAAAAATTAGAACCCTCCTATACTACTGGTGGGAATGTAAAATGGTGCAGCCACTTTGGAAAACAGTCTGGCAGTTTCTCAAAAGGTTAAACACAGTTATCACATGACCTAGCAATTCCACTCCTGGGTACATACCCAAATCAAATGAGAACATATGTCTGTACAAAAACCTGTACATGAATGCTCATAGCAGCATTATTCATAAGAGCCAAAGAGTAGAAGGAACCCAAAAGTCCACCAACTGATGAATGGGTAAGTAAAATATGGTACACCCATACAGTAAATATTATTCAACAATAAAAAGAAATGAAGTATTGCCACATGATGCAACATACCTGAACCTTGCAAACACTCGCTTAGTGGAAGAAGCCAGTCTTGAGACAAGATTATTAATATTATATGATTCCATTCGTATGAAATGTCCAGAATAGGCAATTCTATATAGAGAGAAAGTAAATTAGTGGTTTTCAGGGGCTGGAGGTGCAGGTAGGGTTAGAGGAACATGGGAAGTAAATGCTACTGAGTTTCTTTTTGGGTGATGAAAATGTTCTAAAATTGGTTGTGGTGATCATTGCACGACTCCATGAATATACCGAAAACCATTGAATTGTACACTTTATTTTATTTTTATTTTGTTCTAGAGATTTCTTCTTACAGACATGATTATCCTGTTTAAAAGTTCCTGGTGAAGGGACTTGACTGGACAGTGTTATTTCTCTCACATTCTAGAAACCAGCTCCCTTCTCACCTCAATTGTATGATCCTTAGCCAAACAGGATTAAGATGGCCCATCCATCATTTGTCAAGAGGAAGTCCGAATTCCTAGGAAAGGGGGACTTGGAATCAGCTATTTGGTCAATGCTTGCACAAATCATCTGAAGATGCCTGGCAAGGCTGCCGGAAACCCAGAAGTAAAACAGATCAACAGAAGAGGTGATAGCCCAGGGAAATCCTCACTAAGGAGTTGTCCCTCTATCCCAACAAATGGCCTGGACAGTTCCTAAATCTGGACACTTCCTAAATCCATTTCCTTCTCCTCAACTCAGTTCAGATTGCGGGGAGCTGCATCTACTTCGGGGAGACAGAGACAGGAGTTCCCGGGAGCTAAAACAGACTCCGGCAGCTACTGGGACTGTCTCTTGCTCCCTCACCTCGAAAAGAAGTTGCTCCCATCCGCGAAGACTCACAGTTTTGACCCGGGGGCTGCTCCCTGCCTCCTCCAGCAGTTGTGGGGTGCCATCCCACTGGGGTGCCGATGGGTCCCACCCAGGGACGCCAAGTTCTGTTACCGAAAGTTCGGCACTTGTCCCTGAGGCTGCATCAGAGGAATGAGGATAAGTGGTCTGAGGAGAAGGAAAGAATTTATTAATTTGCCAGCAAATGAGGAGGTTGGCAGACTCCAGTGTCAAAGTACCAACATCCTGAATTGTGCACTTTAAATGGGTTAATCATATGGTATGTGAATTATATCTTAATAAGGCTGATGTTAAAAAAAGACATGTAAAGGATGAAACAGCGAACAGTGGGAGAGGAAGCTGAAAGGTTCCAATGTAAAGAGAGAGCACTGCAGCCACAGAGAGCCTGTGTAAGCCAAAGTTCCTAGTAGACAGAAGCTGTATCTCTAGGGAGGGATTGAAGGGGAGGCAGGTGGTAAGGTCTTCTAAACCTGTCTGATTTTACAACCAATGCAGTTGCCACCATCTCTAAAGGCTCTTCTATGACCTTCCAGAATTCTCTGCCTCACACAGCTGTAAGCCAGCTGAAACACATCCTTGTCCTGCAGAATGCAAGAAATCATCGTCAATGGCATCCAACTTAAGAGTTAACAGCACTGTTCACTTTATTTGCACATTGCAGTGGTCATTTGAAGCTAAGCAGTTCCAAGAATCGATAACTCATAAAGAACCACATGATAGACATTCCTGGAACTTGTCTGCTGGGAATTTCCATGGAACTGATTTCCAACCTAGTCCTTTTTGCTGGAAGTTTGTGCAGGCACAGGTGCTGTGATATTGTTATACCCTTCCTGTATTAGTGGGAGCGTGGTAGGAAGGCGCGTGAGCATATGGGGTTTTGTGGGACTGAGCACATGTGACTTTGAGTTGCTAGGGCAGGAGCTGGCCCTTGAATCTGCTCTGTCTAGCCCAACACCCCACCACCTTCAGTTGAATTTTCTTAAATTTTATCTAGCTACCTATAAAAGAGCACCTGTTTGTGCCTTGATTTTGGAATTGGACTGGCCTCCTTAATCATTAGGCTTCCACCTGTATGATGTTGAGTTCACCCCCGAAGGGTGACTGCCATGGATAGGTACCAAATGCAAGGGGCATTAAGGGTCAGTGTGCTTGTGCAGCCCCCATCTCTATGTTTCTTTGTTTTAGTAACAGCAGGTTCCAGCTCCCAGAAACCATGCTGCTTCCTGGTCTCCCTTTGCTGAGGTCATTCTCCCTAAAGGTCCCATCTCGTGGGAATGGCTAGTGATTTGCCAATTTGAGTGCTTCCCTGATGGCATGATGTGCCCTGATTCTGATGTCCTAATCATGGTTGGGAGAAAAGAGCAACTTCAGGAAGAGCTGGAGGCTCAGTTTGATGGCGGCTCATTGGCCTCCCTGGTGCTGCCCTCTCTCTCTTCAGCTCCTCTCCCCTCGAGGCCTGGCCTGGGAGTTTCCTGGATTCCAGGGCCCAGAGATCTTTGCAATGAACCCCACTGATTGAGGTCCTTTAAGGAGGTCTCTGTCCCTGCTCGTCCCAGCCACAAGATCCCTGCCTGGACCACTGTAAAAAGATGCCATCCAGACTTGAGCGGGGGTTACAGAGGTGGAGAGAAGAAACCAGAGTGATGTGCCATTACCCCTGCCCTGGACCTGCCCAAATGCCACCTTGAGGTTGGAGAGCTCTGGGCCTGCTTCTTGCCCTTTTCTCCTGGTCATGGGGTGGTGTGAAGGGAAGAGTTGTAGAAACAATGCTCCCAGTTATTGACTGTTTTGGGCAAGTGGATGCACTCAAAATTAAATGTGTTACTTCATGTAAAGTACTCTTACTGTAGCCATTTAACTAAGGGAAAAACCAAGGATCAAAAAGGTTAACCTCCCCCAAGGTCGCACAGTCATTGAGTGAGGAAGCTGGCAACTGGGATTGAAACCCGGCCTACCTGACTCCAGAGCCAACCTCAACCAGTACCCTTAAAATTCCTGTGATGAACAGGCCAGCAAAAAGAGCATGAGGGTTTCAAGGCGAGTTTCGTTTACACCAGGGGATCCTGCAGGCAAACCACTGACTTCTTTAGAATAGAGGAGTCAGGGCTGGGGACTCCGAAGGAGCTGCAACAGGGTGCTCTTGGAGATCTTTGAGCAGGATGAAAGCCTTGGGTGGGGGTGTGGGTACAGAAAAGGGTTGCAGCCAAGAGGGAGGGGTGCTGCCTCTCTCTGCTGCCTTTTCTCATAGTCCTTTATCCGCACCTGCCCCCCTCCCACCGCCCAAGCGGGGTACAGCAGAGTCAAAGAAGCCCAAGTCACAGCCCTTGCCCTCACAACGCTCCTAGGGGTAGCAGGAAGGGCAGGAGGGACTGGAGACAGAATTAAATATTTATAGCTCAGTGGGACTTGGAACTTGCTAACTGGCAGCCCGGAGGCTGAGTCTGGCCTGCAGATGGGTTTTGGTTGGGCCTGCCTTGTTTTAAAAAGCATTTTAAAATGTTTAAAAATTGAGAGATTTCACAGGAACAGATTTCTGGTCTTTCTTGAAGACTGGAAAGCTCCTACAACACTAGACCTCTGTCCCCACATGTCCCACAAGCTGGGGCTGGGTGTCATGTCTGCCCCCGTCCCGCCCCCACTTATGACAGCTGGCTCTGTCACTCCTCCACCTGGCTGGCCTCTGTGAGCCTCGAGATTGCACCCCGTGGAAGGCTTGCACTGGGCTAGAGCTGACTGGGTGCTCGGGAAACCCTGAGGGAACCCCAGGATTTGAATTCTAGCTTCCTGGAGGCTATCAGGTGCATGCTCACCTTTCTGTGTGCCCTGCAGGCAACTGCACATTAAGTTTGGTGTTTGGGAGAAAGAGGGTTCTAGAAACATGGACTGGGAGGTGACTGGGGTCTGGGAGGAGGAAGCTGGGGAACCAGTGAGAGTGTGAACAGCACATATCAGTCAGGCTTCTCCAGAGAAACAGAACATACCTATACTCTGTGAGTGTGGCTTTCGGTAAGGAATTGGCTTAGGCGATTGTGGAGACAGGCAAGCTGGAAGTCTGTAGGGCAGGGCAGCAGGCTAGAAACTAAGGCGGGAGCCGATGCTGCAGTCTTGAGGAAGAGGCAGAATTTCTTCTCCTCCAGGAAACCTGTTTTTGCTTTTAATGCCTTCAACTGATTGGATGAGGCCCACCCACACCATGAAGTGTAATTAATCTCCTTTACTTAAAGTCAACTGATTGTAGATGTTAACCAGGTCTACAAAATACCTGCATGGTAGCATCTAGTATTTGATTAAATAGCTAGTGTTTGATTAAATAGCTAGATACTCTAGCCCAGCCAAGCTGACATACAATACTAATCATCACACGGTGGTGAGTGCAGGGGGGTGAGGGAGGAATCTGAGAGACCTTTTAAGAAAGGCGGGAAACAGCGGAGTCCAAGGGGGCTGATGGGAGGAGAGCTGGAGAAATTGTGTACCGACTGCAGCAATGTGCCTGCCCACGGGAGGTTTTGGCCGGGGTGATGGGGTGGGTCACAGCAGGTGGCAAGGGGGCCTAGCTGGCTGTTTCTCCATGTCTGATAACAAAGTGGGTAGGCTGGGAGGGGTCAGAAGGAACTGGTTTTTTTCGGTTCATGCTTCTTGTACGCTAAGGAGAAAGAAGGGGCCAGTTGAGAGAGAAAGAGATGACATGCAAGGAACAATCAAGGGGCTGGTGGCCGGATCTCCTCTCTTCCGACTAGAGGAGGCCTTCTTCCCTCCACATGGCCAGGAGGTCCTCAGGGCAAGCTCTGGCTAGGGATGCAAGAACAGGAAAAGGAGTGTTCCAGAAAAAGGCCCTTTCTACCTGGAATGCTTTTTCCAACTCCCTCCGCACATCCTTCAGGCTTCTGGCTTCCAAGTGCACCATGAACTCTGGCCCTGCTTGTCTTCGGACAACTCCCGTTGGGAGGACCTGTGGCCTCCTCTTCGTCCCCTCCACTGAGGGTGGAATAGCAGCGTGGCAGGCTTCTGCCGCGCTCTCCTGTGGGCCTCCCCTGGGACTGATGCAGCTCTTCCTGGTCCCTACTGGTTCTTACCGGGCAGCGCTGGGCAACAGTACCAGGAAAGCAGGGACATGCCCATGACTGGAGGAATCACATAACTGGAGAAGTTTTTAAATTTTTTAAAAAGCAACAAAGTATGACATGGGAAATTCAGATCTTCCTTACACTTATTTTCTGGATTACTATTTTGATTTACATATTGATAGAGGCACCAGAGTTTCTTCCCACATCAGGCCTCCAGGGGTTTCTCCAGCCCTGTTCCCCCCTCCGCACGCTCGCTTCCCAGAGCCCAGAGGAGGTAGTGCACGGGCCGACAGGGACAGCTGCTCAGGAAGAGCACGCGCAGTCACCAAGGGGGGTGTGCCTGCCTGGGCTTTTTTTTGTGCTGCCTGAGAGTTCAAAACATGCTGGAACACAGAAAGAAAGGTATTTGCCCAAGTGACTAAGACATGTTCCAGCATTTTCCTACAGGCTCCTGCACATCCCAAAATAACTGCAACCCTGGATGCTGTCCGTTGGCATATGATTACACTTGTATAATGTTACAGGACAGTGGGCAGACGGGCCACACTCACCCGGGGCTCACAGGACACACAGCCCACAATGGAGTCCGTGCTATGCATCCTGGCCGGGCATAAGGAAGAAATACCACGGGCAGAGACCACAACGGGAACAGGCACAGACTTACCAGAATCATCCAGACCACCAAGAGGGGCCTTGGTCAATGCCCACCTTTCATAGATGGGAGGGGAAAGGCCCAGAGAGAGGAAACAACTTGCCCCAAATTGCGTATCCGGGAATCACAAGAGGAAGTTGGTGGAAGAGCTGCCCCTAAACTCCCATTTCCTGATGATGGCATTTATTTCTGAAGGAACGTCAATTTAGCCCTGGAATCATAAGGTTTTAAGTGAGGAGGACTTTTAGGAGCCTCCTGGCCGTTCCGGGTGCCTGTGTGCCCAGGTCTGGACGACGCTGTGGGAGTGAGGCTTGCTCAGGATGGCCCTGCCACCCTCGGGGGACTTACAGTCTTGCTGAGGAGGTGACAAAGGATGTTAAGAGTGCTGGCAGACGGAAGGGCACCGGCAGTTTTGGTAAAGGAAACTTTGAGAAGGAATTTGGTTCAAATGGGGGAAATCTCACAAAAAGGTGGCCCCAAGCGGGGGCAGGATCTGGACACACTGGTAGGGAGGGCTAATGAAGAATCACAGAACCTCTGACACTCAGTAGGTATCTGGCCCCCCAACTCCTGAGGGGCCAAGAGTTCGTCAGTTAGAGCCTTGCAGCTACTCTATGCCCTGCCCCCATGCAAGGCCCAGGGACCAGCAACACAGGCCAGGTAACTCCTGTCTTGCTGCCCGGGCTACATCTAATGTGGATGATTGAAAATATTCCAACTACATTAAAGAGCAACTTATTGATGTTTAGTGATGATGTTTGGTGATAAAAATACTATCAACCTAATTCAGTAACCACTCAAGGAACTCTAACGTTGTTTGAGGTCCATTGAGAATAGATGCCCAAGTCCCAAAAAGAAGTGGTTACATTATCTTTGGTTCGTTTTAAAAATAGTCCAGTAGGGCTTTTTTTTCTATTTACATGTTCACATTTCTAGAATTAGTGGCATGTCGGCTTGTATTCCCCAAATGAGTTCACCCAGGAATGACGTTGGCAGACTCCCATCGGAATGACTTCAGCCTTTCTCAGCGAGCTAAGAGTGGCAAGTACACCAGTGGGTATTTTTGTGCAGCATCGTCAGGCACCAATATTAAACTCAGTACAGTCATGAGAAATTCAGCTTAGGGGCTTTTAAGTCAGCACTCTCACTGGGACTTCCAAGGTCTCAGGCCTTTTCCTTTCCATTTTCTTTGGCAAGCAGTTAAGAAAACCAAAATCCAGCACATCTCCACATTTTGGGGCTGAGGTCCTTCCCAAGCTTTAAAAAATCACTGGCACAGAAGCAAGGATCTTCTTCTACTCAGTAGCTTCTGGTCCCTAACCCTGAAGGCTTCTAGGAACCCAAATGGGAAGACAAACCTGGTCCTGGTCTGGTTTGGTGACTCAGAGGTGTCAGATAAAGATGACCCCAAGACTCTTAGAGCACATTTCCAACCTTCAGTGACCTGGACTCCAGGGAACACTTTGGTCAGTCTCGAGCAATAGTAGGAACTGGCCTCCCTGTGCACTTTCCAATTATTCCAGCCTCCTGGCAAGGCCTGAGGGTAGCCCGAGGCCAGGTGGGCAGAGATGCTGCCTAAGTGGCACCTTGGCTGTCGGTGGGGCAGTCTGAAGAGGTGCAGCAGGCACGTTCCCATACCTGAGTGCACAGCCGCAAGCCTTCCCAGGTTCCAGCTGTAATCTGAGACTGAAAAGTGGCCAAGACAAATACTCTCATGAGCCAGGCTGGTAGAGATGTCGAGAATCCCAGAGCAGGCTTGTAAATTCATCTGCCATTTATTCTGACTGAAGCCAGGAACAGACAATCTCAATGCTACCACTGTTTCCAAAGGTTTAGAAACCACAAAACACGTTTTGAGTTACAGTATTACTTTATTTTCCTTTTTTTAAATGTAGCATTAAAGTCATCCAACATACAGATAATTCCTATGGCTCCTTACACATTGTGTTCTAGCTAAAGTTAGGTATTTTAATTATGAGATGAAGAAAATCATCCCACTAAATGGCAACATTTCTGAAAAATAAGTTTCATATTTATGTGATGGGAAATTGACTCCCCATCTAATCTCCCAAAAAACTTCTTCAGTCCAGAGCTATAGGAAGACAGCTCCAGCCACAGCTAACATGTGGTGCCCATGTACAGAGAGGGCCCCAGAAAAATAAGCAATGCAGTTTAACTTCTGAAACAACAAGCAACTTCTTTATTTGTACAGAATATAGAAGAAAAGCATCCATTTCCTTTTAGCCCTTTTATTAGTGTGTTTTGCCTCCACCCAAGTTACTATGTACCAACCTACAAATAACAAAATCCAACTGACTTAAAGTCCCTGAAATACATGCAACTTAAAATTCCCTAAAGCACACGTCAGTTCCAAGTCTCTGAGTCTCGTTTGTATGGCGCAGAGACTATGGTGCTGCTGGGTTACCAGCTGCGTCTGTCGTGCTGCTGGGGTTTGAAGTTGCTGCTGCTTTGGCTTCTGGCTGCTGGGTTTCCGCTTGGGGACCTTCTCCACTTCCGGCACTTTTCTCCCTCTTGTCTGTTGCCATCTCTATGATCGCCTGCAGAGGCTGATCGGTTCCAAGGTTGCTGGGCTGGAGTTCATAAACCTGCACTTGACCTGGGACGTCAATTGCTTTCTGTTCAAGTTTTTCCAAGATGGTCTGAACCTTCCTGACACCATCTCTCCTGGCTTGACGCACATCAGCTCGTCCTTCAGGGTCCACCGAATCCAGGGCCAACAGCTCTTTGGTCAAATACTCTTCGATCATCAGGTACTTTTTGTCAGTCTTCTTGCCTTCGAAGTTGTCTACAGCCTGCTCTAGCCCTTGTACCTTCTCCAGGATGGCTTCTACTTTCAGCACACCTGGATGTTTTGGGGTGGCCTCAGCTTCTGCTGGTTTTGGGGGTATAGCTGCTGCAGGGGCAGGGCTGGGGGCTGCCCTCTCTTCTGCAACCACATTCTTGGGAGAAGAGGGGACAGCAGAAGGGCCAGGGCTGGGAGGAGGACAAGGAACTGGAACAGAGGGAAGCTTTACTTCCACCTTCTCAGAGGGAGGTGGGGGCTTCTGAGAAACAGGTTTAGAATCCACCTCCTTGCGGATCACTTGAATCGGGATGTGTCCAGGATGGAGATCTGGTCCAGCTGGGCCTGGCTTACTTTCTGGTTTGTTTTCAGGTTGGGGAACAGATGGAGATTCTCGATGGGTCACGGGCTGCTGAGACACAAAGATATTTTTAATAAGTGGCTGAAAGTCACAGACAGTTGTTTGTAGCTAATACAGATTAGAAAGAAAACTGGGAAAATGGATTTTTTTAAAAAAAGTTTAACAGTATAAAGATTTTCAAAGTCAACCAATGGGTTGTTACAAAATAAAAACATGATATTAATTAGGTAGGTGACCAAACCATTCGTTAGGCTTCCACTGATCACCTTGGGTACGAGTTTGTTACCTCTCACCAAATTTCTCTGTAGACAGTATGCTTAAGGCAATGAAAAGAAAACCAATATAATTTTCAAAAATGAAAATAACAAAAACTCATGCTGACTGCCGAACTAGGTTAGCTCAGAGCAGAGTCCTGAGTGACTCTAGCCCTCAGGTGATGCAGCCATGGACTGGCTGACACTGGTCCTCCCTCCTTACGCTGCGTAGACAGTCTCTGCTCACGGTGTGACCTTCTCATCTCCTGTTTCAGAAAACGTATGATCATTTTTTTAAACCTATGACAGCCTAGTGGTTTAGGCCCAGACTGATGTACTTTTTTAGAATAAGCAAGAAGCTCAAAATAGTTAATACTGTAAGAATTTTGCTTCAGCATGTTTGTGCCAGGAGCCTAACACTCAGCTATGATGCAGCATCTCTGTGCTGACCTCTGGCTGCAGTTTCTCACGTGACTGTTTTTTAAATGAGCTATGCTCAAAACAGAAATATCTTGGCTCTTCTAGCATATGAGGGAATATCTAAAACCTCTTTAAAAATCTCACATGCCCTAATTTCATCACCTGGGCAATAGTCAGACTACATTACTTCTAAAGTACTCCCAATTTGAAATACTAAATTCCACTGTAATGTTCAGTTAGGTCACAAGTCCTTGAAAGCTTCCCAAAAGGGATCTTTGAGCAAGCTATAAAAGGGAGGTTACTATAAACAAGGCTAATGGGTGTAAAAGTAGTATTAAATATTCTTTCATTGATTATGAGAATAATATGTGGGAAAATAGCTCTATCTCTACAAACAGTACTTCCTTCCTAGGATTACGGAACCCAAGTATGGACATGGTATGACCCTTCGCTATCTAAACACAAGCAACCTCCCCTTCCATCAAATCTCTTTTGCCAATCAGATGTCCTCAACTTTGGCCGTCACCACTCACAAACCAGTCACACTGCCCTTCCTTGGGGTTTACAAACAATGGCTTTGTAAGAAGTGACTTCAGAAACACTTAAGAGAGGGTGCCCTACGGCCTGAGCTCTTCAAAAACATCAAGGCCATGAAAGCACAGAAAGGCCAAGGGACCGTTCCAGACTGAAGGAAGACTAAAGAGAAGCGACATCTAAATGCAGTGCTCATGACCCTGGATTAGATCCTGGAATGGGAAAAACTGCCATTATGGAGATTTGAAAATGGACTGTGTATTACAAAATAATATTTTAAGAGTGTTAAATTTCCTGAATCTAATAATTCTGCTGTGGTTATGAATGAGAATGTCTTTTTCTTAGGAAAGTATGTGCTGAAGTATTTAGGGGTAAAGGGGACATGTCGTCTGCAACTAACTCCCAAATAGGTAAAATACACAGGGAAGAGAGAAGAAATGACATAGTAAATGCAACAAAATGTTAACAAACAGTAACTGGGTGAAAGGTAAATGGGACTTGTTTGTATGATTCCTACAACTCTAAGGTTGAAATTATTTCCAAATAAAAAAGCTTAAAAATTTTTAAAAGGAGGTGCTCTGATCCAGGGCCCTGGACAGTATGTGTTTGTAGTGATACCCTACACTTGTTCACAGGGATTTCCTTTTAAAAACTGGGGCAAAGAATTAATTCAGCTGCTCAAGTTGCAGCCAGAGGGGGCCCAGGGCTGCCGAATGTTGTGCTGCTAAGCTGGTCAAACTAATGACTTCCTCCTCCAGGAACCAGCATCCCACGTCTCCACTGGAGAATAAGCAGACCCATGCCCACAACCTTCACCAGGCCAGGATGGCTTCCCTGTCACCACAGCCAGCTGATACATCAGCCAAGCAACGTGGTACCCAACTGCAAAGGGAGGCGAAAAGTAGAAGACATGGTCCTGTGGTCAGGCTCAGTGCTGAGCTGAAGAGATAAGATGAACACTTTTGAAATGCACAGAATAATCACATGCTGAACCACAAGGAACTCATACAAGGCACCCTGAGAAAGATAAGAAGTCTTCATGGAAGAGACAAAACTGGCTTGTCCCTTGGAGGGGGACAGGGAGAACTTGGATTGTGTGAGCATTTCAGGGAGTGGTTGAGGATAATCAAAGACACAGAGGGGGAATAAGCAGAACAAGCTTTCAGAGTGGGGGGTAACAGTGAGGAAGGAACCAGAGAGGAGACTGTGGCTGGAGCATGCATGGGGCGGGGAGAACCCTGAAAGGGTGTGGTGGGCACTAAGGAACCTGGTCCCAGGTGTGTAACTTCTGCCGAGCTTTTTCCTCTGCCCCTACGGCTGCTGCAATGGAAAATGATCAGCCAAGCAAAAACTGCAGAAAGTGCTGAGGGCTCAGAGCCCTCATCCTGCATTTCTGTTGATGACCAGCAATTTCCCAAATCTCACTTTCCTCCAGTTACACACAGGCACAGCTATGGGGGAATTCAGGGCACAGCAGAGCTCCTCGGCCCCTGGAGAGATGCCACTGTAGCCAGTCTGCTGACACCTAACTTCCGTACCTGAGGCCTGTCGACCACGGTGTGCACACGGATGGGCGACGGGGAGTGCACAGGTGTGCTGCCCCTGGCTGGCGAGCCCTCCCGGCTTGATGCGCCCCGGACAGGTGACCTGAACGGGGATGCTGCCCGCAGGGGCCGGGGCTCCCAGTCATCCCCCTGGATCTTGTGGTACACAGGCTGGTGGGTCTGGTATTCACCCTGCTGCGCTGGGTAGTGGGTCTTCTGGGCTTGGTGGAAGGAGGGCTGAGCTGCTGGCCGGGTGACGTTCTGCTCATGTATCACAGGGATGGGGATGTAGCCCCGGGGGAGCTGGTGACTGCCCAGGCTGCTCCTGCCAGAGGAGGGCAGGCTGGCGGAAGAGGACGAGGATGAGCAATCAGAGGCAGCTGGAGACTGGGACCGCTGCAAGAGACAAAAGGTAGAGGGCGTGGCCCCATGAACAACCCCTCTACCTTGGCACTCCAACTGGGCCTTCCATTGTGCACCTGCTCAGGGGAACACATTTCCTAAGACCTGCCATCAGTAAATATTTCAATTTTCAACATGTGCGGTTAAGATTGAGAGGTTAAGGCCGGGCGTGGTGGTTCACGCCTGTAATCCTGGCACTCTGGGAGGCCAAGGCAGGAGGATCGCTAAGGTCAGGAGTTCAAGACCAGCCTGAGCAAGAGCGAGATCCTGTCTCTACTGAAAATAGAAAGAAATTAGCTGGACAACAAAAAATATATAGAAAAAATTAGCCGGGCATGGTGGCACATGCCTGTAGTCCCAGCTACTTAGGAGGCTGAGGCAGAAGGATTGCTTGAGCCCAGGAGTTTGAGGTTGCTGTGAGCTAGCCTAATGCCACGGCACTCTAGCCCAGGCAACAGAGCAAGACTCTGTCTCAAAAAAAAGAAAAAACAAAAACAAAAAAAACCAAAAAACTGAAAAGTTCAAATTCTTAGTAGTGCTGTAGCTTTTCTGAGCCTCCTTTGATATAGGAAAAGAGTATCCCCCCTTCCTCATTGGGCTGCTGTGAAGATTAAGTAAAATCCCCTGTGTACATGCCTGAGCATGAGTCCAACACACAGGAAGCGCACAGTACATTGCATTTGTTGTTATTACATGTCATCTCATTTCCTCGTTCCTTAACCCTTTCTCTACTAATCTGCAGAGAACTCAGCTGAGTGAGTGGGAGCTGCTGCACCCCCACCCTCCCTGTGTGGCCCGATGCAGGTCAAGCCCCTTTCCCTTCTGCGCCACCTCCTATTCACCTAGAAAATGAAAAAAACATTTCCCCAGCTGGTTTTTAAGGGCTTTGTTAGCAAATCTTACATTTGCTAAGATTTCTCGGATTGATGTGTCACATTGATTTTTTACAGTAAAAACACTACAAATACAGGCACTGCTTTCTCCAAGAAAGCAAAAAAGCCTCCCAGCATCCCACATTAACTATGACTGTTCATTCCCAAGCAGGCTGTGAAACTGAACAGATTCAGAGCAGAGCCGAGAGGCAATCATGACTCTGGGTGCAGATAGGAAATGAGAATTCGTGCTGGAGAACAATGCCAGTAGACACAACTGCAGGCATGATCTGCAGACAGGAAAATGAAGAGGACTTACAGCTCAGGAATCCTATTAGGGACTCCTCAAATCTCTGCTAAGAACCAGATTAAGCACTATTTTTTAGCTATTAATGCACTGAATCCATCACCACACCCTGAAGTGTTTGGTTTCAGGATTAAAACCCCATCTTAAAGCAGCTGCCTTCCTGACTCATTTTTTGTTTTTTCTCTCTTTTTTTTTACATCAGGGTCTCGCTCTGTCACTTGGGCTAGAGTGCAGTGGCATCATCATAGCTCATTGCAACCTCAAACTCCTGGGCTCAAATGATCCTCCCACCTCAGACTCCCCAGTAGCTGGGACTACAGGTGCACACGACCACACCTGGCTAATTTTTTCTATTTTTAGTAGAGACAGGTCTTGCTCTTGCTCAGGCTGATGACTCCTTATTTTGAACTTCCTTTTTAAATGTGGTACACTGTGAGGGCAGATATGGAGTCTCATTTTCACATCAACATAGCTCCAGGAAGTTAAGCTTTATCCGTAAGTACTGAACTGAACAAAATAATACACAGCTATCTCTGTGTTTCTGAAACAGAAAGCCCAGTGTGAATAAGGAGCAGTGAAATCAGGAGCCAAAAGGCCAGGTTTCTGGTCCCTGCTATTCCCACCAGTGTGCATTTGAACCAAGCAGTTTACAGTTTCCCCTTCTGAGCCCCAATTCCGTAACTATGAAAATAAACCATGTAATTCCTGCCTTGCCCACCTGAAAAACACACCTATGAAACGTTGGGGGATAATGTGGGACTGTCCACCTGTCTTTGTTGGGTGACCTCTGACGCTCCAGGCCAGGCCCCGACGCCCTGCATGTTAACAGGTGCCTGGCCCAGGACACTGTCAGGGGCGGGGACCCAGCCTAAGCAGCACAGGAACTCGCTCCGAGCCCCAGGCAGGCCCGCCTTACCTCAGGTCCATGCGAGGCTGGGGGCTGGGCTGCCTGGGCTGCCTGGGCCGCCGCCACCTGTCCACACTGTTTGTCTGGCTGGGTGGCTTCTGGCATGCCTCGCAGAGGTGACTGGGACCTCTGAGGAGCCGCCGCTGCCGCCTCTGTTCGGAATCGCTGCGTCCCAGGCTGGGGGTAGGCGTGGAAAGGGTGTGGCTGCCGGTTCTCAGCACCTTCGTGGAGGACGGGAATGGGAATGTAGCCTGGTCGGAGCTGGGGGTACACAGGGTGGCCTTCCCTAGTGAGCAGCAGCCTGGAGCCCTCCCGGGAAGGGCCATTGGCAGAGGACGCAGTTTCCTGAAATAAAAAGAGGAGAAATTTCAGACCGGTTTCTTTGGGAAGACTGGGAAAAAAACACCCCTGGCAGAGGAGAGTGTGACACTCTTCCAGAGCGATTTGGGCCCCACAGTCAGCCAGGACGGCCAAGCACAGGGCCGTCGGCTCCTGGCTGCTCCACAGCCCCTGCTCCTGCCAGGCCTCCCACCCATGCCCCCACGGAGGCTGCCGCTTGGCTGGCAGCTAAGAATCAGGGGCATCAGGAGAAGGCAGGTGAGCCAAGGTATCTGTTGAGCACAGAGAGCTCCCAATTTCCCAAACTGGTAAGACAGGTATCTTTTCTGGGTGACAAAGGGCAGCAGTGTAAGTAGGAGAGTCGCTGCCTGTCTCCCAGATGCTCACTGACCCAGATCAGAAGGTGATCCCCGGGAGCAGGGTTCAGTCCCAGCTACTGAATGACAGCAGGCTTCTGCTTCCAAAAAGGCCCTCGCGTTTCCCAACAACATAGATTCGTATTGGGCCCAAACACAGAACGCAGTTTGGATATCCGATCAGGTTGCTCATCCTCCACCATCCCCTAGGTGATGTTTGGTCACCCTGGCCTGTGTTCGGCAAGAATCCTGTTAAGTCAGTTTAGCCAGAATCCTCCTCACCCCTGATGTTTCCTCCTAGTAATTTTCCATCCACTGACCCCACCCTGCTCCTTGGCTGTAAATCCCCACTTGTCCACGCTGTATTCGGAGTTGAGCCCAATCTCTCTCCCTCACTGCCAGACTCCATCGAGGTGGTCCCTAAACCTATCTCAATGGTTCTAAGCCAAGTCTTCATTAGCACGCTTTAACAAGCATCACTGAATAATCTTTTTCTTTAACACAACAAAGCCTGTTTGGGAGAGAAACAGTTGGGGTCCCCCTCTTATATCCTCTCATGAAGTTCTCCCTTCAGTGGCCTGGCTATTTTGGGACCCTTGAGAAGGCCAAGTTCCAGATGTACCACAGGGAAAGATCTTATTTCAGACAACAGGGCTGGCCAGTCACTCACTGGGCAATGCCATCTCTCACCAAGCAGAGGCCATGCAACAGAAGCCCTGTCTCCTGAACACTAGAGGGTCCTTTTACAGAGGAGGGGACCTATCGATCTGTGTCACTTGTACGTATCTGAGTAGGTCAATTATTAAGGAGAGTGATCCTTCCTTAAAGAGGCATCTCTCTGAACAGCAAACACCAAAGGCAAAGAATCTATGAGCCTGCAGGGTACAATTTCTACTGCTGCAAAATTGGCCAAAAGTAAGGACACTGAAGGCTGATCTGCATTTTGAGTAAACAGACCATTAATTTTGTGATGTTTCTATTTGTGTGCAGGCGTGGGCACCAGGTGGCTGACCCTGGAACTTAGTCCTTTCGGGCCCATCAACTGCCTCCCTCCTGCTGAGACCCTGCCCCTTGGAGGGCCTCCAGCTCACAGGAAAGGCAAGGGTGTCACCGTGTCCTTGGGGACATGGGCAGACAGGCATTCTCAGATTAGAATACCCACGTGCTTAGGGTGGCGGCATTATGTTAGCCTGCTTAACTTTCAGGTCACCCAAGAGCTGGGAGTGGGTCCAGGCCTCACATTCAGAACCAAATTCCTGCTGTGAGACAGACACACTAGGAGGCCGCCAGCAAGAGGTACTGAAGAAACCCTCTGCTACTCAGCTTGAGTCAAAACATGCCTTGGGGCATTTTGTCCAGTCACCGGGCACCCTTCCTTCTAGGCGAAATCGGGGCCTGTATAGGTCCTTTCGTGTCACCTTTGCTGGCTGCCCTGGGGCCTGTTGTTTCTTCCCGGCCATCTGCACACCCCGCCTAGCGGACCGAGCAGTTAGCAAACTCTCATCCACTGACTACCCTGTGCGCACATCCTGCCTCTGTGCTGATGGGTCCCATGAGGCTACCAAACCAGCAAGGCACACTCCCTGCCAACAAGGGGCTTGTGAGAAGGCTTAAGGATGCGTGAAGGGGGTGCGGGGCGCTGAGGTCCAGGGAAGGGTGGAGGCTGGCCTAGAGAGGGTCTCAGTTCCACTCTGACCCCTGCTGGGAATGCTTCTGTGAGCCTGGATAACTCTCCCACTTCTGTAAGCCTTTATTTCCTTTTCTAGAAAATAGAGCTGGCAACACCGGCCCTGCAGAAATGTTGTGAAGTTTTATAAGGGCACATCAAGAGGGCAGCCTGGAAGGCTGGCAACAAATGCGAGTTTCCTCCCTAAAAAGGCATAAAATTATGCTCTTTAGACTCCAAAGTGCCAAAGGAATCAAAAGTGAAAGATAAAGTTAATCAATGGTGACAAAAGTCAGAATGGTGATCACCTCTGGAGGAGATGGGAGTGGCTAGGGAGGGTCTTGAAAGGATCTTCTGAAGTGGTGGAGATGTTCTCTCTCTGGGTGGTGGTAAATGGGTGCACCTCTGTAAAACCCATCAAACTGCACACTTCCCTGGACCCCACACCACCCATCCCCTGCCACACCCCACCCACACTATCTGGTTTTAACTGGAGACAGCTTCAAGCACAAGTCCATCTCCCTGGCAGCCAGATCCTTCCAGGGCCTGGGACCCTTGGACAGGCCTGGCTGAGGCTTGGCTCCTCCAGGGGAGAGTCCTGGATCCAGAAGGCACTGGAGCCAGACTGCCAAGAGCTGTACATTTTATGCATCTCACTGAATCCATTTTACGCCTCAATTGAAAGAGAAAAGGGAAGGAGAAAGGAAAAGGAGAGGAAGGAAGAACAACCCTGCCCGCACAAGGAACTGTGGCAGCCAACCCTCTTCCTGGAACCATATTCAGCCTGGGTCTTCCCAGTGCCGTGTCCGGGTCAGTGAACAGAGAACGTGGTCGCTGTAGGGAAGCCGAGCTTGAAAGTCAGCACTGAGCTGAAGATCGGGCTGGAGGACCCAGGGGCCCAGCTGGAAGTGGGGACCGACATCCACCCTCCCGAGTGTTCTGACCACTACAAGAGACGCCCCAGCAAGGTGGGAGGGCATGGAGAGGAGAACTAAAACACGTCAGGCAGTGAGGGTGAAGCAGCGCTGAGGACGTTGAGGGGAAGGGGCCCCCAGGAAGACAAGTGGGGCAAGGAGGCCTCCACGAGACTCATGTCTGAGCGTGGGGTCCACTGAGACCTGCCGCTGCCAGTAGGCACAAGCTGGAGGGCAGGGATGGTGAGGATGGGCATGGGTGGCCTGGGATGTTCTTCCTACGATCCTGAGATCTGGACTCCTGGGTCCCTGTGAATTAATGACCCACTATGTCATACAATAAAAAACCATGTGTCTCACTGTAAGCACTGCATCTAAAAGAAGTTCTCCTTCTACTCTGGTGGGGTTTTGTTTAGAAAAACACTCTTTAGGCAAGTTAAAAAAAACATGAATTTTGCAAAACAGGCAATTAAACACTTCCATATGAATGAATAATTTAGAACAAAAATTAAACTCCCATCTACAACAAGGTCTGTACTGGAAATGCAGGCCCCACCTTCTAATGTTCCTACTCCACTATCACTAGAGTCATGACAGCAAATGCTTCTGTTTTTACTAAAAAACGCTGCCTGGAAGAATGAAATTGCCCTTTCTCTCTTTTATGGTGTTGTCATCACAATCTAGCAAAAAAAGACATTTTTTAAATGAAAAAAGTAAAACAAAAAAATGTGTAATATTTGTAATTCCCCTAGAATGTGACTAAAGCATGTCTCTTTAGTCCATTAAGTGCTCTCAAGTTCCAACACGAGTCCAGATGCTTGGTTACATCAGCATCTTTGTGATAAGACTCCACCACTTGCCCCATTGTGATTTTGGGGGACCTGGGAATCTGCTCCCTCAGGGTGGGGGCAGCTCTATGTGATTGCGTGACAAGGACAGGGGCGCAGTCACAGTAACCAAGCAGATCTCTGCTGCCACCTAATCACAGCCACAACAGCTCAGCTCATTATCCTTATCTCTGGGTAAAGACATCAGGAATATATATTATATAAAATCCAATTAGGAAATAAGAGCCCAAGGGCTGAATCCTGACTTCCACTGCTTATCTCACTACATTCATTAATTCATAAAATCAATTGGTTAATTCTACCTCCTTGTTTGTGCATTGCATAAAAATGCTCTGAGGTGCATCTCAGGGTACCAAATAATTCCATGAGATGGCCAAGATAAAAACGAAAAAATTACCCCAGATGAACCAAAATTTGCCCTATTAAGTGCAAGATATTATTATTAGAGAAAATGTGAGGTCAGGTTTTGAGCTTTGCTGAGCTGTTGGGCTTGTTTGCTCAAGAGCATGTCTAAACTGTGTGACTTGTTTTTAACAGCAACATGGGTGCCACGGGGACAGACAGGAGACCTGGGAAGAGGCTGCACTTGGTCCTAACCCTGGCTCTGTCCCTAAATACGAGTGTTATGTAAGCAGCTGGCATTCCCTCTCTGGACCTTAGTTTTCTCACCTGTAAAATGAAGGGGAGGCCCAAAAATGTTCTACAAAGCAGTGGTTCTCAAATTCCAAGGGGCATTGGAGCATCCAGGAAATGCAAAAAAAGAAAGGCAGACTCTAAGCCCAACTCCAAGAAACCCTGATTCAGCAGGTGTGTGATGAAGCCCACAGAACTGCACTGAGAAATGGTGATCGAAAGTTCCTTCCATGACACTCTCCATGGCCTGATTTCCAAGGTCCCATCTAGCTCTAAACATTTACACAAGGCCCCCAAACAGGGAAAAGTTAATGTCACAGAAATCTAAAAATGACTTTTAACTGCACTCAAATCATATCAGAAATCGCTGGAATCCAACGTACCCCAAAGTTTCATGTCCCAAATAAAGAGGAAGCTGCTGACCCCAACCCCCGTGCCTTTAGAGCACAGCAGGAACAACAGCTCTTGGGCACCTGCTAGGTGTCCGCCTAGCTGGGTATACACTGGGCACATGCACATTCACAGGACCACCGTGCAGAGGGGTGTGCCTTGACCCACCCACAACTGGCCCCCTGTACAGAGTGGCCTCCCCCAATCTTGGCTCAATGGCACAGCACTCTTTGAAAAGTGGGCTCAACACCTACAAGCCGCAGCTCCCCTCACTTTGGTCTGAATTAAGGGTAACAGTAACAAAGGCAACTCTGAGGGCTGTCCCGCAGCACTTCCAACTCGACAGCCCTGGACTCTTAATTAAGTAGGACACAGACTCTATAAACTGGGTTTTGAGGCCAGAAGAGCCTTCACAGGGTCAGATGTTGAGTTTTACTAGCAATACTTCAAAATGTCTAAAACAAAGCAAAAAGATGGAGAAAAATAGGAATCTTGGAACTTGCATATGGCCAGGACCTGGAGCAACAACAGGTGGGTTGGTTCAGCTCTATCAGGGAGGAAACAAACAAAACGAACTTTCTTCTAAAGCACAAGTAGAATTGAGCATCAACACCCTATGAAACTTTCTGCTTGCTATGACAGGCCATGAGTGAATTAAGTATTATTGCCCATTTGATACATAAACAAACAACCATTTGCATCCCTACAGCCAAAGTCAAAATTCCTTCAGTTCCCACTGGATTGTGATATAGGGTCTCCCCCACCCCCACCCTCAGTACTGTTTTGGGCTCATAATAGATTCTGGGCAAATTCTGAAAAATAAGCTAAGTCCACATTCCACCAAAGTCCATTTATAGCACATCCAAGGAGTTAGGTTTTGTCATGAGACTCCTGGTGAGACCGGAGGTCTGTGCTAACCACAAACTCTGTAAGCAATCACAAGTCACAGGTTATTGGAGGCTTTATCTGATACACCTGTTATCAAAACACACAAATTTTACCCTGGGATTAATGAGATGGATGTCCCTATGTGTTTCTACTGGAGAAAACTTTCTTTAGAAGATAAAACGAACACTGCTTCTCTTTGCAGCTAAGTCCAAACAAACTGGGATAAATCAGCATGAGCCCTGGTCTCTGAGTTGCTACCCTGGGTTCCAATCCCTCCCTGGGCTCACCAGCTACATGGACTCAGACATGACTCCCTGCTACTAAGGCTCAGCTTCCCCAGCTGTAAGAATCCCCACATCTCCCAGAGATTTTTGCAAGATGTTAAGTGAAATAAGGCACTAGTCTTTGTAAATTCTGAGCTGCTCCGTGCTCTACACAATCATGCTCCTTCATTCCACAAATAGTTACTAACAGACCCAGCTTTTCTGGAGCAGTAGTTAGTTGGGCTTATTGTTTACAAAGCCTAATTCTTCAGTGGTTCTCACTAAGTTGGTTATAAGCTGGTCAGAGCTAAAGCTCCTTTATCTGAGAGTCTTAAGAGCACTAATTAGCAAGGATGCCACTTTCTCTACTGAGGACTATACCTGAAGTTTCACAACCTGGAAGCAAACACAGCCAAAAACACTCAAGGAACTGAGCCCTAAACTGCCCTCTTGCTCCAACAGGCTCATCAGCTGCTCTGGGGAAGGGGCCTGCACCGCAGACAAACCCACCGCTGAAAAGCAACACCCAACTGCACCGATTGTAGTTCCTCACACATCCCCCCCACCCAGACCCAGGCCAGGCTGGGGAACAGGAGGATCTGCCTGGCAGCAGAACACCTGCTGGTGTCTCCTCAACATCCTCTAAGGGACACGTAAGTGGTCCCCAAGCCAGGCACCGTAGCAGCTGCTGGGTATTTCCCCTGCTGGGGGCATGCTGGGGACTCCAGTCAGCATCCAGCCTCTTCACAGGCCCCACCCTGCAGCCCTCCTCAAGGATCCCCTGCAGCAGAGGTGGGAACCGGGATGTGGGCCAAGGTCACACAGGAAGTGAGTGCACAGGCAGCAGCTCAGGGCAAAGTAGAAACGACCTGCCGCCTCTTCAGAGAAAAAAAAAAAGAAAAAGAAAAAAAGAAAAGCAGGGCCTGCTTTAATCAATCCAAAGCCACAACCCACAGATGGAAAAGTACCTGAAATTTCCACATCAGGAAGCAAACTGTCTGATTTTAAATAGAGCCCAGGAAAAGAGATTCTCTCCATCTGGTACCTTTCCAGGGATTTGTCTCATACTAGAAGTGAAAACACTGGCCAATCACTTGGCTATTCCATCTGCTAGACACCAACCACGCAAGTGTTTGTGAAGTATCAGTGTGTACGGCATCAGCAGGTATGCATTTTGTACAAAATACAATTTTCCAAAAGGAAAAAACCTCTAATTCATCAGCTGCAGCTCAGGCAGGGGTACCCTCTCTGAATGATGATGAGACCTTTGGGGGGAATTTCGGGGGGACTCCTCTCCCCACCCCAAGCAGCTTCTGAATGCATTTCTCCCACAACCACCATATTCCCCCCGAGAGGGGTGGTGGCAATTAGAAAACTGCTCCCTCTCCTTCCATCTGTGGTGACATTTGTAACCCTTAAAGCTGGGTCCAGAACAGCTGTGCAGATGACCAACCCCTCATTATGGCAGCCTGGCTTCCCCCCAACACAGACTGGGAACCTAGGCCCTGCCTGGTACTGTTCTTGGGGCTGTATAGCCATGGGTGAGAGACCATCGCCTCCCCAACTCCTTGGATTCCCCACACAGTGGACTGTTCGGGCTCTACATAGATCTTGCAGCACTCAGATAGGCCTGAAGTCTTGTTTCTTAGAAGGAGTTGGGGTGGAGGGCAAACACAGCACTCCATACAGCACAGTGCAGGTAACACAGCCCCCCAGCCTGTCCTGGGCAGAGGATGGGGCTAGGGCCTGATCAGGGTCCAGAAGGCCCACAGCCTTCATCTGATGCCCGTGTGTGTGTTACTGCACATCTACACACTACACTCATAAGGGGCACAGAAAGCCCCAGAGAGGGCTTCTGAGGGCCATGTGAACACTGGTCAATGGGAGTCAGTTAACCTTGGTACAAGGGGGACAACAGGAAGCCTAGCTTCTGAGAAACAAGACGTCTGAGAACTGCAAGATCCATGTACAGCCTGCACGGCCCACTGTGCGGGGAAGCCAAACACCTATCTAGCCACCAACCCCTTTCCATTCCTCAGCGGCGGCTGTGTTTCCAGGGGCTGCACACATGCTTCAGCTAGGGCCTTGGACTAATCGCCTCCCACGCACCATCTCCCCTGATTCTCAGAACCCTGCTGGACAGGACTGTTGCCACGCCTATTTTATAGGAGGGCAGACCGAGGCTCAGGGAGGGTGACTGATTTACCTAAGATGTCTAGAACACAGGTTTGTCTGATGATAAGGCCAGGTATATGCTAACTTTCTTGCTACTCCTGTCACACCTGTATGCTGTGTGGTAACATTTGTGAGACTAATGTCTTCAAAACCTTCATCTTCCCGGGGTAAAATGCAGCAGCGGAGAAAGCATTTCATTTTGCCCAGCCAAGCTGGGCTGAGGCTCAGACCTGGAACATTCAGTTCAAGTGTGCTCTGGGTCAGGGAGCCGGCACAGCGCTCTGTGCTGACTCATCGGCCCAGCCAAGGCAGGGCAAGCGAGAGTGAAGGCACTCGGCTCCAATCTGAGTCACCACAGCCGCGAGTCTGCACCCACACCCAGCATGGGGACACTGTCAGAATGGAGCCTCTGAAGGGAGAAGACCCCGTTCAAGTCACATAGGAGAGCTGGCCCCACTCAGATGCCGAGGGTCTGCTGCACTGATCCAGAAGGTTCAACCAGGGAAGTGGCTGCCTTTTTCTGCACATGTAGGTGGTTTCCTACTCTCCCACTGTTTGGATATTTAAACGATTCATTCATTTATTCATTGTCAAAGACATATTTTTTAAATAACTGAAAAAAATACATTATTCATTACTGTGTTCATTACTTTAATGAACACTGAGGAAGTTATTCTGAAATAGGAAATGTTTGTTCTCCAGTAGGAAGCTAAGGAATTTTCAGTGGAAAGTCTCACCTCAACTCACTACGGGCACAGCTCTGTGCTGGGAGCTCTTGGGCAGCTGAGCTGTTTACAGGCTCCTGACGCAGGCAGTGAGCAATCTGCAATTCTAGGATTTTCTGAATTGAGAGTGAATAAGAAGCTTCATGTATACAGTGTCTGATCTTACTGCCAGCCACACGAAGAAAACATCTTTAAAGAGACTCCTTTCCCAGCACTGGGGGCTGCTGTCTGTGGCTACGGATCAGCGGTGTCCGGCTGCTGCCAGCTCCCCGCCTCTCCCGCAGGCCTGCTTGAAGATGCTGCGTCACTGGTGGAAATGAAAGAGAGCTTCTCCAGACCCATAAGGATGAACTTAGGGAATCAATAATGAAGTCCTTTGTGCAGAAAAGGCCATTCAGAAAGTGATAAAAAGGAACAGGCCTCTGGGGGACATTCAGGAGCCCAGGATAACACTGCAGTCTTAGGAACCAACAGAAGGCTTCCTGTGACACACATCCATCTACACTCATTAAAGGCAGCTTTTCTTTTATTTATTTTTTATTTTTTTGAGACAGGTTCTCACTGTCACCTGGGCTAGAGTGCAGTGGCATCATCATAGCTCACTGTAACCTCAAACCCCTGGGTTCAAGTGATCCTCCTGCCTCAGCCTCCAAAAGTGCTGGGATTATAGGCGTGAGCCACTGTGCCTGGAAAGGCAGCTTTTCTTTAACCAGCCTGTACACTCTGGGGCTCAGGTCCACGTTTTACCCTTCTCCACACAGAATCATTCGTTTGATTTTTTCTGAGCCTGTAGACCCTGCCAGGCACTGAGAAACAGAGAGATGAAACAGACAGACTCTGTCTCCAGAGCTCCCAAAAGGGACAGGACCCCAAAGCAAAGCAGGAAAGTGCTGAGCTTTGAAAAAAGATTCAACTTAAAGTAACCAAGGAGTCCAGAGCAGGATAGCCTGCTTCTGACCAGAGAGAAGTAGGACATCCTTTGTGGGGAACAGCATTCCAAGGGGGCAGAGTTGTCCTCTACATGGTGTTTACCACTGTGACTTGCACACTGTGGGCACGCAGTACATTTCAGATGGGATGAATGAGTGAGTAAAGACTCCGGGCCATCTCCTAAGTTCAGACCCAGGCTCAGGAAATGGGCCAAAATTTCTGCTTAACTGTACAAAGATGAACTCAGTGCTGTTTATTACTTAGGGTTGTGCCTGGGGAGCCTGAGTGGGAAAAGCCAGGCCTCCTGAGAGCAAGTCTGCCTGGCACCCCTTCAGGAACCCAGGTGGGGTTAAAGCCACAAAAGTCTTTCTGTTTTGCCATAGGCCAGGACATTATCTCTCCAAGCCTGTTTCCTCATGGGCACGTAAGACACACGTAACAGTTTCTATCTCAGAGAGCTGTTTTCAGGATTTAAAGAGATACAGTTTGTGAAAGCACCTACCCATATCTGGCACATATATATAAATATATTGACAGACAAAAAAATGTTACATTCATTCCTTCCCAAAGAAATTCTTTCTGATTAAGCTTTTGCAAGGTGCCTAGCTTCCTAAAAAGCTGCCAAAGTCCCAAAGATATCCTCATAGAAATATGTGAAGACTTAATACCACCAAATATCTCACATAGTATCTTAAGTGCCACATGAGGGACAGAGATCAACCCCTGCACCTGCAAAATGAGGGGCTCTGGAGCCTAGCCTCAAAGTCCCGCTGTGAGTTTATGTTCTGAGGCAAAAGCAGATCAGGGGTGTGGACTCGATTCACAACAATGAGGAGCCAGAGAGAGCCTGGAGAATAACAGTCAAGAGTGACAAGATGATTCAGAGGGTTCGTCAGTACTAGAGGGTCCCAGAGGTTCCTAATAAGCAAGGCCTTCATCTTGAGCTCCCAGTTTTCCTATGTAAGGTCTCTTAAATATCTAAGAGCAATATTAAAACAGGAAAACTTAGAGAAAGAGTAGGTGTGGATTATGTATGGCTTCCTATTTTCGATGATAAGCATCAGAATATCATTTTTAAATGTCAATAAAAAGTAATAAACATGTAGAGTGGTTTATATAAGGCAACCGTGTGTCATTCCAGAAAGGAGGACGGCGCTAATCAAGGCTCTCGGGTGGTATGAAGCTTTCTGACTCACAACCAGCCCCGATAGCATCCAACAGCTAAGCCTTCCCAGCCCTGGCTAACATCAAACACCGCCACAGTTCCTGTGTACTGACTCTTCTCTCATAAAGGGCAAATCTACTCTACAAAACAGGGGACAAATTATGTTCTCAGAGGTGCAGTCGGTTCTTGTATGAGCCAGACACAGGCTGTTCTTTAGAGGGAAAATGAAGGCCTGGATGAGCCAGACTCCTAAGGCATCCGGCCATGCTCCTCATCTGCCTCCCCCCTCCTCCCCCCAGCAAATCACTGTTCATCCAGTTGCAGAGGAATTTGCTCAGCCATTACTGCAACTTGCTGGAAATATGAAGGAGAGAATGGCCACTCTTTTCCTAATTGTGCTCTGACTCTGTTGAGAGGCACAATAGCTCACAATCGATCTGGAAAGAGCAAAATGATCTCATCTTCAAGAAAATTCAGGAGGCTGTGCTGAACCTGAAGCAGAATAAATGAGTCTCTCTACTTCAACCATAACTTAAAACATTTCCAATTTTCTCTGAAAGGATGTTTCTACCTTCCTCTCACAGCACCTAAGTATAACCTGTCAAATTACTATGGTGAGATTCTGCAGGGAGAGCAAGACAAAAGGCTCCGGCTTGCTTCTTCCTGGGGCATAGGAGGGTCTTGGGACTGCCCTGAGTCTGGCCACCTCCCCCACTCTTGTACTGCCACTCTGCCAGACTTACATGGTGCTGTGTCCATTCCTTCCCCATGTTACCCCCACATTCATACCTCCAGAAGCCCAGGCATCGAGAGAGTTTCCCCAAGGAAAAAAAAAAAAACAGAGGCCGGGGTAAAGGCTCTGCAGGTTAGATGTTAAGCAGGCACCTCTGGAGGGATTCCAGGGCCTACACATAGACTAAGCTGCAGTTCCCCCTCCCCAAGGTGGGACCACAGGCCATCTGTGGCTCCCAATGCCAGTCTGGCACAATCAGAACCACCAGAAAAGCTTTTTAGACTTGCGGATTTCTGGGGCCTACCCTGAGCAATTCAGATTTAATACGGGGATGGGCGGGAGGGTGAGTGTGCACACAGCTGCAATCTGTGTTCTTAAAAGGCTCCCCTGGAGACTGCCAGGCTGGTGACCTTCCATATGCACAGAGCTAGAACAGCCCTGCTCCGTGAGGGAGGAGGGTCTCCCGTCTCAGGGAGGTTTGTCAGAGAACAATACTCCAGAGTATCTGCCTCTGTTTACTCAGGGAGGAGAAGCTGCACCGGAACTATGCATCTCCTGAGGCCAAAGTGAATGCCAGCCTCTGCCAGGAAGGGGCCTGGACTGGTATGAACTTGCCAGATTAGTGGGGAGTGCAAGAGTGCAGAAAATCAAAATCCAAGAAGACTGCAGGTTGGGAGGTCCAGCTCCTTAGAATGGTGCTGGATGACACCCCACATCTTTGCCTGTGGCTGTCCTGCCTCTGCAATGACTGACTGTAAGATACTTGCTTTCACTTGCTCCCCCTGTAAAAATGGGGATACAAGAATTGCTCTAACCACTTCAGAGGAAAGCAGAGCATCAACTGTGAGACGAAAGAGAACAAGACTAAATAAAACACATAGTTTTAGTCTTTTTCTTCTTTCCACAAAAGCCATTTATTTACTAACATGGTTAGATAGTAAACATCCTGAGCTGAGTCCTCCCCAAAGGGAGAGGCTTCTGTTGTTTTCACGCTCAATGAACAGCGCTTTAGTGACTGACAGCATTGCCTCTTGAAGATGAGGCTGCTTGGAAGGGCCTCAGCTCAGCTCCTCCAAAATCGCCCTTTGTTTTACGACAGGGCCCTTTCCTCATCATGCCTCAAGAAGCCACTTTCTAATATAAAATAATATTGCAGGATTTTCCACCATAGTCTGAAGTCAGATGTAATTCATATACGTGAGAGTGAATTAGTCATCCAGATATTCCGTGTGGATCAAAGCACAGGTTGAAGGCAATGAAGCCCAAACAGCTCGTGGACTGAATGTTTATCTTCTCCTCACGTTTTTGTGCCAAGCTGACAAATCTCAAGTAGTTAATGTGGTAAAGAGAACTCTTTTCTTGATTTGATCACACTGAGTCATCAAAATCCAAGCAACCACAGCACAGAGGTCAGTGACCCAATACCTTGGTGACCAGGAGGACACAAAGATAATCAAGTATTCCAGCTTGCATGCTTCACAGTTTCATAAAACATTCAAGGCACTTCTTACTTCTGCACAGGTACTTGGCTTCTTATTAGGACTTTCCTTACATTAGTTCTCTCCTTGCCTTTGGTACTAGCTGGGTGCCCTTCAGAAACACACTTGAACTCTCTGGGTTTCTTTATCAAAAAAATAAAGAAGCTGGCCTGGTGTGGTGGCTCGTAGCTATAATCCCAGCACTTTGGAAGGCCAAGGCAGGAGGCTCACTTGAGCCCAGGAGTTCAAGACCAGCCTGGGAAACATAGCAAGACCTCCTCACTGCTACAAAAAATTTAAAAAGTAGCCAGACATGGTGGTGTGCACCTGTAGTCTCAGATACTCAGGAGACTGAGGCAGGAGGAGGGCTTGAGCCCAGGAGTTTGAGGCTGCAGTGAACTATGACTGAGCTGCCACTGCACTCCATCCAGCCTGGGTGACAGAGCCAGACTCTGTTGCAAAAAAAAAAAAGAGGGGGGGTGGGGAGGGAAGGGGAAGGGGCAGCGGGAACTTTCCTGTCTCTAAAAAAAAAAAAAAAAAAAAAAAAAGCTGCTGAACTAAAAGATCTTTAAGGGCCTTTCAACTTTAAAATGTTGACTGTTATATTTTCAAATTAACTTTTCCAGCATCAGACTTCTGATTTAGTATTTCTTAATTTCTGTTTGTTGAGAACAACATTAGTAATTCAACCTGTTTTTTTCCCCGTAATAAGGTTTATGAAACCACAGACTAACCTATCTACCAGGTGGGTACAGGAAGATCCCAACTTGTTGGGTAAGTTTCATACTGACAACAAGTGCTAGTAATGTTTATGTTCAAACTTGATCTTCACTCACAACAAAGGGTGACAGCAGATTCTGACCATCTCTGTGTCTACAGAAAGGCGGCCTTAAAATAATAGTTGTATACCGCACTAATGATTGTCTACGATCCATGCAGACTGCAGTAAGGATGGTTTGAAATGAGCTTAGGTTTCACCCAATAATGGACTGAACAGACCACAAAAATGTATATATATAAAATTGTGCCCATCCTAGAAATTACACAGCCTTTTGTACTAGCTCAGGAATAAATACACAATCAATTTCTTGTAAATGTAAACTGCTTGAATGTACAATATCTCACTGTTGGGCACCAGTTTTAGAAATATTTTTAAGAAAAATAAGTGCACAAAAATGAAGGGAGATAATACAGAGTCTTTATTCTAAAATAACTGTTTATAAAGCACTTTTAATCTGGTGAGTTTTTAAATCTTCAAAATAATTTACCAGCTCTTTACTGCATTGATTATTTTGCCCACACAGCAGTAACAGTTACTTTAAGTATATTTATTTTTCCAAACTCCTAATTTGAAAGAGCCCAAATTTATAGAAAATTACAAGAGTAGGTACCGCTAATTATAATTTTTTAAATTAACAGACTTGTTCCAAATTTATATTTTCAAATTTTCATGCTCCTGAGTGTTAAGAAGTATACATCCTTGAGTATATGTAAATGCATATTTCTGTATTCACAAGAGTATCACTACCCAGTTATTTGTAAACTGGAAACAAATCCTAAGTATTTTAATACCATAACAAGGAAGGAAACTTTTGTCATTATAAACATGTACATACATATATATGTATATGTGAGTATATGTATATACATATATATATATATCTCATTCTTCTCTGCAGTGTAAAGCAATGGCCAACTATGAGAGACAGTCTCATCTCCAATCTAGAAACTAGGAGAAAAGCACCCTGTTTTTTATTTTACAAGTCATACTAGAAAACTCTCTTACTGAAAGCAGTTTCAAACAATAATACAACTTCAATTTCAAATACAGAAAGGAAAAAATGTTTTTACACCAGCCTCTTGAGTCACTCAACGCCTCAGACAGGCGAGTAAAGTCCCCTCAACCAAGTTGTGGAACTCGAAGAGTTAGTAAATATTCCCCAGAGACCACCGCCCTAGCGTGCGGGTGGCGCCCTCGCGTCCGCCGAGCAGCGGGTCAAGGGGCCCCGGCCCCGGGGCCGAGCGGGCGGCAGAGGCCGCGGCGGGGCCCGCCGGGCCTCCGTGCTGACCAGGCCGGCCGTCCCACTCCGCGCCCGGGAGCACCGGGCCAGCTCTTGTCCCCCGGCCCTCCGCCCCCCCGCACCGAGCCGGTGGACAGGACCCGGCGCCACCACGCGGGTCGCACGTCCCGGGCCACCCCCTCCGGGCACCCCCTCCCGCCTCAACGCCTGTCAAGGGCGGGTCCGCGGGGAGACTCGTTGGGGCGCGGCAGAACGCGCTCGGGAGCGGCCGGCCCACCCCTGGTGTGTGTGGGGTGGCGCCAGTGTCCCCCGGGAGGTGGCCTGCTCCGACCCCCGGGGACCGGACCTCGCGTGACCCCAGCCCGGCCCAGTCCAGCCGGCCCCGGCCCGGGCCCGCTCCCCGCCGACCGTCGAGGGCGCGGCTCACCTTGGGGCCCTCAGGGGGCACGCGCGGGTCGTTCCACGTCGTGGTGCGGCTGTTGTGGTCCACGAAGAAGGGCCAGCCGGTCTGCGGGTCGATCTTGATCTCCCAGCCGGGGGGCAGGGGGTCGCGGTCGCCGGCGGCGTTGCCGGACGCCATCTGCATCATGGGCGAGTGGGTGGCAGCGCTCATGCTGGGTCGGGGTCGGCCCGGGGCGGCGGGTGCGGGGTGTGGGGCGCGGGCCTCGGGCGCCGAGTCGCTAGCCGGGCCGCCGCGGGCACCTCCTCGCCGCGGGAGCGAGAGCCCTGCGCGCCGCCGACGTGTCCGGGAAGCCGGCGCGGGGCACCTTTATGAATTAAAGGAGGGGGTGACGTGGCCGGAGAGGGCTGGAAGTGTCTGGAAATAGCCTCCTCGCCGCCAAAGGGGAAGGAGGAGATAAAGGGAGGTAGCAACTGGCCGGCTAGAAACTTCTGGTCCCAACCAGAGAAGTTGGCCGCAGCCGCGGGTTGGATGCGGAGCTCCGCCCTGAGTCATCGGCTATAATCGGGCGCTCGGGGCGCGCGGGGCGCGCGGGGCGGGGCCGGGGCGGGGCCTGGCGGGCCCCTCCCCCACCTTCCTCCTCCTTCCGCTTTAAGGCCTCGGGCCCCGCAGCTGTCGGGTGGGCGTCCCGGGAGAAGTCGCCCCGGGTGGGCGGGACGCGCCTGCGGGTGTGCCGCGGGACGAGCGGGTTCAGGGGCTTCCTGCGTGCGCCCGGG